>CM076578.1:468639458-468960872 GCA_034641835.2 Pinus albicaulis
CTTACACACACAAATTATAGATAACAGGGTTGAAATAAATTAAACACACAGATACATGCAAAATCCAGATTATTTCGGGATGTATAAAACACACAAATTTCATTAATACACATAACTCGTTTACAAGCTAAGGCCTCACATCCGAATCACACTAACGCCCCTATGACTACATTGCGTACTCTCTATATTCTCCTCTCACCCAACACAGACTCAATTATAAAAGAATTAAAAAGGGAGTGGATCGCTTACGATCCATAAGATCCTCCCACAATCGATCAACCAACCCCTAGATCTCTCTATTCACATACATGGCAGATAATTACATTTAATCAATTCTTCCATAGACTTATCAATTCCATCAATTTAGCTCTGTTTGAACAGAATTTGCCTTGGTTTACAAGTGATTTTCCACGTTTCACCCTTCAAGCATTGAATTTGAATTATGGCCCGATGCTCCTGCATCAAGGGATATCAATGATCACAATGTCCAAAACTACACTTTTTACAGGCATTTGGGCCAAAATTACCACTAAGTCCTTTATGAGTTCTAGACATGGTACCCTTTTGGAATCAAAGGTCTATAGGTCATGGTAAGATCGAGTAATTTCCAAATTAAGGTGATCCATAATAACCTTTGGCATGAGATTATGTGAGACTCCAGAATCTAAAATGCAGTTATATAGTAAAGAAACACACACTTTCAAAGTAACATTAAAAGGTTGCACTGTTTCATCAATCATGTCTGAGCTTGGACCAAATACTACTGAGGGTTTTTCATCTTGTAGAATAATTACATCCCCTTCAACATCCACACTTGAATTTTCAATCCATTTTGTAACTTGATTTTTGTATCCAGGGTTATTTGAAAGTTCTGATAATGGGATGGGAATTTTGACTCTCTCTAATTCCCTTTCAACATTAAAAGTTGTTAAAATAGTTTTATTAATTGAAGTGGTATCAATTGGCTAATTTAAAGTTTGGATTGTTGTTGTTTGAGTTTCAGCAGATTTTATCTGTGGTTGAATTATAACAGGATTTTAGAAGGCCTTCTAGGCCCTACCCTTGGTCTTAAATCATAACTCCTATTTAGTTCTACAATTAAGAATTCATAGAAGGCTTGATATTTAGACACTTGAGAATTTTCTTGATCCTCTTGGGAAGTTTTCTTTTGAGGAAGAGGGACACTATCATTTTGAATAGATGTATTGTCAATATTGTTGATATCTTCAGTGAACATAAGGGTACTATTATCAGGCTGTTGATCATAAATCAATATAGGAGGTGGAATTTGTTGATCATTACTAGGTCTTTGAAGAATTTGAAGCTGAGGAGATTTCTTAAATTGAGCTTGAGTTTGAGTTTTAGGTCTAGCAAAAGTTCGCTGAAATGTTCTTGGTTGAGTTTCAATTTTGGAAATCCTATTATAAAGGTTCCTAAGTAATGAAGTTATCTCATCTATCTTTTGATCTTCATTTTTATACTTGGAAGAAGAAGAAGCTTTTTGATTAGCTTTCATTTTATTCTGAGCCTTTTCAACTTTGGCTTTAAGTTTAGCTGAAGAATATATATTAGCTTCAACTTCAATGGCATTATTTTTCATTTATTCTAAAGTATGAGATTTTCTTTCCCTAAGCATGACTGCAAAGTAATATTCAAAATATTTGGAAAACCTAACCTTTGCTGCTGCTACTGGTGCTTTACAATCAACAGGAATTTTATGATAGAGTTTATTAAATCTCTTAATGAAGTCAAACACTGGTTCACCATAGTTTCTTTTGAGTTCTTCAAATTCTGTCAAAAATAGACAAGATTCTTTTTAACACCCCATTGGTTATTATATATAGTGGTTAATTCTTCCCAACTTCGAATAGAGTGTGCCCTCAATTTTCTAAAACAGATCCTAACATTTCCTTCTAAGGATTGCAAAAACAATCTCATATACATTTTCATATTCGATATTCATATTGTCAGCAAAGTATAAGAATGTTGCTAAATGATCTTCAACAATGAAACCAGTTTCCCCATTAAACCTTGGAAGGTGTTTCAAGTATCCATAAAGATTTTTTTTTAGTATGTTTGGAAGTTTAAAGCAGAATATCTTGCTTCAACAATAGGATGAAAACCAACCATATCTTGTGATGAATATGAAGAGGAATATGTAGAGGTTATTGTAGAAGATGATAAGGTAGATGTAGAAGATGATGTTGTAGAAGATGGAGGTGAAGATGGAGGGGTAAAAGAAGGTGGTGGAAGAAGTAAAGTGGAAGATCTTCTTAAATATTTCAAAGGTGTACGAAAAACCAAAATTTGGACCTCTGTTTCTCCTTCTTTAGGTTCAAATAAAGGATTTGAATATAAGGAGAAAATGTCTTCTGGTTGAGCAGAAGCAGATGTAAAAGAATAAGAGGTTGGAGAAATGAAATCAGTAGGTTTGAATTCAGGTAAGTAAAAATCCAATTCATATTCTAATTTGGGAGATTCAGAAGGCACTTCAGGTATTTTATATGATTCTAATGAATGAACCAAAAGAGTAGATTGAATATCAACTCCTTTAGATATCAATTCATGTACCCTAGGTGGTAGATCTTCTGAATTTAAAGGAATAGGTCCAGATCTAAAAGGATCATGGACTGAAGTATCCTCCGACCTATGAGTAATAGAAGAATAAGGGGTTTGAAGTCTTCTTCTTACATAGGCTTGTCTTACGAGTCTCTCTGGATCTGAAAAAGTTACAACAATCTCAGAATCAGAGTGAAACCTGGTATGTCTTGAAGGAGCCATTTTTGGGTTCTATGAAGTCACCAGGTGAAATATTTTAACCTTACTAGTCCTTTATTCACCTTTAAAGGAAAATATATATCGTTGTCTCCAGGAAAATGGATCAAATTTCATATCCCCGACAACGACGCTAGTCTGATGTTGTTCTCTGAGATAATTCTAGGTAAATTGATTATGCCAGAGCATCGAAAATATTTTCTTTTTTTTAAAAGGTGTCTTTGGATGACCAATGTATCCAGAAAATAACAAGCAGATGTTCTACAATTTTGATAGTATTAAGTATTAAGAAAAGGGTTATTTCTTTACTTCAAAAGAATGATTTTATTTTTGCATATGTGAAGGTAGAAACTGCAAGAAAATATGGTTATCTAAATATCCAGATTGAATGTTTAGTTAATCATAAGTACGAAAGGATGATAAAAAATGTTTAAAACTTAACAAAATATATTTAACATTATAAATATTACTGTCAATAAATTGATGTAGAGGGATTTATACAACTTATAGTCTAATAAATAAATCTCTGAAATGGATTATAACTTCAGAGGATTTAAGATAGACTAAGACAAAAAAATTTCTTACATACTTATCTTTATAAAACTAAAATATATGCAGAAAATAGAATGGAATGAATATTATAAAAAATTACAAGGAGACAAACTGATTGAAACAAATCCATAATCCTTTTATTAATCATCAATGATCGAAAGCTCAAACAATTATGCTTAAAAGTGCTCATCCAAGGGCGCAACCATTAATAACTTGAATGGAGAGTTATTTATACTAATTTATACCTATTAGAAGTATCTAAATAGATTACAAAAGTAGTATCAAATTATAGGAATACAAAAACTGTTGAGTTGATTTGTCACTGTCTTTAAGGAAGTGGTTGATGATGTGGCCCCAAAATTTGTTGCTATGGTGGGATGTTGTTGGAGTTGAAAGTTACTCGATAGTTTCACACAAGTGATCCCATATTTCCTGACTTAGTATATCCAGATTAACTAATATTCTGAAAACTTTATCTACTTCAGTGTATCTCTCAAAAGTAGGCTAATTGATAAAGAGTGTTTGATTTCATGTTTGATTATTAAATCAAAATCTAAAGCTTCCAGAAAATATTTTCCTGTCATGTGACCTTTAATCCTTGCAAATTTGTTTTTGTCAATGAAAATTGTGTAAACCTTCTTGCAGTACTCTTCCAAGCTGATGAAGCTATCATTGGGAGCTAATAGTCCAGGAAATTTTCTCTGATTTAGCAGGTCGAACTTGATGTGAAATCTTTGGACAACAATGTCCAAAATTTGACACTTGGTTTCCAACTGATTTAATAGATTCTTATTTTGATTTTTTTTTTTTAATCTCCAAAATGGTATCTGTTCTATCTGTGATGTTAATTTGTTTTAATTCTACCATTCTCTTTGAATTCAACACTTTAATCATGTATGAGGCTTCGACTAGTTTCTGCTTAAGTGCCGCCTTTTCCTTCTCAATGGATGCTTTGCATTTATTTATGAGTTCTTCTTGTTAAAAAATGATCTGTATGGAGGGCGATACTTCAATCATGGCTTGAATTATTTTAGTCTAGATTTTATTTGGTTCTTTTTGACTTTGCTAAGTAGAAATGTTAAAATCCGTCTTCTTCTTCTTCTGCTATATTATGAATTCTTTGGAAATATTTGCAGAAGATGAAGGTTCTTCTCTAGGAATTTTCTGCTACTTGTATTGAGAAATAAGAGTCTATAGAGTGGAGGTAGAGATAATATGCTTCTTTGCTTCTTGCAACGTGTTCTCTTCCCATTGATACTAGTTCATGAATTTCTAAATCTCTGGCCTAGGTGTATGATTGTAGGGAGTTGTATTCAACTTGATCCTCAAGTTTGAAATAATGCTGAATGGATCATAGGACCAACTGAAGCTTGGATGGAAGTTCATACTCTTGAGGATTGCATTCAACTCTTGTTGATATTGGTATTGCATATGAAAGAGCCAGCTACTTTAGTTTTGATCTTCAAATGGGATTTTATTTTACCTAAAAAGAAGTGCAATCCATCCATGTTAATCATCTATATAATATATTATAGAGAGAAAAGTCTCATTGGAACATATTTGGGCAACTTATAAGGTGCCAGTAGCCATACACTCTGATCTTTGTGTAATTTTGGTAAAGATACCAGTCTCCACTAACTTGATCACTTAGATGGAGAATTATTTTGATGTCTGAGCCAATCCTAGGCTCATTCTGGCTACTTAAAAGCTGGGAAACTGGATGAATCAAGGAATCAATGAAATATGAAAATGAAAACTCAGTTGAAATGGATCTAACCAACCGATTCCAGTGAATAAATCACTGATTAACACCCTGATCATCTTGCTTATGCAATGTAATTGGTAATGAATCCCCCTGTTGAAAAAGAAACATGTGAAATAGTATAGATGTGTACTTGAAAATTACTTGAGTTGTCAAATTCACCATTTTTTCATACATATTATCAGCCAAGAATTGGTTGTAATTTTACATGAATGATGGCTGACTATCTTTAGAGAAAATAGAAAAATAACCCAGGATTGACTCATCTATTGTTCCATCATTTGGATAGCCTAAAAAATAGAAAATTAAGGAAATAATGTGTCTGTTGGATTCAAGGAACATTGAGGATGGGTAAGGAGGGTTCTTATTTGGAAGCTCAACATCATCTGGAAGGAAAGTTTCAAAGATCTGTTCTCTATGAGGAAAGTTCAATTTGTGATATAAATCCATGAGGGTAGCTTGGGAAAAAAGTCTGAGGGAATCACTCTATGGGATAAGAAACATTTGGCTTATGGTCTTAGGAGTGATAGAAATCAGAATGTTTCCATTATGAGCTACCATAATCCTCTTAAGGGGATCATACCTAGCTTGACCACAGGTGACTAGATTAGGGAATTCATGGGTTTGAGGAAATGTGTACAAAAGTAATAAAGTTTCCTAGAGCTTAACTTCATCCTATTTGTCCAAATATTTCTGTTTTAGCCACAGATGCAATTCATAGAGCTCAAATTCACACTCTATGTCCATGATCTTAAATAATTGGCCGGCTAATGGGACATGGTCAAGATCTACCGGGGCAGACACACTAGGAGTTTCTTTAATTACTGGTTTTCGACCTTTTCCTTTGGGAGCCATCGACCTGTAAAGGAAAAGAAAAAGGGAAATGCCTCTGTTAAATTGATAGCATATGAAAGGTAGTCTCTGCAAGTGACAATCCTATTGGCAGGGCTATAGATGGAAAATTTGTAAACTGAAATTATGTCTCTGTAAACCTGCAAGTTTGATAGAAACAAAAAATGAACCAAAGGTGTTGCAAGGAATAAGATACAACTTTTTCGCTTGCAGACTTTGGAGTAAAATTAATATGCATTTTATTACAATAATGTTTAACCACTTAATGAAGTGATCAACACTAAATAAAATTAATCTGATTTTTGGCACATTTGAACGAGTTGCCATTAAATTTCCTAAGTCTAATGCATAAATCTAAATCTCTTTGATCATGTTTAAACAATACGATAAAAAATAAATTATTTTGGGTTGTGGCATCCTAAAAAGCTGCTGTTATAGGTCAATTTGGGCACCATTCCCAATGACCTGGTTAACTGGACATCATCTCTAGTACCAATGATCAAGGGTATATCATTCCCTATCATTTCAGTTGCTACATGCCCTAAGACAAGAAACAAGACAAATCAAGCAAGACTTTCATCAAGCAAAGGTTTCCATGGTTTGAAGCTTATTATATAGCATATGAGAGCTCACCAACACATTCTCTAAGGGGTCTAAGTGCATTGCATATGTAGGTAGCCCCATGCAAGGCTGATCTGCAAAGCACTTCTAGACATTCACAGGTGCATTGGTCACATTGGGAGCGAAATTCTCATTGTTCCGGAATCTCCACTTGGCCAGTGCCTTCTAGAAGAGTTCACATGTGTTAAGATTCGGATCCAAGTGTCCATTTGACATGTACATGAATGGAAACATGTCTTGCCTATTTTTGGAAAGTTATTGATTGCAAAACAACCTATAGTTCATCTATAAATTGAGCACAGATCTAAGTTCTTGAAAAGGAAGAATTTGAGTAGAGAAATGCTGGAGGATTTTCAATTCAGAGCTAGATTTGTGAAGCTGCTGCTGGAGAGATTTATACTGTGATGAGGCCTGGGAATGTTGTTGGAAGGTCACTTCAAATCAGTCACTAGGTTGTAACCTCTCCTTCTATCATCAATAAAGAGTACTGCTTATTTTTCCCTATATGCATCTGTATTGGCTTTGATTTTCCATATTGTAAGATCTTGGTTGATGTATATGGTTTATACTTTACTGATTTAGCTAACTAGCTTGAATAGATATCTATATTATTGCATATTATTCTATTTCAGTGTTCTTTCTTGCAGGAATAATTCAGCTCACAAACCGCTTGAATTTGAAGCTGCAACGAAAGCGACAGAAGGAGCCATTTGGAAGCGACTGAACAAGTAAGCCTCCAATCCTCTCTGTGTATCTGTTCTGAGTTAGGAGAAATATTCATAGAGTCTTTCACCTATTGTTCTAGACTAGCACCTATCTAGGGAAGCGTGATTTATCTGTAATTCACAATTTTGGCCCAACAAATTGGTGAGGGGACAATTGTTATAGGTCAATTTGGGCACCATTCCCAATGACCTGGTTAAATGGACATCATCTCCAGGACCAACGATCAACGGTCTATCATTCCCTATAATTTTAGTTGTTACATGCCCTAAGACAAGAAACAAGGCAAATCAAGCAAGACTTCAGCAAGCAAAGGTTTCCATGATTTGAAGCTTATTATATAGCATATGAGAGCTCACCAATGCAATCTCTAAGGGGCATAAGTGCGTTTCATATGTAGGTAGCCCCATGCAAGGCTGCTCTGCAAAGCACTTCTCGACATTCATAGGTGCGTTGGTCACATTGGGAGTGAAATTCTCATTGTTCCGGAATCTCCACTTGGTCAGTGCCTTCTAGAAGAGTTCACATGTGTCAATATTCGAATCCAAGTGTCCATTTGACATCTACATGAATGGAAACATGTCTTGCCTATTTTTGGAAAGTTATTGATTGCAAAACAACCTACAGTTCATCTATAAATTGAGCACAGATCTAAGTGCTTGAAAAGGAAGAGTTTGAGTAGAGAAATGCTGGAGGATTTTCAATTCAGAGCTAGATTTGTGAAGATGCGGATGGAGAGATTTATACTGTGATGAGGCTTGGGAAAATTGTTGGAAGGTCACTTCAAATCATTCATTAGGTTGTAACCTCTCCTTCTATCATCAATAAAGAGTACTGCTTATTTTTCCCTATATGAATCTGTATTGGCTTTGATTTTCCATATTGTAAGATCTTGGTTGATGTATATGGTTTATGCTTTACTGATTTAGCTAACTAGCTTGAATAGATATCTATATTATTGCATCTTCTGCTGTTTCAATGTTCTGTCTTGCAGGAAGCATTCAGCTCACAAACCGCTTGAATTGAAGTTGCAACAAAAGCGACAGAAGGAGCCATTTGGAAGCAACTGAACAAATAAGCCTCCAATACTCTTTGTGTATCTATTCTGAGTTAGGATAAATAGTCGTACAGTATTTCACCTGTTGTTCTAGACTAGCACCTGTCTACGGAAGCGTGATTTATCCGTAATTCACAATTCTGGCCCAACAACTGCACACAACATATTTTCTTTTTTATTTGAAACTAAGAAAATTTATTTCTTTTATTGCTTTCAGTCTATGCTTAGCACTTTAAATCTTTTCAACTTCATTTTTTAAATCATCTAATCCTATCATTTTCTGATATGATTATTTTATTTCTCATGAGAAAAGTAAGTACACAAAGTTTGAGCCCTTTGATGGCTGAATTTAACATTCACCTCTCCTCTCTGTCTTCTCCCCTATCACTCTGCCCGCACTTCTATTTCACTTTCATACTATCTATCCTTCCTATCACACCCTCACACCTATTTACACTTATCTCTAACTGAAAGAGGTTATTCATTTATTAGCTGTTGTTTGAACCAACTCTATCTTATCCTCTCGACCTAATCTAGTTGCTAAATCTCTTTGCAGGGAGAATCCAAATCTGCTACTTTTATTCCTATTTAATCTAAGACATTAAAACAACTAACTTCTCACAATTTAAAACTTAACAGAATTTTAATAACCAAGTTCTCCACCTCTTGTTAGCCACAACATGTGAACACGTAATCACATTGCTGGCTAATTTCCAGATGCTCCGGCATCAGACTCCCAGGGATGAAAATATTGATCCATCAATGTTTCAGGATCTTCATTAAACTTCTGTAACTCTGCTGTTGTCATCCATCTGGCATCTTCCACCGCTTGTCCTTTCCATTTGACTAGATATTGATATTATGTCTGTCCCGTGGTCTTCTTTGTTTCTCTTTTCTCCAGAATGACCTCCACTTCTTTGTTTGTTGTCTTCGGCAATTTTTTCCTTCCAATTCAAAGTATGATCCCCCTCTTCTGTAGGTTCTTCTTGTAGTTATTCCTCTGTTCCTTTGTATAGGTACAAATATGCAATATTAAAAATGGGTGATATCCCACTCCTTATGGTAATTCAACCTCATATGCATTTGAGGAAAACTTCCTCAAAATTCTACATGGCCCTATTTTTTTTCATTTGCAGTTTGTTATAGGTCTCAGCTGGAAACCTTTCTTTCCTTAGATAAACCATGACTAAATCATCTTCTTGAAACTCTTTTTCATTCCTCTTCATATTAGCTCTTTGTTTATACTTTTGGGTATTTTTCTGTAAGCTCTTCTTGACATCTTCCTGCAACTTCTGCATCTGTTCTGCAATTCTTCAGCTTTTACACTCCTTGTCTCTTGTTCACTCAAATCTCTTAGTTCATACACACCTCTTGGGTGCATTCTAAAAAAAATCTAAAATGGACTCATCCTAGTACGCCAATTAGGAGTATCATTATAGGCAAATGCATCTTGAGCAAGTGATAAATACTATTGATTTGTATTTTTGTAAACCAAACTCCTATTCACCACTTCAGTTTGTCCATCCGTCTGAGGATGATAGGCTGAACTGAAACTGATTTTTGTACCTAGCTTCTTCCATAGAGTCCTCCAAAATTGTCCTATGAACTTTGTGTCTCTGTCTGAAACAATACTCACATGCAATCCTTGTAATATTATAACTTCAGAGAAAACAAAATTAGAAATGTGAGTTTCATCACTAGTTTTCTTACAAGCAATAAAATGTGCCATTTTAGAAAATCTATCTTCAACAACATAGATAGAATCATGTCCTCATTAAGTCTTCGGCAAAACTAAAACAAAATCCATGCTGATAGCATCCCAAGGTATATTGGGTATTGGCAATGGCTGATATAACCCAGTGTTTTGGCTTCTTCCTTTGGCATGTTGACAAATCCTGCACTTCTCAACAAACTTTTTGATATCACTTTGTATTTTTGGACAATAATAAAAAGAACTTACTTGAGAAATCTTTTTGTCCTGTCTAAAGTGTGCAAACATTCCTCCACTGTGTTTCTCAGTAATTAGATTTTCCCTCATGGAACACTTAGGTATACACAATTTATTATTCTTGAACAACAATCCTCCTTGAATTAGGTAGTCCATCTACTGGCTCCTATTATGAATTACTGGATTCTTAATAGCTTTTTATATTTCTTTGAAATCTATGTCTTCCTCATACATATCAATCATTTCTTCAAATCCCAAAATGCCAATCTTCAATTCCTGCATAATCAAATTTAATCTACTCAAAGCATCAACAACTTTGTTTGAATTATCACTTTTGTGTTTGATTAAAAAGGTAAAACTCTGTAAAAAATCCACCCACTTAGCATGATTTTGGTTCAACTTCAGATGATTATTTATGAACTGCAATGCATGGTTATCAGAATACAACACAAATTCTTTGGGCAACAAATAATGCCTCCATTTCTTCAAAGCCTGCACAGTAGCATAGAACTCCTTATCATAGGATGATTAATTCTTCTTGGCGTCATTTAAATTTTCACTAATATAGGCTATCAGTCTCTGATCTTGACTCAAGACATCTCCAATTGCTATCCCACTAGCATCAGTTTCAACTTGGAATATTTTATCAAAGTTTTGCAAGGCCAAAAAAAGTCTTTCAGTGATCTTCCTTTTCAACAACTTGAAATTTTGATCTGCTGCTTCTATCCACTTAAATGGCTGGTTACTCTCATTTATTATTTCAATTATTTGTGCTCATATCTGACTAAAACCTCTTATAAACTTTCTGTAAAAACTTGCAAGACCATGAAAAATATTTGCCTCGAATACACTTCTCGGAGTTGGCCATTCTAGCATTACCTGGATCTTTTGTGGGTCCATCTTTAAGCCATCTTCTGAGACTATAAATCCAAAGTAAATGAGCTCCTTCTTCATGAAACTACACTTCTTCAAATTTATAAGCAATTTTTCCTTTTGCAAAGTGTTTAACACCATCTTAACATGCTCCAAATGCTATTCCTTTCTCTAACTGAAAATCGAAATGTCATCAAGATAGAATATCGCAAATTTTCCTGCATACTCTTTCAAGACCTCATTCATTAGTCTCATAAATGTTCTTCGTGCATTAGTGAGCCCAAAAGGCATCACTAACCACTCATACAACCCACTGTTGGTCTTAAATTTAGTCTTCCATTCATATCCTTCTCTAATCCTTATTTGATGGTATCCACTCTTCAGATCTATCTTATTAAAATAATTTTACCCACTTAGACAATCCATCAAATAATCTATATGTGGCAATGGAAATCAATACCTGATAGTGATATTGTTTATGGCTTTGGAATCAGTACACATGCACCATTCATCTCCTTTCTTTGGACTAAGTACGGATGGTACTGCACATGGACTAAGGCTTTCTTTGATCAGTCCTTTATATACCAACTCTTGTATTTGTCTTCCAACTTCTTCATTCTCCCGAGGTGTCATTCTATGTGTTTCTTTGTTTGGTAAACTTGCACCAGGTATTAAGTCTATGTGATGACTGATACTTCTGACTGGTGGAAATTTACTTGGTAATTCATCAACAACTATATCAGCATAATCATCTAACATATTTTTAATTTCCATAGGTAGATTGTATAAATTTGTAGAAGCCATAATTACCTTGTGTTTACCCACAATAAAAAAATGCATTTTTTTCTCCTTCTTGACTTCTTGCAGCAATTCCTTTCCACTAATCAGCATATTATTCCCGACTATTCCTTTATATGCTTCATCCTTCAAAGGTAGAAATGTGTGCTTCTTTCCATAATTATCTATGGTATAAGTATTCCTTTTTCCATCATGAATGGATTTTCTCTCAAATTGCCAAGGCCTTCCCAACAATAAATGGCACACGTCCATTGGAATCACATCACACAATATGACATCTTTATATGTACCAATATGTATCTCTACTTTGCACTGTTTTGTCACCAAAATCTGATGTCTCTTCTGTAGCCACGACACTCAGTAGGGAGTAGGGTGTATTGTCTTATTAAACCCCAATTTCTCAACCATCTCTGCGGAAACAATATTATCAGTGCTTCCACTATCAATCACAACTTTGTAGCACTTATCTTTAGACTTGCATATAGTCATGAATAAGATCTTCCTTTGAGCTGGCTCATTTACTTCCTTCTCTGCTTTAAGAAATACTCTTTTGAGTAATAAAGACTCTCCTACCTCAGGTGGTTATTTTTTTTCCGTGACCTGAGGATTTTCTTCCTTTGCCTCACCTACATTCACATTCCACTGATTTGTTGGTTTGTTATGAGGACAGTCCCATGACCCATGTCCCATTTCTCCACATGTGTAACACCGAATTTCTCTTTCTCGCCTCTACCTCTGTGTGAAAATATTCCTCTCCAAAAGTCTCCTCTTTGTGGTGTTTTGATACTCGAACCTCCTGCTTCATTTTGAGAGTGTTTAAATCTTGGCCTGAAAGTGCCTCTGCCTCTTGCTGGACCTTTACCTCTATTATTTTGACTTTGTTTCTTCAAAATTTTCTCCTCCACCTTCAAAGCTGCTTGATAGGCATCCTCAATTGTCTTCAGACTCAAAAAACTGATTTCATCCTGTATGTCATACCTTAAACCATTGATGTCTCTAGCTAATTTCTCCATATCATCTTCAACATGTCCTGGTCTAGTAGTCAGCCTGTAAAAATCCTCTGTATACTCTTTGACAGTCATTCCTTTCTGTCTCAAATTCTACAACTGTTTGAAAAGATTCAATTGATAATATTTTGGCATAAATGTTTTCTTCAATTTACTTACCATTTTATCCCATTGTTTGATCTTAGGCTTTCCCTTTCTAATACTGGATGTCTGTAGTTCATCCCACCAGATAGATGCATGACCCTTCAACGTGGTAGCTGAAAACTTTACCTTCCTCTTATCTTCGACCTCTTCTAAGTTGAAATACTTATCCACTGAACTGATCCAATCTATCAACTCGTCCACATTAAGGTTCCCCTCATATGAAGGAATATCCATTATTGGTTTTCCACTAACCTTTGCTAATATATTGAAAATTTAACTTCCTCGCTTTCTTCTTCTTCTTCTTCCTCAGAAGAATCTTCTGTTGCGCTGACATCTTATTCATTAGGTGCTCTCTTCTGAGTTGTCTCCATTGTCGCTATTATTGAACGAAGGTGTCAAATCTCTTCGAGCAAAGCTGCATTTGCTGTAAGTCTTCCATGACCCTTGCCAACTCCTCTCCTCAGTGGCATATTTGTTACACTCCTTAAGAAAAGAACTCAAGCTTGGCTCCGATACCAAATGATGCAGACGAATGGCCGCAAATACTCACAATTACAGAAAACTTTAATAAGTCTGTCGTTCCCAAGATCAATACTCGTTAAAGAGTACACACGCGCAAAATTTTACTTTTATGGCCCACACAGAATAGACCAATCACAAACAAGCACTATTTTTCAATTCTTATAACTTTCCACTTCGCAAATTTTACAACTTACCTCCCACTATTTCACAGCTTTAACACCTATCGCAATATTGTGATCCTATGATTTCACACTTCGCAATGAACTTCATATCGCACATCGCAAAATTTTTAGTTTAACGATCACTGTGCCCTTTATCCTATGTGATATGCGATTTGTGTCACATCGCATAGCGATCTCTTTATATTACCGCTACTTAACATCTTTATCGCATCGCAAGGAAAACAACTTACCATGTGATGTCCTAAATACAAACCATAAAATCTCCGATGTGTGAATTATTGATTTCTTTCCCACCATTGATCTATGCCTAGATCTACCCGTCCTCACACTCCTTTACTCCTCCGCTTCGCATCGCAATTTAAACAACTATTGCGTAAAGCCTTAACACATAACTAAAAATTATGCGACGCGTGATGGCCGATGTATGAAACTCCTAAGTCTTATTCAAACCAAAGACTTCACCCAAACCATTTACATAGAACCTCGTTGTGTTTTTGCTGTTTATACCACCTATTTAATTCTTTGAATATGTTGCGCGATCAAGGTAATATTCAACTCAACAGGGAAATAAAATAGACAGTTTATATTAGACAGCTCGTTTAAAACAAAACACACTTAGAATTAATCAGAAGAGTAAGTACACATAGTTCAAGCCCTTTGATGGTTGAATTTAACATTCACCTCTCCTCTTTGCCTACTCACACTTATATCACACTTTCATACTATCTATCCTTCCTATCACACCGTCACACCTATTTACACTTATCTCTAACTGAAAGCAGTTATTCATTTATTAGCTGATGTTCGAACCAACTCTATCTTATCCTATCGACTTAATCTAGTTTCTAAATCTCCTCGCAGTGAGAAACCAAATCTCCTACTTTTATTCCTATTTAATCTAAGACATTAAAAAAAATAAATTCTCACAATTTAAAACCTAATAGAATTTTAATAACCAAGTTCTCCACCTCTTGTTAGCGACAACATGTGAACACATAATCACATTGCTGGCTAATTTCTGCATGCTCCTGCATCAAAATGATGATGACCCATATTCTTCTCTTTCTTCAATTAGTTCCCTATCTGAGTCAACATTCATTCCCACCATTTCAGGTTTCAAAAGTCTTCTAAATATATGACTAAGTTCAACAAAATCCCATCTTAATACTATTTCTTGTGGTGGAAAATTATTCATAATATTTATGGTCCTGAAGTGAAGAGTTCCTCTCTTTGTTAAATTTAAGTCATAATAAGGTATGACAACATCCTCCAATTTTAAGAGGTTTGTGCGACGACTATTTATATTTGTACCATTTCTTTTTCTCTTTTTGCTAATTTTTTTATCAACTACCATCTCTGCCTTGTACACACCATTGAATGGGTGTGCATCTATGGCATACCAATGTAATTCAACTGTTGTAACAAATTTATTTTCTTTAATGATATTTATAACCTTGGAAACCTAGAATGGATAACCATGTTGATTTCCATCCGCTAACACTGCCATCATGCAAGCCTCCTTGACATCCTCCATAAAGGTCTTTCATGGCTTCACGTTGTGAAAATGATCTTCTAGAACCAATATGCTTTTCTGTTTCCTCTACCTATGAAGAATTATTAATACCTTGAGATTGTTGTTATTCAATAATATTTCTTTCCTCATGTTCATTTGGCATATTTTGTGGCCAAATTATTGGAGTCTTCAAAATTGTATCTTCATTTTTTATCTTGAAATGATATCACTTTTATTATTGAAAAACAGACTCCCACCAAACTGAATTAGCAACATCAAAATACTCATATGTACTCTAATATATTTTTTAATTTCTTCCAATCATTTATAATAATTTATATCTCTCTTATGCCATGGTGCATTATGGATTTCAACAACTAATTTTAATAACAATATATTTGATGTAAATATTGGATAATGTGGAATGAACTTAAAAATTCTAAACCTGACGATGCCCCCCATTTCAAAATAGTTGAATACTTCTTGCCCCATATAAGTGTTTTCACATCAATTTGTTTGATACAAAATTGATGTTGGAAGCTAATGTCATTAATTTGATCAATGCATTTCTCTTCACCATGAGATCCAAAAGTAAACCTTCACATGTCAATAGTTTCTTCCAACAAGAGAAAAATGGGCTCTGGAATGTATGATTTCTTGATACATTCATTTAATGATGAAAAGATCCCAACATCCTTCCTCTTCAATTTTACTAAAAAACGAGTGAAAATCTAAGAAATGTGCTCATAAGTGTGCCCAAAAAGAAGGAAACCAACCTTTACCTTTTGAAAAATTATCAATTCAACAAGCATGCGTAGATATCTAAAAAAAAATTGGATTTTTTTTCACAACTAGTGTTGTCTGATTACAGATACAAAAATTTAGGAATATTATCAAACCATGAGAAAACACATCATGAATTATGGTTATGGTCAGATTTGCATGATTAAGAATATTTGGAGCTGTGAAGTAAATCGTTGGACACATTTTACCATTAAATAGGATACAAATGACCAAGCGAAACTGAAGCAAAGAGTTCCTCTATTTGTTAAATTGAATTCATAAACAAGTATGCCAACATCCTCCAATTTTAAGAGTTTTGTGCGACGACTATTTATATTCATACCCTTTCTTTTTCTCTTTTTGCTAATTTTTTTATCAAATACCATCTATGGCTTGTACACACCATTGAAAGGGTGTGTATCTATGGCATACCTATGTACTTAAATTGTGGTAAAATATTAATTTTATTTAATGATATTTATAACCTTGGAAACCCACAATGGTTAACCATGTTGATCTCCATCTGCTAACATTGCCATCATGCAACCCTCCTTAACATCCTACATAGAACCCTTGTAAAGGTCTTCCATGGCTTCACGTTGTGCACATGACATTATAGAACCAATATAATTTTCTCTTTCCTCTACCTATGAAGAATTATTAATACCTTTATATTGTTGTTATTCAGTAATGCTTCTTTCCTCATGTTCATTTGGCATATTTTGTGGCCAAATGAATGGTGTCTTCAAAAGTGTATCTTTATTTCTTGATCTTCAAATGATATCACTTTGATTATTGAAAAAAGACTCCCACCAAACTGAATTAGCAAAATCAAAGTATTCATATGTATCTCTAATAGATATTTTAATTTCTTCCAAGAATTTAGAATAATTTATATCTATCTTATGCCTTCATGCATTATGGATTTCAAAAAATAATTGTAATAACAATATATTTGATGCAAACATTTGATAATGTGGAATGAACTTCAAAAAATTTAAATTTGATGATGACCCCCATTCTACAATAGTTGAATACTTCTTGCCCCATATAAGTGTTTTCCCATCAATTTTTTTGATACAAAATTGACATTGGAAGCTAATGTCATTAAGTTTTTCAATGCATTTCTCTTCACCATGTGATCCAAAAGTAAACCTTCACATGTCAATATTTTCTTCCAACAAGAGAAAAATGGGTTGTGGAATGTATGATTTTTTGATACATTCATTTAGTGATGAAAATATCCCAACATCCTTCCTCCTCAATGTTACTAAAAAATGATTGAACATCTAATCAATATTGTAATAAGTGTTCCCAGCAAGAAGGAAACCAGCCTTTACCATTTGAAAAATTATGAATTCAACAAGAATGCTTAGATATCTAAAAAAAAATGGATTTTTTTTTCATAACTAGTGTTGTCTGATTACAGATACAAAAGTTTAGGAAGATTACCAAACCAATGAGAAAGCACGTCATGAATTATGGTTATGGTAATATTTTCATGATTATGAATATTTGGATATGTGAAGTAAAACCTTGGACACATTTTCCCATTAAAGAGGATACAACCATCCAAGTGAAACTGAATAACATTTTACTCATGTAAATTTTTTGGTGTGCAGACAAAATGTGGTAGAAGTGTTTTCTTTTGGTTCATACCATAAATTATCACACCCAAATATTTATTTGGATTATCATAACACTTATTTTGATGCTTATAAAACTTTTTCATTTCACTTGTTTGTTGATTGTGATGCTCTTGAAGTGCTTTGACAATGGAATCTGCACATAAAATAAAATAGACCTATTAGTAAATGCATTTTCATAGTCAATAAATATCCAATTTTAAAAATAAATCTTATGAATGCATACCTCTTTCTACCCCTTGGCATTTATCCTTTTTTGACTTAAGAGAAGCACACATACTGTAAATCCCCATCCTTGAATTCCTAAGAATATGAAAATTGTTGAATTCTTTCCTTCGTATCCTCGTAAAATATGGATATGTAATAAATTTACCATATCCTTCAACACCTTCTACATATTATTTGTATAAGTTGAAGATTTTTTGTCTTGAAAAATTATCTAGAATATGTGTCGTGTCTTTATTTGGCATACATTCTCCATGCTTTTAAAATAAGTATTTCATCCATGACATTGCAATATTTATTCAATAGCCCAATCTCTTGTTTATGATCTAATTTTGAATAAAATGTGGGATTTTTTTATAATCTTGTTTATATTCTTGATAGATGAAAATTACTAATTGAATGAAACTTTTTGAAATCCTTTCTACAGATCAATAAATTCCCAATATGATAATCATAACCTGCCAATGTAGATTGCATGCACCCCACTAAATATGAATTTTCCATTCTTTTATTCAATCTAAATATCTTCCTTTTATCCATTTAAAACTTGAAATCCATATGTTTCAAGCGATCCTTTTGACATCTTTCCCTTGAAATCAGATTAGTGATAGAACTTATTCTCGTGAGATATTTTGTCTTATAGATTGTTTAACTAGGATATCTTGGATTGATATGAAAAATTCTAGGGCCTACTCCTAGATAAAATATTTTCTTGCAACATATCCATCATTTAATTATCCTCTCTATGATAATTTTCATCATCATTAGGAGGAATATTATTCTCACTATGATCATTCTGAACATAGTCAAGAAATCTGTCACCATCCTTGCTTGGAAAATATTCATTACCATACTCATTTGCATGAAATTATTCACTATCATCATATGTTCTTTTGAATCATAGCTCAGAGGAAATTATTAACCATCCTCATCTCTTCCATTGAAATCCACATGTGGAGGAAATCCTTCCCCAACATTGTTTGTGCTTTTGTAATTCTCACTTGGAGGAAATCCATCATCATCATCAGTGCTTTTGAAATGAAACATGTGATATATGCTAGGATTTGTGTTCACACGAACATATCTCAGCCCTTGCTAGAGTCCATATATCTCGAATACCAGGATTCAATATGGAATCAACCCCTAGGTTACGATCATGTTCCATTCAAGTTTCGTATGTGCCAAAAATATGACCATCTCTTTCGAGATTTCCTGCTTACGATAGTTGAGGAGAAAAATAATAAGGAAGGTAAAGATGAAGATGGCTTCCAATCAATAGGACTAAGAAGGGGAAAATAAACTCAGAATAAATAGGGTCAACAAGGGGCCAAATCAAAATTAAACTCTACAAAACTGTTGGGAGAGAAGATGGCCTAGTCATAAAAACATAAACCTCAAGACAATAATACTTTTAACGTGTTAGGGAAATTGGATCAAGAAGTAGAAATGGAAAATAATTTGGATCAAATGGCCCTAAAAATTATGGATGTATACCAGGAGAAAAATAAAGCAACAAAAAATCCAAACCTCAAGTGTGAAACACTAGAGGATTTGGAGGAAGACATGATACTTAAGGAGGTACTAATTCATACAAGAAAAAATCTTGAGGTGGAGGAAAAACATAACATACTAAATGCTGATGAAAGAACAATGTTGAAGTTTTTATGAGTATGGGTCAAGGTAGATGTCAAGGATATTCCCTCCAATCAATTGGTAAACTTCCACAAATTGTCTGGTCAGTGGTGTGAAAGCCCCACCCAAGTCCTCATACATACTGAATTGTGAATTTATTGTAAATATTATGCAATGAAGTGAAACAAAAAAAAGGGGACTGAGTCAAGGGACATGGATTCTAGAGATGAGAGGTCATCGCTTTGCTCAGGACATCATGGTTTCTTGTGCAAAGAAGAAACCTAAAATGCAGGATAGGCATTAAAGGTTGGTTGGTGCATGAATTGAAAAAGGAGCTCTTGAAATTAAATGAGATGAAAGAGGAGGTATGTACGCCCATGTTCCTTGAGAAGAAACCACAATAAATAAAGGATAGGAAATCTATGGAGGGACTTCACGCTGCAGGACAACAAGGACACAATAGTAATGGTGGACGGGGACGAGGCCAAGAGAAGACTGGACAAGGAAGAGAGGGGAGGGGGCACATGGTGAGGAGGAGAAAAAAAAATACAAATATGGACGAAGAGCGGTATTGGGAGGCAAGATTCAAAAATAGATTCTAGTAGGAAGTGTTGAAGAGAAGATAAGGGAAAGGAATTGGCTCTTGGTCCTTGGAGGTTATGGGTTGAGTTGCTAGTCTCTAGAGCCCTGTAACATATTGTGGTGCTTAGAGGCTATGGGTTGAGTTGCTAGTCTCTGGATCCCTGTAACAGCTTGGGGTCCCCAGAGGCTATGGGTTGAGAGAGAATCCTTGGAGCCCTATAACAACTTGGTTCCCTGGAGGCTACAGGTTGAGAATGAGTTCTCTAAATCCCTCTAACAACTTGGGTCCCTAGAGGCCGTCGGTTGGGATGGAATCTGTGGAGCCCTATAAAAAATTCGGTCCCCTAGAAGCTTTGGGTTGAGATAAAAAACTATGGAGCCTTGTAATAACTTGGGAAGGGACCATCCTAGAGCAGAAGTAGAGGAATACTAAAATGAAGACTGGTGGTTACGGCCTTGATGGTACAGTGGATTTTGGACTCCCTAGAATGGGTAAATAATTGCATGAGAAATTTGGGGGTGAGGTTGGGCATCTATGGAATCCCATTTTAAACCAACCAAGTAGATGATAGTTGGTGGGATTGAGTAAGGAATTCCTATGGATTCCTAGAATCAGTTGTAGTTGGTGTGCTAGTCCCTGAAGCAAGCAACCCCCCCAGGATTTGGAATCTAGCTTAGGGGTGACGATTGCAAGTAGGTGTGGCTGCAATTTTATACGGTTAGGTGTAGAGTCCTTATCCAAGACTCATTTTCCCTGCATGTTCAAAGATAAGTATATGTGTCTGTTGTTTATCATCTAGTAAATCATGTTACTATTTTATTGATAATAGTTCAGGATTTTGGGACTGTATCACATCCCTTATGCTTGCTTATGTGGTACCTCCCCATGGGAACACATTATTGATATGTATACATGTATATATGTGTGATCAATGTATATATGTCGTTGTGTGAAATATAGAATAAAAATGTGTCTAACTATTATTAATGGTAGGTACAAAATATTGATTTATAAGAGGCATAATAAACTACATGACAATAGAGGGCGAGCCACAATGTTGTGCGGATTCTAGACTTATATACATGTTTAATAGTGTAGAAAGAAGCACTTAAATAACTTATTAAGAAAGAGTCATAAATCATTGTAAATCATGGTCGAGCCATGAGAGATGAGATTAACACTTGAAGAATAGTGGGTTATGAGACCCTTTTTATTAATATAAGGTTACATGGAAGATCCTTTGTATAGAAGGGTCTGAACTTGCTTGTGAATCATTTGTTGTTAAGTTACCAGTTTTTGTGTTACACTACAAGCACTGCATTAATGTCAAAGGGAGTTTTTCTTCAGTATTAGTTGAGCCACTAGCTTTACCTAAATTTTCTTTAGCCTTGCGCTTTCGATAGGTTGGATAGATTTTGTTGGCACCTCAAGGTGGATGCTAAGGTACTTGATGGCTCTGCATATCAGCATGGAGCTGTTTTTAGGCCTGAAACATGGTTTGATACCATCGATGTGTGGCAGGTGAGGTAGGAACCTCTTCGGAGTCTACACCAAGATTGTGTTAGGTAATCCACGCAGGAGCGCCCATTCCTTCCTAGGTGGCATTCCATCCTCGTTGGAAGGGAAGAATCAAGGGCTAGGAAATCGTTGGTGAGTCAATCACTCAAGCTCAATAGGGATAAAATCATAGATTTTCCTAGGCAACCAAGGGAATCGCTATGAGACCATGAAGCATAATTGGGAGTCTACTAGATTCCTGAAAAAAATGCATGGTTAGCAAGGTTGGTTCGAAGAATCTTGTGTGACGATGAAAATTGTAGTCAGGGAGGCTGCAGGGCTCTCCATATGGGACACTACGTGACATAGAATCAAGATCCTTTGACTAAGTCATGGAAAAATGAGAAGGAAAGCCTCATTGCAGCACAAAAGAGTGAGGCCATGAACTTATAGGAAAATATGGGCTAACCTTATCCTTTGGACGGTCAAAACCATAGTCAAAGGAGGCTTCTGAGTGGTGGAACCAAATTACCTTCACCTGATTGGTTATAATGATAGGGTAGAAGCATTGTAGAGCATAAATACTGGAAGATAATTCAAATTAAAGCTGAGGACTTGGCGAAAAAAGGGCTTCGTGGTTCTGTCAATAATTGAAGACAAATATTCCTTTCGTCACCCTAATCTGTTAGGAAAGGAAGCTTCTGGAGGTGGTAACCCTGGAAGCCAAAAAGGCCAGAGTCGTGGAGAATTGTGTGAAAAAATTCTTAAAGGGTTCTAGGTTAGTGGGTTCCTTCTTACTAAGTGAAAAGTAGGTGCAAATTCAGTCGCCAAGGGATCCTTCACCGTCAGTAACCCAAAGACGTGGAGACTTATTTTCGGAGTAGAGATGATGTCAACACCACGTCTTGAAGGACACATGGTAAGCATTTGGGAATTTTTGGCACCAAAGGGAACCATTGATAGGTTACATGTGGACCTCTAGCAGGTTGACACGTGGTGTGGATGATGTTGGTATGACGTCACCTTGGAAATGGTTAGGCATCAGAGGTCGGATACACTATAACATATATGACTGTATGTATGAGGGAATTACATGCACACCATATTTTTAGGGTTACAGGGAATCCTATGGATAATACGTGGCACCCCGGAACACCAGAAGCTTATAGCAACCGCAAAATAAATGTCAGGTGATCTGGGCATCGGGATGGAAGAAATTTGGATGGCCATATCCATAACGATGCAAAAAGAAATTAGTGGGAGAGCTGGTTGTGTCGTAGAGTTGCGACACCTCAGCCGATAGGATGGATTTTGGGGGGAGCATCAACTCAAAGGTTCAATGTGATCGGAGGGTCCTGGAGGCATGACATGTCAGCGAGGCAGATAGATTCTGGGGGGAAGTCTCAATTTGGGAGTTGAGATTTCGAGAGGGTATCAGAGCCTCACCTAATGAATTCAACCAAAAAAAGAAAGAGAGAGAAGAGTTCTATTATGCGTAGAAATATTTACCCCATTCCTCCAATGTAGAAAGAAGGTGTCGAGTACGTTACACGTGGTGTGTGTGATTGACAAAGCTAGAGGGAGATTCAAAGGAAACAATAACATATAAAGAAGGAGGGTACCCGAGCCCTTCACCCTTGGACCCAACTTTATCGGAGAAAGGGAAGAAAGGTAGCAAAATGTCAAAATAAACATTGAGGTAAGTAGGGGAGTTCCTATTGAATTCTAGTCAAATGAGCCAGCTCACAGAGTACTTACCCTGAACCCCACAACTAACCTAATGAAAAATAGTATTTTGGAATATTTGGGGCTTGAACAGTGAGGGAAATCTCTACTACCTAAAAAAAAATATTAATAAGGAGAAACCAAAGATAACAATGCTGCAAGAAACAAAAGTTTCTAGAGATAGAATGGAAGGTATAGTAAGAAGATTCTAGAAAGGAATCAAGGTGATAGAAATATACACCTAAGGCACAACAATCAGTCTTGTAGTACTATGGGATCCAAATATCATGGTGTTCCAGGATTGGGAATCCAAAATCCATAGTTTGACATGTATATTTAGGTGTATTGGGGCATAGGAATGGACTGGTATGAGGGAAATGCATGACCCTCCCACCCCAAACCAAAAGTATAATTTTTTTAAACAATATGTGAAGGAATAAGGACTCACTCTAAGAAAAGTGTTGGATAATGGGGGGAGACTTTAATATGATCCATAACTTAGAGGAGAAGTGAGTGGGTGTTCGAAGATTAGATTTAGCGTTGAATCAATTCAATGGAGTCATCTAGGATTTGAGAGAAATTTAAATGGAGACAAAGAATGATATACACACATGGAAAAACCAATTATTGAGAGTTTAACAAGTGTCCAACAGATTAGATCACTTCCTTATTTCAAAGGGGAAGCTATGATCCTTCCATTATTAGGATCTAAAGATTGGCCTATCTCTTTGGAATCAGATATGAAGTTGGGCCCTAAGAACTAGCCATTTAGGTTCGAAAAGTTTTGGTTTCACAGCCCAAAATTTTTGGAGTGATTAGAAAAATGGTGGTAGGAGTTTAGTGTTGCATGGGGGAGGCTAATGAAAGAATTTCAGAGGAAGCTGAAGGAACTAAATATGCGGATAAAAACTTGGAGCAAAAAGGAATTTGGGGATATCATTCTAGGAAAATTAAATATAGGAAATAAGTAATCCATAACCAAATAATTGTAGAGGGACACTAAGAGGAATTGGCCAAAGAAGAAGAAAAAAATCCTTCATGAGCTACAAGAAAGGTTCAAGCAGGAGGAGTTTCTTTGGAGAAAAAGGTATCACATTCAATGGTTGACGGAGGGAGAAAGGAACACTAAATTCATCCATAAGTCTATGATAAAACATAAATAGATTAACCAAATCTACTCTCTGGCCTCAAATTCTAGAGCCCATCTTGAGAGTCATAAGGATATGGAGGAGGAGCTTATTGACTATGTTTCCAATATTCTCTCTCAAGGTTATCAAGATCATGCTGATGAAATATATTGAGTAATTGACAACATCCCAAGGCTAATTATAACTGAGCAGAATAAAGCATTAATGTGAGAAGTGTTTATGGAGGAGGTAGAATCAGATGATCAAATGGTTTCACTTCTAAAATTTTCAAGGCCTGTTGGCATTTCCTTGGAGAGGAAGTTGTTGCCTTGGTGGAAGAATCCGAGCGCTCACAAAATATCTAGTCAGGGTTGAATTCCACCTTCATAACCTTAAAATTGAATGTAGCAAGCAACTAAAGAAGGTTTATACCTATCATGTTGTGCAATGTGATGTAAAATATTATTTCATCAGTGATTGTGTAGAGACTAAAACCCCTGCTATGCCAGATCATTTCTCTGGAGTAGTCAAGTTTAGTGGAGGAGTGGAAAATATAGGATGGGATCGTAGTATTGCATGAAATCATATATACCCTTAAAAATAGTAAAAATCCAAGTATACTGGTAAAACGATATCTCTCAAAAGTGGATGATCGGCTCAACCAAAATTTCCTCATTAGAACCTTGGAAGCTTTTGGGTTCTAATAAGACTAGACCAGATGGATTCACTCATTTATCTCCACCCATTTCTTCTTGATCATTCTCAACGGATCCCCATATACAAAATTTAGATCTTCTCGAGGCTTATGATAGGTGGATCCAATATCTTATTTTCCATTTATTATAGTGATGAAAGGTATGGGTCGATCAATCAAATCAAAAATTAGTTTGGAATAAATAAACAGTATGCAAATCCATCCTTCTAATGCTCCAATGACTCATCAACATTTTGTGGATGATAAGATTTTTTTTGGTGAGCCATCAGCTCAAGCGACTGAACCTTGTTTCCGATCTTGGAATATGTTTAGGGTGCTTTAGTTATGCTCATTATTAATGAAAAATCTAGTCATTTATTTTTTAATATGCCTAGACTGGTGCAATAGTTCCTATCACGCATGGTGGGGTTCTTTATTGACTCACTACAAAAGAAATACCTCAAATCCCCATAGTGGCTAATCCCTTAAGGATATCCGTGTGGAAGGACAGATGAAATAAATTATCCAAGCATCTCTCCAATTTGAAATTTAGATCCCTTAATCTTCCTGGAAGAGCTACCTTGCTCAAATATGTATTTTAAGCGATTCTTATCTATCAGTTTCCTATGCTCCCAAATCCAAATATAATTTATAAGGAACTTGTGGCCATATTTAGAAAGTTATTATGGGAAGGGGAAAATACAAACAAGAAATGGGCTTTGGTATCATGGGGAAATATTTGTATTCCAATGAAGTGTGGTGGTCTGGGACTTTGAGATCCTAAAATCATAAACAATGTGATGGGAGAAAAAGTATGGTGGAAATGGATCTAGGGAGAGATAAAGATATGGAAAATAATTTGGGAGAGAAAATATGGATAGTGGAGAACTATGGAGGATAGCATAAGATCCTTAGAATCCCCAACTAGTTCCTCTCTTTGGAATTTAGCTAGGAGAAGCAACTACATCATCAAGGACCATATTTTTGGGAAATCCATGGAGGTAAGTCAACCGAGTTCTGGGAGGAGTCCTGGAAACAAACTCCTAAATTGGATGGAATTGCATATTTAAATTCCATCAAATCATTTTTAAAAGGATAAAATTCTTGAAAGGTCATGAATTACTAGAAGGAGTTAGATGAATGGCGCATGTGGAAAACAAAGACATATTGGTACGGGCCTGTAGGAGAGAAAAACTAGATGATTTTTAATAAATCACTTCAGGATCGTCGAATTTGCATCTCAGAAGGAAATGAAAAATAAAGATGGGGCTATCAATCAGAAGGTATGTTATCCATTAGAGAAGCATATGTAATAGTTTTTGGGGATGATAACAATCCTCAGGAGCCCCTTTGGCGGAAATTTTGGATGTCCAATTTATAGCTGAAGGTCGCCCAATTTATCTGGCTTATTTCCAGATGAAAATTGTTAATGTGGGATCAAACTATTAGAAAATGGTATATTGATCCCTCACGATGCTTGATATACAAGTTATCAGAAGAGAACTTGGAACACCTATTAAATTCTTTCCCAGAAGAAAAGTTCCTATGTGAGCAAGTTAGAAATACATTTAGGAATTTGGATCGTGAAAAAATAGTCTCTCAGAAACTGTTAAGCAACAGAAGATGTCCTTATTTAAAAATCCAATTTTAAATAGAGCATGGGTGTTGGTGCTAGGCATCCTCCTATTGAATATCTAGAAAGGGCGTAATACGATCATTTTTAAGTACCAATGAAACTACACTCAAGTGATTTGGCTCACTATCAAGGAGAACATCCGAGAATCCATCCTAGATGGAAAATGGATGAACGGTGATTGGAAGGCTGAAGGGGAGGAAGCCCAGGTTCTCCAAAACCTTGGATTCTCTCAGTCGATGATGGAACTGAAGTCAAGGCTGACCTCCAATGTTAAAATTGATCTCTGACTTTCTTCATTCCCCCTTTAGAGGGATTTTTTAAAATAAATTTTAATGGTGCATCGAGGGGAAATACAGGCCCTACTGGGTTTGGTGGAATCCTTAGAGACTCTAAAACTATCCCATTAGGATGATATGTCGGTTTTTTTGGAGTTACTATCGATAATTTTGCCGAATTTACAACATTAGATAAAGGTCTTTAGTTTTCTCGATGGATGCAGGCTTCAGAAATTCAAAGAATGGGAGACTACTTCATAGTAATCAAGGTTCTTCAAAATATGCTTCAGGGATCCCCTCCATCTAAAGTAATCAAGAGCTAGTGTCTAGAGGATCAGGAAATGCGTATACAAGATCTAATGCTTTCATTCCCCTATGTAATTACATATCATATTAAACATTCAGGAAACTAAGCTGTATATTGGCTCGCCAACTAGGGCACCCTTCTAACATCCCTGGTGAAAATTCCATGTAATAAAGTTAAAAATAATAACCACGGTTGATGGTACATGTATTCCAAGCTAAATTTTGGGTAAAAAAATCCTAGTGGGTGTTCATTTCAGTTATTATGGCTAAAGGAATTTGGAAATGAAAATGACAAAGGATCTGGAAAGGCATGAGGCATTAATTGGCATTTTATTTATGAAAATAAGGGAAATAGGAGAAAAGGAAGGTGAAAGGTCACAAGTTGCATGTAAGGAGGAAAATGAAGGAAAATAATGGAAAATGAAGAAAATAGAGGCCACATTGATAAAAATGCTTCTAAGTATTAGTTGGAAAGTTTTTTCTCACACTTATGGCTCTCATTCTATTCTCTCTCTCTCTTTCATACTCTTGGACACTTAGAGTGTCTTGGATCATTTTTGCACTGGACCAAGAAAGGAAATAAAGAAAGAAAGGAGGAGAAGGAATAAAACATCTACAATAGGATTCTTGGTAGGTGTGACAATGTTTTCATCCTAGCCTTTCCATTTTTGTATAACTTTGATGAGATGGGTTTCTCATACTTCGATTGAGCTGCATTACCAGATGGATTCGAAGCTAAGTGGGGTGGATCTCTAAAATGAAATACACATGGCCTAGTGTTACCTGAACCAGAAAGTGGATCAAGGTAAAGCCACTGGCCTATTAACCTCTGAGTCAGACTATGGGTTGTGGTAAAGCCATATTATGTACCTCGGTGGGCCTAGGAATCCTTGTTGGTGATGGAGGGATACACGATAAAGACAAGAGGTGGATTGATCTCTGTTGGGCCTAGTAGTCTCAAGATGGGTTGTGTGGTAAAGACTGGAGAGTGGGTCTCGATGTAGGGCCTAGTGATCCCTGGATTAGACTGTGGATTATGGTAAAGACTAGGAGAAAATCAAATTCCTCACAGTGTAGGTGGAGAACTCCAGTATAATTCATGCTTATTTGGTTCTTTTTGGTTGACTGTGAGTCCCATATTCATTCTTGGAATATGGCACATAGGTGATTGGTTGAAGAGAGATTTGGCTCAACCAATCTATGGTTAGGTGGAACGTGGAAGTCCCATATCCGGTTGGTTTTTACATTCAATAATGAGGAGATCATTCTTTTGGTATTTGGTATGCAAATGTACTGGTTATTATGCATATTCTATTGTTGTTGTATCCTCTATATTTTTATTGTTATTATGCTGGTTATAAGCATGTACTTTATGAATGATCTGGACACCGGTTTTCTCGCATTGGATTTTTCTGGGGTCGTTGTCCAAAAAATATTGTGTTTCCTTTGTAATGTATGCTTTATTCTTTAGTACTTGATCTGTATGTATGTGTAGACCTACAATGTGTTTACTTCACTATTTTCTAAATATTTCTGAAAATAAATTGTATAATTAAAAACACAAGTAGGAGAAGTAAACCAAATTTTTGCAGTAGAAATTTCTGTTAAGTAGTTTCAAAAATTTTCACATGGTATCAGAGCTATTGTAGATTAGGGAGAGTTGAAGCCATCAGCGAAGCGACAAAGTATTTTTCTATAGGAAGGTGACTGAAGATGCACATATCCAAAAAGAGGAAACACAACACTAGAGGGATAACATAGACCCTGCAGGGGTGATGCAGAGTCTCTCTGCTCATGCAGAGCTGACACAGAGGTTGACGCAAGCCCAAAAGGGTGAGACAGAGTTGACGTAGAGGTTGATGCAGGGCTGAGAGGGTGACGCGGTCTGAGAGGGAGTGACGTTGTGCTGGTTTCCAGTGTTGGAAGTGTAGTTTAATCTTCGAATTTGTTGGTGGGGCATTATTTCTACCAGTGCAAAACAATGTCTAGCAGGGTTGAGGGGAAACAATTCCTCAACAGATTTTTTAGCCAAGAAATATAAGATTCGATTGGTCAAGTTATCGTAGAGGGTTGATTCAATAGAGTTGGTGGAGGATTTTTAGGAGGGAAATCACTAGTCAGAGGGAACATAATCTCTAGATGGTTTCCATCGCTTTGAAACCCAGATCTGGTCTCTTACTGAGAGTTGTAGTAGTAGAAGGGATAAGAGATTTTTTTTCACTTCAAAATTTTTTAGCAATGATGGCCTCACATGGATTGATAGATCAGGACAGGTTGGATGGTGTGTCTAACTTTGTCATCTGGAAAGCCAGGATCCTGTCAGTCCTTGACGAGTATCGTATCAGAGACCATGTCGAGAAGGTTGTGGCCATTCTAGTCGATGTTGATCCTTTAAAGAAGTATGAGGAAAATCAGGCACGGGGTAAGCGCTTGGTCACAGATGGGGTGAAGGATCACATGGTTCCAAATATTGCCGAGAATAATACGACAAATGAAATGTGGCAGGCACTAGAAATACTGTATCAAGGTAGCTCCATCTAGAGGAAGATTCTTCTGGAGAATCAGATGCGACTATTTTAGATGCACAAGGGATAAGATATCGATCCTATCCTCTTCAAATTGAAGGCTATTCGAAATCAGCTGGTTAAAATGCGGGGAACTCCTGATGATGGTCTCATGGTGAGGACTTCCCCGAATTCAGTCGCTGATGATTGGGAGACCTTTTTCCAAAGTATTTTGGGTAGAGCACAACTTCCAAACTGGGAGGACATATTGGCAATCCTTTGTCCGGAAGAAATCAAGAGAATAACCAAGAGGGGAAACAACAACGGAGGAGACAAAATCAAGAAAGAGGAGGAGGGAGATGAAACTATCACATCAAAGAGACAAATTCAACAACAAGGGAAGAATAAGAATGACCTCGCAAAGGTCTGGTGCTTCAAATTTGGTGAATTGGGACACTTCGCCAATACTTGTCCTTAAAAGAAGAAGGGCAAGAATATTTAGATTCCAAAGCCGCAACAACCAAGGGGGATGATGGCAATGATGATGATGTGTCAATGAGTTCTCATGTGCCTCAAGAGAATAGGTGGGGCGACATATATCTGTAGATTAAGCAACAGATGGTAAAGGGGCAGGATCCTTGAGGTTCCCAAACTCTTGGATCACATACGAGCTATGGGAGCCCTTAAAGAAAGTAGCAGGATGAATGGAGTTAGTTGGTGTAGAGGATCAATGAAAGCACTTTGGCAGTGCTAGGACACTAAAGACTGGAGAAGTACAAAGGAGAGGTAACAACAACGTGGAAGCAACAACGTAGAGGCAATGCTTACACAGTGCAGAGCAGTAGACAACACAAAGCTTTAGAGGGCCAGTGCAGAGTAGTAGAAGAGGGCGATTTAGTACCAAGATGCAACAAAAATGACTTGTCTGTTAGTATCTTGGGTGTTGCAGTGCCACAGTTAGCAGTGGCAGTGTTATGAGTAGCATGATGCAGCATTTGAGACGGAGCTATAGTACATATGAGGAAGTGACTGTGGTAGAGTCATGGGAAGTAGTATAGAAGGAAACATCGTTGTGGATGAGGGGCATCAGGCTGAGCATTAGCAACGTAGGGGACCGATGCTATGGATTAGAGTAATGCTTCTGGACTAAATTTTTTCTAGAGCACATTCCTCGCTAACAGGGAGTGTTGATATTTTGGGTAGCATCGTATGCGATCTAGCTCCGAAACTTTGTGGAGGGGCTAGAACACATGAGATATCCAAGACCCATAAATTTTTTAGAGAAATTCCACCCAGAACCTAATTTATCCAAAATATTAATTATTTTAATGGAAACCCTAAGTCTGGGAAATTAAATAATTAAAGTGAATTAATTTAGACATGTGGGTGAGAATGTTCTAAGTGATGTGGATCAAGTATTTTATAATATTAGCCGTTGATTATATATTAGATCACGAGTGTTGAATTTTCAATGAGAAAATAATTAAAGGAACACTTGGGGTCAGTTGGAGAATACACACAAAGCGGTAACACTTGAGCTAATTCAAAATTTTGGGGCGTGGTTTGCTGAGAATTTTCGAGTGAGCTTGCAGTGCTAGTGAGGTGAAGATTAGCAAGGGATTATTTGGATCCAAGGATGAGACTATATATGAAAAGAGGCAAATCCGTACCAGGAAATGCAGAGACCCAGCAAGAGGGATGCAGTCTAGTTAGGCTCACACAGAGGGAGTGCAGAGGCTAACACAGGCATTTCAGGGTGACACAGAGGAAACGTTGAGCCCATAGGGGTGATGCAGGATCAGCCCATGCTGGGTAGAGGCTCAAGTAGGGATGCAGAGCTGACGCAGTGCTGGGAGAGGCAACACTGGGGTTACAGTGGGCTAGAAAGGGCTCATTTTCAGCATTCCATAAAGACTGAAGCAACCACACTGAAGGGTGTCACAGTGTTTACATAGGCAACCGTCGGGGTTCTTAATCTTCGACTGAATCAATGATATTTTTTTGTCTCTAAGTGATAGGGGTACATCTGCCATGATTTCTCTGTTGGGAAAACCACTATTGGTGCCCTTAGATTGTATTAAGATATTCTACATAATAATAAAACCCTCTAAGAGTTGTTGCACTGATTTTCCTGCATTGGGTTTTTCTGGGGGCATTGTCCAAAAAATATTTTGTATCCTTTGTCATGTATGTTTATTCTTTAGTACTTGATTTGTATGTATGTGTAGATATGTTGTGTGTTTACTTCACTATTTTATGAATATTTCTAAAAATAATTTGTATAATTAAAAACACAAGTAGAAGAAGTAAAAGATATTTCTACAGTAGAAATTTATGTTAAGTAGTTTCATAAATTTTCACAAATAGATTATATGGAAGATAATAATGTAGGGGAGAAATGATTCTTAGATATTCTCAGATAAGTATGAGACCCCTTTGCTCTATTATGTTGTTTATCTCTATAGCTTTCATGTTTGTGACATGTTTGAAAAATTCATGCCATGGCTAGGAGGGGTCCATATGAGTTCTTAATGATGTGATTGATTTTGCATCATTGTATTGTTGTTAATTATAATCTCTGAACTTTTCATGAAGTTTTGGGCAGAGCACTGGGTTCTGGTCTTGAAAAGATGGCTCAAATGTCGGGTTCACTAGCACAAAACTAAGTATTTGGGGCTCTGGCCACTAGAATGTAGTGTTATGCCTGTGGCTATGGCTCAAAGAGGTCAAAATGTTAGTGTGACCCAAGGGTAAGAGGCCTAAATGGTTGGGTTACCTCTTGGGGGTGTTTTGGTTGTTGTTCAAGGTTTGCAGTGGTGTTTCTATCGGTTCCACTTGCTTAAGGTCACCTAGGAGGTTGAACCTCATTATAGTGTTAGGATATTACGACACATAGGAAATAGTTAAATATAACTTGGTCTAGCACAGATTTAGGTAAAATGTGTTTCTTGACTATGTACATTTGTAACTTATAATATGACGGTCACGATATGTAGTGATCAAACGGTTCATTCTCTCCTCAGTATTACCGACACTTGATCTGTGGCTTAACACTGGAATGGTCCGTGATCTCTATTTAAAGAGAATTGAGGGTCATTTTTCCGGTAACCATTTATGAGAGAAAATTATGTAAATTTTCTTTATTTATATTAGTAAATTTCCTGAAGTGGCCTCGTTGGCTCAGGCTGTGGACTGTTTCCCTCTTCGAGGGTTTTAACCACACCAAATACCGGTGTATTGATCTGTGATCTATTTGTGAGAGGTGACCTTTGGTGTTTGATCTAAGGAACTTACCCTATAAATTACTACATGGTATCTAAGCTATTTTGAGGGCCGCATTCATTGTTGATCCAAATCCAAAGCTGGTTTGACTGTATACGACTGTCGTTTTCTAGATCTACTATTTTGACCACTTTCGAGCCAGGAGAACTAATCTGTTGTGTCCGAAGCCTCTGTTACTGCGCGAAACCCATTTCGTTTCATGCAAAAAGGTTTTTGGTTGCCCAAGTTATTTCATTTTAGATCTGGAGGTATAAAGCATTTTTTTACAATTATATTTATTAATATCTCCTTTTTTTAATTGTCGGATCTATACCCCCTTCTCTGCGTATTATCTTTTCTTTGCCCTGTGTGTGATCATGACAAATCAGAAGCAAGAAGACGAGATTTTTCTTCTACGTATGCCCTTTCCTCTCGACTTTGTGTGATCTCGAGAAATTAGAAATAGCGAGAAAAATAGATAATTGCCGGTAGGACTAACCAGAAATCTAACGTTCTGTTGTAAGGGTTGTATTTTTTTTGTTTGCACGGATTGTGAATTTTTTTTTGAAGAAAAAAATGCTCACATCGAAGAACAAAAAAAAAAAAAAACCCCTCCTCCTTTCAAACAATTATAGAATCCTTTGGTGTAAAGTTACTTTATGAAAATAGAGGTCTTGGTTTCAAGTCTCTTTGTCAAGCTTATTTTTCTAAAAATCTTTTTGTTAAGTTATTTTTTCTTAAAAATATTTATGGAAGTTGTCTTTAAAAAAAAAGGGGGTTTCATTTAAAAAACACATTGTAAAGGTGACTCTCACTTATTTATAAAAGTGGGTCACATAAAGTAGTATTTTTTTTAAAGTGAGCTTATTATATCAAGTTTGGAAAATGGGGGGGTGGGGGGGGGGGAGGGTGGCAGGAATTTTTTTTTTTAAAGTACAACTTCATCATCAAATTTCAACCTATCACGTAACTACTCGACATCTACTACAAAATTTTTCAAAAATGCATAAATTCTTCATTCGGAAGCCGTTTTCAGAGCCGTTTTTTTTTAAACGGCACAATGTTTCGAGATTTTTCCATTGAAGCAGTTAGTTTCAACATTTTCAGCTTCAAATTTTTTTTAAATGGAAAGTGCATGCCCGATTATTCTTAATAGCACCAATTATTTCCAATGGCTATCCTACATGGTAGATTTACTTAGAAGTAAAGGGATTTATAGAATAGCCATAGGAAAAGAATCTAAACCTACCGATGGAGATAAATCTGCCAAAATGAGAAAATAAACAAGATCAAACACGAGGGTTGATAAGAATGTCCATTGCTCAAGATCTTACATTTCATATCCAAGTAATTTACTCCCCTGTTGAAGCTATGAAAAATCTAAATTCTATTTTTGGCATTAAAAATGAAATCTGAGCCCACCAACTTGAAAATGAGTTGCTTACTTTGGACCCCAATAATTTCTCCTCTATTGAATATTTTTTGTCCAAATTCAAGACCCTTAGACTTATTTTAGAAGGTTGTAAGGTCAAAAATGAAGATTGTAGCCTTGAGTCTATTCCATTCTTGCTAAGCTTGGCCCTGCATACTCTATATTTGTTTCCACCTTCCATTCCACTAGAGAAGCCCTCATTTCTCAAGGAACAACCTACAAGTCCCGCTCTTTTGATGTCGTTTGTGATTCTTTGATAAGAGAACAAGAAAAAATCTTACACCTTAGTCTTTTAAATACCAGAAACTCTTCTAAGAAAGCCTTAGTAGCCCAGCAAAAACCATATCAAAAGAATCCTAAAAACAAACATCCTAAAAATAATGGTACTAAACCAAAGAAGGGTCTTAATCAATTTTAGCTGCATGAAAAAGAAACTCAACAAACAGATAAAGCAAATAAAAACAAAGGGAATAAGACAGATATACATTGCAACTTTTGTAATTGTGACAACAACGCAGAGTCAAAATGTTTTAAGAATATGGAAGCCTTGGAAGCAACAATGAAGAATCAAAACATCAATTTGGAGAACTCTTCAACTTGATCTTTAGGAATGGCACTTTCTGCTTGTGGTTGTCAAGCATCAAGATCTAGTTATGCATTGAATGTATCTTCTTCTTCTCATTCTCATGAGTGGCTCATTGATTCTGAAGCCTCTTACCACATGGCCACAAATAAAGCCATTTTTTCTTCTTTAAATGATTGTAACACCAAAAAAATTTATGTTGGTGATGATAGATCTCTTAATGTTTTAGGGTTGGGAACCATTCATCTAGATAATGGCCAGTTTAATGATGTCCTACCTTGTCCTACAATATTCTATCTGTTTATCATATAAATCATTAAAGTGAAGGGAAAACAATAGAATTCTCACCTCATGATGTTGTAATTAAGGACCTAAGAGATCCAAGACATATTTTAGCTACTGACATTGTTGATGATTCCACAAGGTTTTCTAAGTTTGAAAAATTTGGGCCATTATGTCTTCCCTCCGTTTTTGTTGCTCATAATGATGAAGTGAGAAAACTTTGGCATGAATTATTTGGTCACTTAAACTATTTCTCTCTTCAAACTCTATGCAAATAAAATATGGTGACAAGTCTTCTTATGGTATCTTTCCGAGATGGTGTTTGTTCCGGATGTGTACTCGGAAAACATCAGTGGGATAGTTTTGACAAACATGCCTCTTGACATGCTTCAGCCCCTTTGCAGCTTGTGCACAGTGATTTATGTGGTCCACTTCCAGTTGCTTCTTTCTCTGGCTACAATTACTTATTAAATTTCATTGATGATTTTTCCAGACGCACTCGGGTATACTTCTTAAAACTCAAGAGTGAATTTTTTAACATGTTCTTGGCCTTTAAGGCCTTTGTTAAGAAACAATCTGGACATCACATTCTTAAGTTAAGATCTGACAATGGAGGAGAATATGCTAACAACAAATTTATCCACTTTTGCAGTGAGCATGGCATTCAATTGCAACATACTATTCTGTATAATCCACAACAAAATGGTGTAGCTAAAAGGAAGAATCACACTCTAAAGTAGCTAATAATCGTGTTTCAATTCCAATGGAATTTTATCCTAATTTTATGAAGAACAATCGTGTAAAATTACATAGTAAATTACACTCCTACTAAGGTTTTAAGGAATCTAACTCTAGAAGAAGCCTGGAGCTCAATTAAACCAAATGTAAGTCACTTTCATGTTTTTGGAAGTGAAGCTTGGGCCCATATTCCAGATGTGAAACATAAAGCCTTAGAACCTAAGAGTGAAAAATGAATTTTTGTTGGATATTCTGAAGATTTCAAAAGGATATAGAATTCTTCAACCAAAATCCCAAAATGTAATCATTAGCGGAGATGTATAATTTGATGAAAATATATCGTCATTTAACCTATAGTCTGGTGCACCACCTTGTCCGCGAGCCTGGGATTCATATGTGCCACTTCTCATTCTATTTGAAAAACATTCCTTCTAGTTTAGATGATGACAATGAGGATGAAAAGTTTATCCACCTCCTCTAATATCTTCCTTCATCTCCATAGCTTCCAAAAATGGTCCGCTTACTCGATGTAGCGTAGTTCTCTGCCAGCCTTGCAAATCAACGTCAGACATGTTCTTAGTTTTGAAAGAGCCTCTTCCTTATTGGCTCTGCTCCAAAAAAATCCTGATCCGTACACCTTTGAAGAAGCTTTAGGTCATCCGATTAGATGAAGCTATGAATGAAGAATATTGTTCATTGCAACGATACTTGGGATTGTTCCTCTTCCAGCGGGAAGAAAATCATTCTCTATAAACTGCTTGTTTAAAATTTTTGGACCATATGGAAAAGTGGATAAACATAAATCTCATCTTGTTTCTAAAGGATTTTCACAAGTTGAAGGCATTGACTATACTGAAACCTTATCCCTTGTTTCTAAAATGAATTCTATTTGCCTTGTTCTTTCCCTTGCTTCCTCCTTCTCCTTTAAATGGGAAGTCCATCAAATGGATGTTAAATCTTCCTTCTTACATGGGGATTTGCATGAAGAGATATAAGGAAATTACCCTGTAAATTCCTACATATAGTAGCCTCTTGTCACATGTTTACCGCGGTTGGTCGGTTACTTGGGTGGATGTGGGAAGAGGTGTTACAGAGTGGTATCAGAGCATGGCTCAACCCTTGGAATGGATGGGTGGTGTGTTGGTCATTGTTTTCTATTGGTTGAAAATGTGTTTCTAATACCTAGGGTGTATGTGCTTGTTGCATCCTTCTTGTGTTGGCCATGGTGGAAGTGGTGTCACCATGGAAGTGTTGATGGTGTTGTTGTCAACATGTTGTCATGAGTATATGACTAGTTATGTGTTTCTCATGCTTGTGTATCGTTATTGTACACTTTCTTACATATAATTACATATTGTACATGCATTTCTTTCTTATGCTAGGGTTACATACTAGTCATTCTTAGGTGTTATCCGTGTATGCTTGCTTGTGTGATGTCATATGTTGAACATGCATTGGTCGTTCATGATTGGTTATACATGTCAAGTGGGTGCATATGGTCAAGTTTTCATTGGTTTGATTGAGTTTGTTGTGCATAAGGTAAATGTATGCAATTAGGTAATCATAATGATATTGGTATGTTATGATGCTAATGTGTTGGATGAGATAAAGTAGGAGATAAATATCATTAAAGTAAAGTTGCAACAATGGATTATGGGGTAAGAGTAGATCTTCATGTAAGTTTTCATGCTTGGAGTGCAAGTATGTGATTCACGGTTGTTGTAAGCATTAGGGTTACCTATATATTTGTCATTCCATTTTTATTATGGTTACATGTATGATAAATTTTGGTTGATTTGTGTAGTCATATGCATTATGGTTATGTGTATGCATCTCATTCTATTGATGTCATGATAGATGTTAGTTAATTAGTGTGATCATATGTACATGCATTGGTTAGTCAATCATGGTATTAAATTGATGATTATGTTATATGTTGTTGATGAGCATGCTATATGTTAACTTATTGTTTCTATATAGTTAGTTAACTTGATGGTTTGGGTTAATACATTAAGATCTTGATGTTATATGTAGCATGCTAATTTGTCTTGGCCTATGCACATGATTAGGGTTATTACATTCAGGTATGAGATGATATAATTGTGATATTAGGTTGTACTAATCTAGATTGACTGTGCATATGTGATTGTTATGAATGAATGGAAATTGTTTATGAGTTTATGATGTGAACATGTTAGCTAGTTACTGTCATGAATATAATGACCTTATTTATGTTTGAGTTGATATGTTGTGAAGTTATATCATGCTAATATAGATTAATTGTGCGGACAAGATATCATTCCCTGAGATACATTAAGTTATGAGTTTTCTTATGTCGTGTACTTGATGCTTGATTATTTAATTATGTCATCTATTTGGTGTTGACTGTTTGGTGTCTATTATGTCATCTAGTTGATTCTAACATGGTACATTTATAGTTTCTTTGAATGTTTGACTAATCACATGATATGAGTATGTGTCTATAATATTGCATGATGAAATTATATTTCTTTAAGAATATTGCACTTACATGTATGCATTAAGACAGTCGATATGTACTTGAGTGTAAATAGGAGATAGTTGTAGCATCATGTATTATGAATGATGACTATGATTTGATTGTTGATTATGACATGGTTTTTAGAGTTGGTAAATGTTGATTCCAAATTAATAGATATGTTGTCTTGATATTTGGAACATGTGACACATGTGTGTGTTTAGTTATAAGGCAACGTGATTGGCACAACAAGCTAAGGTAACTAGCTTGTTGTTATGTTTATTTATGCACTAACAATTATGTGGATATGGCAGTATGATGCGTGGGATTGCACGCCTAGAGATTGTTATGAAATCTTGAAGAAGGCTCAAGTTGAGTTTTCCCTTGGAAGATTTGGGAACCCATGAGGATTGAGTCATGGTGTTTGTTGTCATTATTTTTCTTTTGGCCTTTTATGATTTGTTTGCACTTGATTTTCAATTTTTTCGATGTCCAATGCAAGGCCTTGCCACTATGTTCAAGGTGTCATATTGCTATTGGCTTTCCATGGTTTTATTATTTTGTTTCTTGTGCTTTCCTTTTATTTTTTGAGAGTCTTGGGGATTGGTTGCAGAAATAGGAAAGTAATGGAGTGCGGGGAGAGCTGGATGAAACCCAACATGTAATGTAAGACTCAGATGAAGGTAGGTGCATGAGTAAGCACAACGAAAGGTAAGAATATGATAGTTGGTTGGAGTGGTTGGGTCCATTGTGGTAAATGGATGGTGGTAGTACAAACATAAGAAAGGAAATAGAAAAGGTAAAAAAAATTAGTTTCCTTGGCTATGTTAGTAACTGTTGAGAGCAGCGTTGTGCATGTTGTGCACGAATAAAGGAAGTTCTATTAACCTAGACCTTATGATATCTATAAATTGTGTTGTGATCATGATTATGTGGATATTTATATATTTATACATGTATGAATGTATGTATGTCGTGTCTAACAGGGTCATCGTGGATCATGATTGTTTAAATGCTAATTCTATATGTAAATATGTGTGTATGTATGTGACGATGTCTAAAAGGACCATGATTGTTTTATGCTAATGATTATATATATGTATCTATGTATCTATGTATCTATGTCACTATCTGATAGGGTTATTAGGGAACATTCTTGTGGAGGAATGATTGATCATGCAAGTGAATGGCATGAAGATATTCCTAGTATTATGGGGAATCATGTGGGATGAGTATCCCTCGTAGATCTATGAGGTCAGTATCATCTGGATATGACTTAATGTTATATGCTTGTACTATTCCTATTTTTATGTTATGGACAAGTAATTCTGAGGGGTACATCAATGAAATGAAAGCAGTGTGATCTACGACATTCTAGGATAAGCATGGATGGTGGAGAGACACTAGAAGCAAGGTTTCTTTGTGGGGTCAGTGTGTGATCTATGGATATGCAATACTATTTTTATGTATATGTCGTGCATTTTTTCTATTTAGTGATTGTACCTATGGGGATGTGTAAATGATGCATATGTAGTATTGTGTACATATGATGTTGTATGCATATTGCATATATGGTGTTGTGTGTATATTGCATATGCAGTGCTAGGTTTATATAGTGCTATGTACATGTTAGATATGCAGTGTTGTGTAGATATCGTACTATGTGCATGTTGGATATGCAATGTTGTGTGCATGATTTGAAAATAATTGCTAGTTATTGTTGTGCTAGTATCATATCAGATATAAATTTTCTTTGCTTAGTTTTACTTATCCTTCATAGGTTTTTTTATGAGCATGTGATTATCAAATCAATGTACTTGGTGAAACTATGAGTTTTTCATAAGCTTAGAAAGAATAATTTAAATGAAAGAACATACGCAATATTAAACACAGTAAACACACATAACAAAGCTTAACAAAAAAAATTTATAAAGGATTTCACCCCTCCTGGGCTACATCTCCTTGGTCCAGCTTCATAGTAAGGGCCTTTGTATTAGCTTCAAGCGTGATAAAATTTCTATTAAAAGCTTTAGAAAATCTTGGAACCTGTTCCAATGAGTTTAAAACATCATAATCTCCCAAAAATGACTATTTTTTTGTTTTATTTGGACTTTGGATGCTCTGGCAATGACCCCAACACCTAGTGGCCCTAGCCTTCAAAAATATTCAAATGCACTAAAACACCTATAGATGACCTTTTCTGCCTCTGCAACCTGCTTCATTGAGTTCCCAACATCCCAATTAGCCTAGAATGCCTCTTCTTGAGCTCTGTTTGGGCAAAAATTGGATGAGTTATGATCAAAACTTCTTTTCCCGCAATTTCTCCACTAAAATGGGTGGAACTGCCAGTTAAATTTCTAAATTTGGAAACTCTTCCATAAATGGCTCGCTCCCCTAAACCTCTACCAACATAATCCAGATTATATTAGTGGATAAGCATGGTTTAATTACGAGATAAGTGTTTTTTAATGATAAGCGTGTTCTTAGCACTAATTATGTTTTAACGCAATTAAAACCACATTTAGAAACTTAATTAAACATGTTTAAAAAATCTGTTGGTTCTTCATTTAGGCTCTCAGTTCTGGACTATGGCCATATGGGGAGGGGTTTGGCCCCCTCCAACCCCCAACCGTTGGTATGGCAAACAATAAAATGTTGCGGAGAGTATAGTGGTTAAGAACCACCGAGTAGGAGAACTGGTAACACGTGCAGGCGGTAGGCGTGAGGTCAGGGGTTCGAGCCCTGATCCGACCATAAGATTTTACAATAATTCATAAAGAGAATTTCCCGCCAGTTTTAGAACTTATCTATAAATTTAACCTCCACCAAGTTTAGTCAAGAGCTCCTCCAACATTAGTTGATTCCGCCGAGAGAGTGGGTTGCAAACTATAATATATATATATATATATATATATATATATATATATATATATATTATTCCACCATTAAGTCTAATGTCTAAACCTATAATGTGCAATGATAATTCGACCCAAGGGTTGGAGAGGGCCCACCAGAGAGGACACATGGTGCCCTCTGGTTGGGTTGTACTCCAACCTATAAAAATTTCAAATTCAAACTTAGGAATATTATTGGAGGTCATTAGACAATTTCTCTCTTCAAAAAACCATCTAGCGAATCTAAAGACGACACTTGTCACAGTGCCACTAGATGCAATCTAGAGAATATTCCCTGTAATGTTGAACGTACCTGCCACATCATCCATGTACCTGCTCTGCTCATTTTTTTCCTATTTTGGAAAACGAACAATAGACGATAACTAAGTCATACAAACTCGGATTTCGATGAAACGAGTTGCACCAGAATCCTAGCAACGAACTCTATCCAGCCGTTCAAGTTTGAAGCAATTCTCAACACTTTCTATTTTTAGCTAAAACTTGAGCCTTAGATCAGTGCATATGTTGTTGTGTACGTATGGTGCTATGTAAATGTTGTATATGCAGTGCTATGCACACATTGTGTTGTGTGCATATTGTACACATGGTTCTATGTACATATGGTGTTGTGTGCATGATTGCACATGTGGTGTTGTGTGCATTTGGTGCTGTGTACATGTGGTACATATGGTGATGTGTGTAGGTGGTGTCGTTTACATGTCGTGCATGTGACGTTGTGTACATATGGTGTTGTGTATATGTTGTGTGTGTGGTGTTGTGTACATATGGTACTCTGTATGCATTGTACAAGTGGTTCAATGTGCATTTGGAATTGTGTATACATTGTGCAGGAGGTGTCGTGTACATGTGATGTTGTGCAGACGTTGTGCAAGTAGTGTTGTGTACATGTGGTAATGTGTACATGTTGTGCATATGGTACTGCTGTGGAATCATGTGAATGTTGTACATGTTGTGTTGAGGGCATGCGGTACTATTTATGTGCATGGTGTAGTCATGGTATCATGACATGTGTATTCCTTATGTGGTACTCTTTATATGTATATGTATTGTGTTGTGTTGTACATCGGATGTAGGTGTATGTGTTGTGTTGTATTGTACACCAAGTGTAGGTGTATGTGTTGTATTTCGGTGTAGGCATATGTGTTTTGTTGTATTGTACACCAGGTATAGGTGTATGCGTTGTATGACACTGTGGGTGTATGTATTGTGTGGTGTTGTACACCTTGTGTGGATGTACATGTTGTACACTGTGTGTATGTGTACATGATTAAAGAGAAGCAAAGGCATTGGGTGGTTTCCGGGTGTGAAAACCGATCTGGTGTGTGTAAAAATAACAAAGGCAAGAGTAAGGACCGAAGAAGGATAAGTATCAGGATTTTATTTCAATCTTGTTGTGCGCGAAATTTACAATTCTGACTTATGATGGTTACACATGATTTATGATTATGGTTTATGGTGATTTCATGCGATTCGTGATTTTAACTTATGATGGTTTCATTTTGAGATAACCAAATGTGATATGTTATACATGATAATTTTACCAAACAACTATTTTGGACAGTGTGACGGGAAGTAAACATAATTGCAAGTGTACCTTATTGATGAGCTACCAATGAGGAAACAATATACTGGTAAAGCACTTTAGGATCAGGCCCACTGTGGGACACTAGTACCCAATAGTGTCCATTTATTTCCATGAGCAGGATATGAATGTTATGATGGTTTTGAGGCAGGTATATGCCTTTTTTTGTATATTCCAATGCAAGAAATCCTTGCCAAGGGATGGATCGCCTGGTATAGGGGATGTCGGGGAACTTGGAAGGTAAGTGAATGCACAGAACGTGATGACCATATTTCCCAAGGGACTATGTATCAGAGAAGGGAAGGCCAAGGATGGATTTATTTTGGTCATTAGCATTACTAGATGGAATTAGATGCACATTGGGAGTGTGCCCTAGAACGATGAGATTTTAACTATTCACTGAGAGGAAAAGTGGTGCAAGATTGTAGCATTGCACATTGGATGAAAATTTGACTATGGAAGTGGATTTTGGACTTCCTAAGAAGGAGGTGAATCCTAGTATTACTTTTAGGGTAGAGGTGGGAGCCTCTGATTCCCTTTTTGTTGATATGGGCATTGTATCCTTTTATTTGTTGGTTGAGAAAATTTTCATATGTATATATGTGGTTGTTATTGTAAATATCATAATGAGTTGTGTTATAAAGCTCCAGTATGCAGTATGATTGTCATGGTGATTTTTACTTTTGGGCAGGTTATTCATCATAAATACCGCAACGAGCTGTGTTATAAAGCTCCATAGGTAGTATGTTTTATTTTCAGTGGTTTGTTGGTTGTAGGTGTCATTGAACACTGAGGATGGTGTTCCCCCAAGGTGGAGGGTTCTGTAACAACCCTGGTGAAAATTCCATGTAATAAAGTTAAAAATAATAACCACGGTTGATGGGACACGTATTCCAAGCTGAAGGTTGGAAATATACATCCTAGTGGGTGTTCATTTAGATTGTTATGGCTAAAGGAAATTGGAAAAGGCAATGAAAAAGGCTTTGGAAATGCATGGGGCATAAAATGGAATTTTATTTATCAAAATAATGGGAAATAGGAGAAAAATAAGGTGAAGGTCACAGGTTGCATGTGAGGAGTGAAATGAAGGAAAATAATGGAAAATGAAGAAAATAGAGGCCTCGTTGATAAAAATGCTTCTAAGGATTAGTTGGAAAGATCTTGCTCACACTTATGGATCTCATTCTATTATTTATCTCTCTTTTATAATCTTGGACGCTTAGAGTTTCATGGAGCATTTTGGCATTGAACCAAGAAAAGCAAGAAATCAAGAAGAAGGAGGAAGTAAACAAGGAGGAGCAGGAATCAAGCAACTACAAAATGATCCTTGGCGGGCATGACAATGTCTTCAGCCTAGCCTTTCCATTTTTGTATAGGCTTGATGATATTAGTTTCTCATACTTAGGTTGAGATGAATTTCTGGGTGGATCTTTGAAATGAAAAACACATGGCCTAGTGATCCCTGAAATGGACTGTGGATCAAGGTAAAGCCATTGGCCTAGTAGACCCTGAGCCAGATCGTGGGCTGCGGTAAAGCCATATTGTGTGCCTCAGTAGGCCTAGGAATCCTTGCCAATGAATCGTGAGATATATGGTAAATAAAAGAGATATATTTCTCTATGGTTGTCCTAGTAGTCCCGGGATGGGATGTACGACAAATCCTGGAGATTGGGTCTTGGTGTAGGTCTTAGTGATCTCTGGATCAAACTGTGGATTACGTTAAATATTGAGAGACTAGGAGGCACTCCAATTCCTCATAGTGTAAGTAGAGAAATCCGATAGAATTCATGTTTGTTTGATTATTTTTGGTTGGTTGTGAGTCCCACATTCATGCTTGGAATATGGCACGAGGGCGATTGGATGCAGAGAGATTTGATCAGCCTATATATGGTCCGGTGGAAAGTGTAAGTCCCATCTTTGGTTGGTTTTTACATTCAATAATGAAGAGCTCATAAGCTTTGGTATTCGGTATGAAAATATACTAGTTATTATGTGGATTCTATTTTTGTTGTATCCAATGTATTTCTGTTGTTATTATGCTGGTTATAACCATTTATTTTATCAATGATTATGTATGGATCTCTCCATGTTTTTACTTGTAAATGAATGCACAATGTATCTGTGGTCAAATAGATTGTATGAAAGGTAATGATGTAGGGGAGTAATTATTCTTAGAGATTCTCATATAAGTATGTGACCCCTTTGCTCTGCTCTATTTTTTATATCTGTAGCTTTCATGTTTGTGACATGTTTGAAAAAATTCCCGTCATGGCTAGGAGGGGTCCATATGAGTTCTTAATGATTTGATTTATTTTGTATCATTTTACAATTTTTATTTATCATCTCTGAACATTTCATGAAGTTCTGGGCAGAGAACTGGGGTCTGGTCCTGAAAAGGTGGCTCAAATCCCAGGGCCATTGGCATAGAACTGAGTATTTGAGGCCCTAGCCACTAACATGTTGTGTTATGCCTTTAGCTATGGCTCAAAGAGGTCAAAATGTCAATGTGACCCAGGGGTAAGAGGCCTAAATGGTTGGGTTACCTCCTGGGGGTGTTGTGGTTTTTGTAAAAGGTCTATATGTGGCGTTTCCATCGGTTTCACTTCCTTAAGCTCACTTAGGAGGTTGAATCTCGTTATAGTATCCTTTCATCACATGTTTCCCTGGTTAGTTGATTACTTGGGTAGATGTGGGAAGAGGGTGTTACAAACCTGGAATATAATAAATATTTTTCCTCTTGATGACCTCCAAATATTACAGGCTAGGAATTGAATCAAATTCAAACGCTAATAGATATGGACAAATATTCCTCGTTGGGGGTGACAGACGAGGTTATTATGGCTAAAGCTGAGGGCGTTAATTCCAATACCATGTGGTAGTTGGACGATGATATGTGGTAAGTGTACAAGATCTGGGAACCCTCACTATGAAATTTTAGAGGCTCTAGTGATTATTTGGTTGTGGCTTACATCAGCTATGCGTGTTATTCAAACTCATGAGATGAGAACAAAGTCTTCTAGAGGCATTTCTTGTGTGTGTTTTGTAGGGTGTTGCTCTAGAGTTCCCTGTAGTCTATTCTTTATAGGGGGAGGCTCTTGTGTACTATTTAGTGTTCATGCTGAAGATGAAAGTTTATTTGACAAAGAAAAGCCTGTAATTCAGGACCCGGGTCCTTCGCCTAGTTTCCTTCGGGATGATGTAGGAAGGGATGAGCGCTAGCAGGTAAATTCTGGTTGTTGGAAATTCATAATATTCAAATAATGTTTTGTTTTGTTTATTTATTTATTTTGTTTTTTCTATGTAGGAGTTAAGTAGCAACCACAATTATCCAATATTAAACATCCCACTTCTATGGGGAGGGCCTGTAATATTATTTTTTGTTATGTGTTGAATCATGGTGGGTGACTTTTTATCCCTTGTTTTTATTGAGAAAGTGCCGGTGGGTGGCCTTCACCCATCTCATTTTGTTTGAATTAGGGTAGTGGGGGTTTCCATCCCTTATTTAGTTTTCCACATTACTCTATGGGTTTTTGTTATATTGTAAACTCAGTTGGGATAAGCTTGGGGGAGTGTATTGTTATCCTTAAGGAAAAGTGGGATCTTGGGAGTGTTTGTCGATCGCTAGATGCCCGTGGTTGGCCCCTATCCATTTTGTTTGTAGTCGTGAGAGACTTTGTGACTCGCAGTGGGACCCCCTTAGCCTTATTGTTAGGTTTAGTTCATGTTCATGTCTTCGGTGGTGTTTTGATTTTTTGACCCAGGTCATATTCTCCTTCATCTAAGCCATTGCAAAGTAGGGCTAGGCTGATTGGCCTTTTCTAACCCATCAAAATTGACATGTGGTATATCAGGGGATTGGTCTGGTATTTGGGTCCTAGTGGTTTGGTTTTGGAAGCTCTCAGTATTGGGACTATTATTCTCATGTTATGTCAACGGGGCCACCTATGCCTTAGGGGAGGCAAATGTTTCCACGACAATCGTTTGCTAGCTGACCAACTAGATGATGCTGGGGATGTAGATCAATTGTTATGAGATTCCTATGGGTGTGTGGATTTACTGCCAACCTTAAAATCCTTGGAAGCTCAAATTCAGGTCATCCACGCAGCTATTGACCAACAAGCCCAACAATGACATGATGATCAAAATGAGGTGATAAGTTTTCTTAATGATATACAACACAACGAATGACATATCATGGAATTCTAGGAGTCCCTACGTAGAGGAAGAAGAAAAATCAAGAAATAATGGATAGATTTGAGGGGAGGATGGCCCATATGGAGTCACATGTGCATGATGCTTTCCACTATCATAGTGATGGGGACAACGTAGTTCCAAATTTGAACAATGCTCAAGAATGATGAAGATGGCTAGTTATTTTTTGTCTTTTGCACAACTTTGGGCCTTATAGGCCATTTATATTTGGACATATAGTTTTCTTTTGTTTCTATCGCAAAATTTTTGTTTGTAGTTACCGACCAATAAATCTAATTGGAGTGAGGCTTCAACGTTTTTGAAAAAACTATTGAAACAATGTAATTTGATTCTGAATTAGAGAAAGACGTTTATTGAAAAAAAACTTTATAATAATAATAATAAAATCATCATCGGTGTGGTGCCAAGGATATGACATGGTCAACAAAGTGGCGTGTTACATTTCTCTGCTGGTCATTCCTCGACCCCTGGTGCCGTCTAGTGGTGTGGTTTTGTTTGTGTTTTATTTATTTATTATTATTATTTGTTAATTACATTTTAATTAGCATATTTAAATTTGTAAATTTTTTTTGTATATATATATATATAGATTTTATTTTGTTATTTAAAATTTTAAGTTATTTTAATTTATATATTGCCCATGTGGTGTAGAGCAGTTGGTGATGGGGTGTACTCTTAAGACACTCTGTTCTGCAAGATCACTGGTTCGAAACCCATAGGTGGGATAGGAGGAGAAAAAATGGGAAGATTAGGATTAGTCTTAAAAAAAATAAAAATAAATTATATATTATTTATTTGTTTTTAATTTTTAAATTTATATTATAGTTTTGTTTTATTTTTGTTTATCAAGTTGCCTGTGTTCCTTTAGACTTGACCTGCGACTTGAGAAACTGCGACCCAAGGGCATCTAAGCTGTCAAAGCCACTAGGGGATCGCACTCAGCCTGGGCCACACCAACCCTAAGATGATTTAATTTTTAGTGTGTCTCCTCACCCTAGCACATGCGCACCAGCCTCGGTGAGGTTTAACCCTGGGTCACTTTGCTATTGAGGCCCATCCTTAATCGATTGTGCTAGTGGGACTTTACTATTTTAATTTATATTAAATTACTATTTTATTTGTTCCTAATTTTTTAATATTAAATTTATTATTATTATTTTTTTAATCAATTTTTTTCAATTTCAAAGTTTAATATTTTTTCATTTTTGTTATTTAATTTTTTTTTATTCGTTTTTAATTTAATTAATTTTTTTTTCCAATTTTGTAAATGTTATTTTAAAACAATGCTTCTATTTTTTTTAATATTTGAAGTTTTTTTTAATGTTGTTTTACTCTTATGTTTTTATTATTATTATTTACATTAATGTTTTTTTATTATTATTATAGTTTTAGGTTTTTGTATTTGAATTTTTTGTTTTATTTATATTTATATAATTATAGTATTGTATTTATTTTTCATTTACATTTTTTTAATGTTTTTTTCTTGGACGTTATAACGTTTCCTTGTTAACTTTACTTTTAAAAAACTATTAACATAATAAACTTTATTAAAAATCATGGTGTATAGAATTTTTATTTATTTTTTAATATAACAATAGTAGAATTTCCTATGATAACAAAATATAAAGTTTTATTTTTTAATAGGAAAGTGACTTCAAAGAAGGTATCTATGAATGTTTCTAGATCACAGACAACAATTACAACATCGAAAAGTGTAGTTGGACCCTCTATGAATACTATTGAACGAAACCAAATTGAGACACATGATAAAAGTCAAGCAAATGACCCCTCAAAATCATTGAAGATTATTTCAGAATGGAAGATGGCACTAGAAATAAATAAAATAAAATTATCATGGTATATTAAAGATAGAAAAAACAACGAATATGTACAAATATATCTATATTATGGTCAGATTCAATATGGTGAAAATTATGAAGTGGTTGAGAAACTACGAGACATATGTTTGGTGTTGAATATAGATATTGTTTATGTCCTTGTAAGCCTACCCAAGACACATGAAAAGGTTATATATCATTTTTCAAAGAGAAAATATGACATGAAAAAATATTCTATAGAGATGTGTCATGAAAGCCATATTCAACATTGTGAATAACTTTGTAAGTTTGCATATTTATATTTATGTTTTATGCATTATTGTAAGTATCATTATTTTTTATAACTAATTTACCATTGACATATTATATTTTGTTGGATAGGGTTTTTCTAAGGGTCTTTCAATTATGTTTAAGGGAATATATTATACACAGACAAATATTATGAATGTGATCAACATTTTCCACACAGATACAATAAAAGAAGAAATAAGAATGAAACGAAAAATAATATATCTCGAAACTATAAGAATAGATAAAAGGAATGCAGAAAAAAATGGCTAAAATGCATAAATATAGTAAATCTAGACATGTTACTTTTGAAGATGTGAAATGTTATGAATATAATTCATAAATAATAGTATAAATAGAATAAATACAAATAAATATAATTATTAATAGTCAATAAGGATTATGTTAAGTAGTCATTAGTTAACTGAAAATGCATGTCTAAAAGACATTCCTAGTCATGAAACGTCACCTACATAGTTATATAAGCAGGGCCTCATTGTAACATTTATCATCAATCACTTATACATTTTATAATAATAAATTATTACTACAAGTACCTCTTGTGTATTTTTACAATTTAAAAGTCAACAAGCATATAGTTTTGTTGCTTCAGTGGTATCAGAGCCATGTCGCACAATATAGTCTTACGAGCCTATGAACGTAGTATACGAGCCTATGAACATAGTTTACCATACAATGTGCCATTACGTGTAGATCCTGAAGAAAGTGATCAGATTATAAAAATTCAAGAAAAGCTTAAGCAATTAGAAAAATCATGTGCAGAAGTTACAACATGTTTTAAAAAGAATTATGTGAAAATAAATAATATGGATTATGAAGATAAAGATGATGATCCAAATAAAGATGATGTGGATGAGGAATATTTTGAGAAACAAGAAAATGAACAATATCGTGACAATGAGGAAGAAGACATTGTTGGTGACAATTGTTGGAAATACTGAGAGGGGGTGGTGAATCAGTATTCCTTTCAATTAGAGCATTAGTTAATCTTCAATTATTATCAGTGTTTGTACAATGATAGCAGCAAACAAGAGGAACATAAATTCACATAGTTTTTAAGGTGGAAACCCACTCCGGGACAAAAACTACCTAATGCTTTTCTAATAATTCATTAATATTCAACTCCAATTGAAAATAAAGCTCCAACTTCCTAGAATCTATAAAAGCATTCTTCTCCAGCTCCCACTGGATGGATGCTCCAATGCCCGAGATTCTTCAATAGTCAACTGAACGGATGCCCCAACACCCAATGAGCTACAACTCACCCTAGCACCACCCTACCACCCTATAGAAGAATAAAAGAAGAATGGACTCTCGTACCAGGGAAAATGGTCCACTTTACAATGATATAGAATGATGTAGAAGAAGAAGATATACTAGACCATAGCCCCAAATTTGACACAACCACCTAATGATGATCCTAGACCTCCCAACACTGCCTCTTCAACCCTTGGTAGATAGATACTAGTTCAATTTGTACAATAATGTATTTACAATGACTAAGTACAATGATACCTTTACAATGATTGTATGAAGTGCTGCCCACTTGAAGACTTCATATGATGAAATTCTTGCTGCTGTTATGCACCTTGGTTTCTGCTCTTATCATGCTACCCTTTGCTGCACCTTGCTTTGCTTTGCTGCCATAGAAATTCTGGTCCTTTGCAACCCTTGACAACACATGATCTAGCTTTTTCTTGCCTTCTAGGAGCTCGATATTGAATTTGGTGTATATCTATTATTTTAGATCCTCAATATATGATTTTTAGTCTTATAGTAGTCCTCTGAGTCTTCTTTCCAATGTCACAGGTCTGACCCAATTTGGATTCTTCAAGATATATTTATACCCAATCTCTCACAATGCCTTAATTAAGGACTGTTTTAGAAGAGTGCACTTGTACAGCATGCCACATGTCGTTGTTTCTTCATTTGTTTCTGAAATTGTTAGAGTGAAAAGTACAGACTGTGCACTATCCGTCACTTTTTATAGAATTCCAATCTGATACTCAGAGAGAGAGAGTTATGACGAATTTACCAAGATCACTTATTTGAAATGAATTTCAGGAGCCTACAAAAACCCTGACTTCCACAGATCATATCTCCAAAAATATTGCGCACCTTGATCTGAAATTTTTAGTGCAGCTTCCTCAGAATTTTGGCTTCGCCTAATTAAAATTTCATCTTCTGAAACTTCGTATAAAAAATGTTAAAGCGAAAATTCCACGATGACCTGTTTCAGATGGCTGAATCCCTTACCTAAGGAGGAAATGAAGATCACAATTTATATAAATGCTTAAGTTGAGAGGGGCTTCAACAAGTGAACATAGGAGGGATTTTCGGAGCATAAAAAATATTAATTATGAGTTTTCAATGACCCATGCCCCAACCCCATGGGGTTTTAGCCCACTAACTGGGGTTACAAACTTCAAACATGAATATCTCTCAAACTGTGAAGAATTACATGGCGTGCAATATATCAATGGAAACATCTCGAAAAGTAGAAACCATAAAAAGCATTATTGACCCAAATTATCTTAATTTGGTGGGTAACAATTCCCATGCAATATTGGGTTAGCCCTTGGTGCTGCTTGGGTTGACATCAATGACAATCGTTGATCAACAATCTCCCCCTTTGGCATTGATGGCAACACAAGTACTCCCCTTACGATCATGACACCTCTTCCTACAACATTCTCTCCCCTTTTGACATCAATGGCAAAGGGTAACTCCCCCTGAAACACAACCATCATGCAGACCTGTACACACTTCCACTCCTGCTGACACACAACCGTCCTCTAGACCTGTACACACTTCCACTCCCCCTGACACACAACCGTCCTGCAGACCTGTAATCTAATGAGAAATTGGGAGTATCCCAAGCTTTTGATGAAGATATTCAAATTCTTCACGAGGTAAAGTTTTAGTGAAGATATCAGCAATTTGTTCTTTTGTACAAACATACTCAAGTTTGATATTATTTTCAGCGACTTGTTCTCTAACAAAATGATATTTGATCGGAATGTGTTTTGTTTTTGAATGCATGACATGATTCTTGGAGATGCTGATGGCACTAGTGTTGTCACAGAATATGGGAATAGGCTCACTGAATTGTACTTGAAGATCTTGCAAAGTTTGTTTCATCCAAAGGACTTGAGTACAACATGATGCTACTACAATGTATTCTGCTTCCGCTGTAGATAACGAGATTGAAGTTTGCTTTTTTCTCAACCATGATATGAGACAACCACCTAGATAGAATGCTTCTCCACTAGTACTCTTACGATCATCAATGCTTCATGCCCAATCTGCATCTGTAAAGGCTTGAATAATGAGATTATTACCCTTGGGATACCACAAGCCATATTCTTCTGTGCCCTTTAGATATCGAAGAATTATTTTGATGGCAATAATATGTGATTCTTTTGGTGCTGCTTGGAATCTTGCTACTTGTCCAACTGCTTGCATAACATATGGCCGAGAGGCTGTTACATATAGAAGACTACCAATCAAAGATATGTACAACCTCTGATCCACATCCTTAGATGAGTCGTCTATGCTCAATTTGCAACCTGTTACCATCGGAGTAAGGATGGGTTTGCAATCTTCCATTTTGAATTTCTTGAGCATTTCCTTGATGTACTTGGCTTGACATATAAATATTCCTTTCTCTTGCTTAGATATTTGAAGCCCTAAGAAGTATGTCAGCTCACCAAGTAAAGACATCTCAAACTCACTTTGCATCTTTGTAGAAAAGTTCTTACTTAGTCGATCATCATTGCTACCAAATATTATATCATCCACATATACCTCAACGATTGTTAAATTATCTTTATCTATTTGTACATAAAGATTGTTATCAACAATTCCTTTCTCGAACCCTTGTTGACGTAGATATCCATCAAGACAAGCATACCATGCTCTAGGAGCCTGATTGAGACCATATAGAGCCTTCTTTAACCTGCAGACATAGTCTTATTTTTGTGATAGTAGAAAACCTTCAGGTTGTTCGATGTAAACTTCTTCTTCTAATTCTCCATTCAGAAATGCTGGCTTAGCATCCATTTTGTAGACTTTGATTTTTCTTGAACATGCATAGGTGAGAAACATTCAGATGGCTTCCATTCTGGAAACTGGTGCAAATGTTTCGTCGAAATCAATTCCTTCCACTTGTGCATAGCCTTTGCAAACCAATCTTGCTTTGTTTCTGGTAACCTGCCCATCTTCATTCAATTTGTTCCTAAACACCCATTTAGTCCAAATGAAATTTTTATCTTTTGGTCATGGAACTAATTCTCAGGTTTTATTATTCTCAATTTGATCCAATTCTTCATTCATAGCTGCTACCCAATGTTCATTCTGGCTGGCTTCCTCAAAACTACTAGGCTCAAAGGTTGCTAGAAAAGAAATGTGAGCTTGTTGTGATGAACGAAGCTGTCGACCTTCATTTATGTCACCAATGATTTGATTTGATGGATGGTTCTTTTGAATCCACTCTTTTTTTCTCCTTGGAGGAGCTTCTTGTTGTTGTTCTGGTATATCTTGATGATCATTCTTTACTTCTTCCTCATTGATAGTTGCTTCTTGTTCTACAATTTTATCTGTGTCTTTTTCAGCCTCTGTCTCAAGTTTCAAAGATTCTAGATCCTCATCATTACTCGCTAGAACACCATCTTCGTCAAATGTAACATTTATGCTCTCCACTATCTGTTTTCATCTTAGATTATAACATTTATAGGCCTTTCTTTTGCGTGAGTAACCAACAAAGATACCTTCATCAACACGTGATTCAAACTTACCCAAATTTTTATCTTCTCTTTTGATATAACATTTTCTTTCGAAGATTCTGAAATATTTTACATTAGCTAGTTTTCCTTTCCATAATTCATATGGAGTCTTGTTGCAATTATTTCTGAGAAGACTTCGGTTGATAATGAAGACTGCCGTATCAATTGCTTGAAACCAGAATTTTTCATCCAATTTTGTGTCCTTCAACATTGTTCTACCCATTTCTTGTACAGTTCTATTCTTTCTTTCAGCAACTCCATTTTGCTGAGGTGTTCGTGTTGTTGAAAATTGCCTTTTTATTCCATTTTCGTCACAGTATTGCTGAAATAATTTGGAAGTGAATTCTCCACCATTATCTGATCTTAAACACTTTATTTTAAAATCAGTTTCATTTTCAACCAACTCCTTGTAGATCTTAAAGCACTCAAATGCTTCAGATTTTTTCTTTAGGAAACTAACGGTTGTCATCTTGGTATAGTCATCTATCATTAACATGAAATATAATTCTCCGTCTAAGCCTTTTGTTCTCACAAGACCACATAGATCAATATGTATCAATTCCAATGGATGTGATGAAAAGTTTTCTTTTGTTTTAAATTGGACTTTTGTCTGCTTGCGATGTCGACATGCCTCACATAGTGTGTTGGAAGGTTTTGAGATTTTCGGCATTTCTCGTACTGCTTCCTTTTTGCTTATCCTGACAATATTGTCAAAGTTTATGTGACCCATTTGTTTGTGCCATAGCCAAATTTCATCTTCTTTAGCTAGTAGACATGCTTTAGTTGCTTCATCCAGAACATATATGTCGTTTGGAGCTCGACTTGCTGTAGCCACAATTTTACCATACCTGCCTTTCCTGATTTCACATTTTCTGGAGTTGAATAACATTGTGTGTCCTTGATCACACACTTTTCCAACACTGAGCAGATTGTGATTCATGTTTTCGACCAATAGAAAATTCTTGGCTATAACATCTTTGCTTCCGAGAGTGATGGTACTTGATCCTATAACATTTGAAGATCCATCATTTCCAAAGGATATGGTTCCATCCTTCTTCTCTTTCAGAGATACAAATTTCTTTCTATCTCTAGTCATATGCGTTGAGAAACCGCTGTCAACATACCACACATATTTATTTTTTTGAACCTTGAGAGCAAGAGCACAATTATCAGTCTTCTTCTTCTTCCATGTTTGTTCATTCTGTGGCTTCGAAGATTCTTCTTGAGGATTTTCAAGTCTGCAGTCTCTGGCTATGTGTCCAAAGTTCTGACATTTGTAACATTCCATATTATTTCTTAAATGTTAAAATCTATTGATGTTTCGTTGAGCCCTGGGAGGTTCATATTTGAAGAATCTCTTGGAATTGTATTGGTTCCTAGGGTACGTGCGACATTCTACAACTTTATGACCAAATTTTCCACATGAATAACAAAAGCCATGAAAAATATGTTGGTACCTGGATGAAAATCTTCGTCAAGGAATCGTCTTCCAAGGATGTGCTTGCGAATCTTGTCCAATGAAGTCATCATGTATGTCAGATCTCATAGGTTCATTGTATTTTTTTGTAGAAGGTCCTGCTTCTTCTTCTTTGTAACTGAGGCCAGTTCTGTCGTTGTAAGATCGTTGATTTTTGATGAGTTCTTCCAATGCCCTTGAGTTGTTGGCATACTTTTGGATATTTTTTCCCTTCTTCACTTCCTTACGCAGCGAGACTACTTCGACTTCTAATGCTTCCCTTTCTTGGTTGCTTTCTTCCAACTTCTTTTGAAGTGACTCTTCAATACATTTGTGTTCTTCAACCTCAATTTTGAGACCTTGAACTTGTTCTTCAAGAGTATTCGAACGGATCTTCTCAGCATTGAGCTCTTTTATAAGCTTGATTGCCTCCTCATAAAATTATTCTATGGTCAACCCTTATTCTTCATTGTTTGATACTTCTTGTTTATTGTGCTTGGCCATAAACAATACTTTCTCATTAGCTTCTTCTTTGCTGTCACTTTCTTCATCAGATGATGAGCTATCTTCTTTAGAGAGAAATTTCCTTTTGGATCCTTTCTTTTTGCCTTGCTTTTTGAATTTCTTAAAGCCTTTCTTTCCTTTTTAGTTTCCATCACTTTTGTTCAGACATTTTTCTACGAAATGCCCAACCTCACCACAACCAAAACATATCAATGGAAGTTTACCTTCAAATTTTCCCTTACCAGGTTTTAGTTTTCTTGTAAAGTAAGCATATTATTCATATGAAATACCTTCTTCATCATCTCCCTTTTCTTCACACTTGCAGGTGCATGTCATTTCAATTGAAGGTTGTTTGTCCTTATTGGTTTGCTTAGATGCAACGAATGCAGTTTCTAGATTTGAAGTACCCTTTTCTTCATCAAGTCTCATTTCATATGCTATGAGAACTCCATGTAATTCTTCCTTGCTGAGTTTGTCCAGATTTGCACTGTATTCTAAGACCAATACCTTTGGGTTGAATATCCCTGGTAATGCTCTAAGAATCTTTCATATAATAGTCTTCTTGTCAATTGGCTCTCCCAATCCTTCCAGAGTATTGGTTATTTCATCAACGTATTGGAAGTATGCAACAATGTTGCAATCTTCTTTCATTATGAGTTGCTCAAATTTTGCTCTATAGATTTGAAGCTTTTCTTCTTTGACATTTGAGTCACCTGCATATATATTCTCAAGCTTGTCCCATACATTTTTGGCAGTTTTACAACCCAACACCTTATGATAAGCCGATTCAATAAGTCCACTGATAATAATATTCTTTGCTTTTGCATCATTTACCAAATTCTTCTTACCTTGTTCATCCGCGGTTGATGTAAATCCATTTTGAACAGTGTCCCATACTTCGTAACCTTGCGCCAAGAGATAAAACTCCATTCTTCCTTTCCAGAGTGCATAATTATTTTCATTGAATAGAGGTACACCATTCTTGGTATGCTCCATGACCTCCTTCTAGCTGTTAAACTGCTATTGAAGGAACCAAGCTCTGATACCAATTGTTGGAAATACTGAGAAGGCGGGGTGAATCAGTATTCCTTTCAATTAGAACATTAGTTAATCTTCAATTATTATTAGTGTTCTTACAATGATAGAAAAAAAAAGAGGAACACAAATGCACACAGTTTTTAAGGTGGAAACCCACTCTGGGAAAAAAACCACCTAATGCTTTTCTAATAATTCTTTAATATTCAACTCCAATTGAAAATAAAGCTCCAACTTCCTAGAATCTAGAAAAGCATTCTTCTCTAGCTCCCATTGGATGGATGCTCCAACGCCCGAGATTCTTCAGTAGTCAACTGAATGGATGCCCCAACATCCAATGAGCTACAACTCACTCTAGCACCACCCTACCACCCTATAGAAGAATAAAAGAAGAATGGACTCTCGTACCAGGGAAAATGGTCCACTATACAATGATATAGAATGATGTAGAAGAAGAAGATATACTAGACCATAACCCCAAATTTGACACAACCACCTAATGATGATCCTAGACCTCCCAACACTGCCTCTTCAACCCTTGGCAGATAGACACTAGTAAAATTTGTACAATAATGTATTTACAATGACTAAATACAATGATACCTTTACAATGATTGTATGCAGTGCTGCCCACTTGAAGACTTCATATGATGAACTTCTTGCTGCTGTTATGCACCTTGGTTGCTGCTCTTGTCATGCTACCCTCAACTGCACCTTACTTTGCTTTGCTGCTGTAGAAATTCTGGTCCTTTGCAACCCTTGACAACACATGATCTAGCTTTTTCTTGCCTTCTAGGAGCTCGATATTGAATCTGGTGTATCTCTATTATTTCAGATCCTCAATATCTAATTTTCAGTCTTGTAGTAATCCTCTGAGTCTTCTTTCCAATGCCATAGGTCTGACACAATTTGGATTCTTCAAGAGAGAGTTATACCCAATCTCTCAAAATTCCCTAATTAAGGACTGTTTCAGCAGAGCGCACTTGTACGACATGCCACGTGTCACTGTTTCTTTATTTGTTTCTAAAATTGATAGAGAGAAAATTAAATACTGCGCACTATCCTCCACTTTTTATAGAATTCCAATCTGATACTCAAAGAGAGATTTATGACGAATTTACCGAGATCACTTCTTTGAAAGTAATTTTAGGAGCTTGCAAAAACCCTGACTTCCACAGATCATATATCCAAAAATATTGTGCACCTTGATCTAAAATTTTTACTGCAGCTTCCTCAAGATTTCGGCTTCACCTCATAAAAATTTCAGCTTTTGAACCTTCGTAGAAAAAACGTTAGAGCGAAAATTCCACGATGACCTGTTTCAGATGGCCGAATCCCTTACCTAAGGAGGAAATGAAGATCACAATTTATATAAATGCTTAAGTTGAGAGGGGCTTCATAAAGTGAACATGGGAGGGATTTTTGGAGCTTAAAAAATATTAATTATGACTTTTCAATGACCCATGCCCCAACCCCATGGGGTTTTAGCCCACTAACTGGGGGTACAAACTTCAAACATGAATATCTCTCAAACCGTGAAGAATTACATGGCGTGCCATATATCAATGGAAACATCTTGACAAGTAGAAACCATAAAAATCATTATTGACCTAGAATATATTAATTCGGTAGGTCAAAATTCCCATGCAATATTGTGTTAGCCCCTGATGCTTCTTGGGTTGACATTAATGACAACCGCTGATCAACAACAATGAGGAAAAAGACATTGTTGATGATAAAGATGAGAATTTGGTAGAAGAAAAGAAGAGAGAATTATCAGCAGAATTTGGAGGCCCTCGAAAGCTCCCAAGTCTCATTGGGAACAAATCTTTAAAGTTAGAAGACAACCAAGAAAAACATGCCACAGTTAATATCAGTGTTGAGAAAGAAGAAAAAAAAACCAAGATAGAATTATCAACAGAATCTAACCCAAATTGTCATCCAAAGCTCTCAAAAACAGTGAAATGTAAAAAAACATTGCGTACAAATTCAGAAGAAAGGAAGGCCTTTCATGTGAATTAGATTCCCAGCGTTGTCATTCTAGATAAAGATGGAAAAATTGTAACCCCTTATGGCGTGGAGCTTTTTGAATAATTCGATGTCGAGGGCTATCCACTCACCACAGAGAAAATTGATGAAGCAAGGGAATTTATTGTTTTGGCATGCGGTGCTCACGCCTTTGCCATAGCGGTTGACATTATATTTGTAATTTATAGGTCATTCTATATTATTCCATTCCGGCGGGATGAATAATTATCGCCTCTCACAGACAAACATGGGTCATCAGTCATATTCACAATGAATATCCAGTTTTCTTGTTATAATAGCAATACAATTCACTCATAACTGTTGTGAACGATCCCAAGCTTGAGTGGAATAGCCTAGTAGTACTGAAAATTAAATTGAGAGAAGAAGGTGTAACTATAGTAAAGAGAAATATTTTCCCATGAGACAATGGCCAATTTTTTTGGGATTTTGATATTCCAAATTTTAGAGGCATGATTTACAATGGGAAAGAGAGTTTGTTCATAATTTTTGAACTGAAAAATTACAGTAAACTATTTCCAATATCAAACCGAGGTGGAAAACCTATTACTTCACAATTAAAATTTGGGAGTCCAGGAAATGCGGATTTCTTAGTGGTGACTATCGATAAAAGCATGGCAAGGGAAGAAGAATTATTGAGAATTTATTCCAAAGACATAGGATTACTACACAAGCAAATTTTGATACCAGTTTATCTAGGTCACCTAATTGGCTGCTTCAAACTCTGTGGCACTGATAAAATTATTTGGCAACAATTGAGTTGCTGAATGCAGATACTGGATACATCTGGTGAAGCTGGAAAAATAATAAAAACAACCAATATTGAAATGTTAGATTGGCCTTATTATTTATACAAAAGAAAATTGTTCATTTTCCACACTCAGATGAGAGGCATGATAAGCCTGAATGTTTTTAATTTAGAAGGCGAGATTGTGCTCACATTTCAAGATCACCGAATAAGTATGTCTAGCTTTTACTTCGGTTCGCACATTACAAATGCGGAGGATATTATGATATCTGTTTGCGATGACCAAGAAAATATGAATGATCCCTCACAATCAGAAATTTCAACGATCAATATTAGCAGCATTTTTATGGGAAAATTCATCGAAAAGATTACAGTGGGTGCTTCAAATTGTTCTAATATGAGAAAGTTTGCACTGACATTTCTGGTACCATGGGCATTTGCATACGATGAAAAAACTCATGAAATATTCACAGGATGCAAACTAGGAAGGATTTATATGTGGTCCAATAAATTTTACAATGACGTATTAATTGATTGTTCGTATAGTCCAATAGACACTTCAGACGTTTCTCCATCTCATCGACGTATTCCGGTTGTAGATTCTATCGAATGACCATATTGGAATTCAATAGGAATTTTCCATGGTGACTGCCGAGGGCCAGGATGTGACCTATTCCTTCACTTTTGAAGACCCTGAGATTTTCTTCAACATGTCATGCAGGCAGCCATTTTTCACCATATAAAAAAAAATTTAACAACGGCCAACAATTGGAAGGGTTACGAACCGGTTTATGAGGCGGTGTATCGAGAGCTCTAATGACATTGATTTGGTCATATATATATATATATATATTAAAAAAAATAAAAATTATTATTATTATTATTATTATAATAAAAATTAACAATGGGTTCAAATGAAAGTGTTACATATGCAGAAAGGTACCAATGAATCATGACAGATTATGAGATGACAAATGCAAATGAAAGCTTTGAACACAAAGCTTCTGAAGGAAGAGGAAATGTTATGAATATAATTCATAACTAATAGTATAAATAGAATAAATACAAATAAATATAATTATTACTAGTCAAATAAGGATTATGTTAAGTAGTCATTAGTTAACTGAAAAGGCATGTCTAAAAGACATGTCTAGGCATGAAAGGTCACCTGCATAAGTATATAAGCAGGGCCTCATTGTAACATTTATCATCAATCACTTATATATTTTATAATAATAAATTATTACTACAAGTACCTCTTGTGTATTTTTACAATTTAAAAGTCAACAAGCATATAGTTTTGTTGCTTCAGAAAGCTGAATAAGATTTTTTCATTAGTGACAATGAGCTTAAAACTCCTGTTGAAAAGGGGAAGAGCTATAAAATAAAAAGAAAGAAGAATGCCCACATATGTCTATATTCAAGTTGATGATGAGGTGATTTTGAAAAAATCATGGTTACTAGTAAATATCATAGTGAAATATCCAAAGGAAATAGATAAATCATAACACCAGACACTGATTTAGAGGATGCCATTATTAACACAAAAAAAATTCCATTCCAAATCAGTTGATGAAAAGAAACTTGGTTGATGGAAGCCATACATTTCAACTTAATGTTGGAAAATTTTATAAGCCAAATAAAGTAAAATCTAAATATCAAATTAGAAAGCAACACTACCTACATGTTCATAACTTGAAAACATTTATTATGTACAATACACATGCACATGTGGTTGATTATGTGGTTCTTGTTGATCATGTTGGATAATTGACATTGTCTTATTGATTGGTGGCACTTGGTATGTTGGCATTGATGTCAACTGGACTGACATTGAGGAAAATTCTAGGAAGAGAGTTTGAAGCCATGTTTAAGGTAGAAAATGGTCTCAAATATTGCATCATACCTTATCCATTGGAAATTGATTTGAAAAATATTTTCAACGATATGTGGAAGTCCATAAATGGCCATTAGGATCAAAATTTATTGATAGATGAAGTAAGGACCTTGAAGTCCTTAGGAGAAGACCAAATTTGGAATACCAAAGGTTTATTTAAAAATAAAACTGAGGCAACATGGAACCATTGAAGCAGATTGAATATCACAACAACCAGAATATCGAAGGCAGATGATCCTCAGAACATTGGAGCTTCAGTAGGTTGCAATCTCAGAGGTCAAAGTCTCATTCAAAGAGAAGGTCAGCATATTGGGATTTTGGAACCTCGTAACTTCTTATTAATGAATTCGTTTAAAAGTGCCAAGGGTTGCAGGGAGCAGGAATTACAAAGGATTTCATTGAAAACCAAAGGACCAAGGGTCCCTTTCTCTCTCCCTGGAAAGGACACATGGTAATCGTTGATTGTTCTTGAGGAGTTAACAGTGGCAGATGATGGAAACATGATGTGGCAGTATAGAGGACATGTGGCAGTTAGAATCAACACTATTGGGTGGCCTAATGGGGAAAACACTAGTGACACATGTCACCATTTAGGAGATTCCACATGGATATGATGACGAAAGCAAGATGTTATTCAAGAAGTACATATCAAAGGTCGGGATTTCATAAGTCTTTTGTAATTTAAATTTGAAAATTTTTCGATGCTAGGGTCTTTCGATGTTGATTGGAACTTGGTCCTGGAAGACCAAAGAACCAAGGGCATAGATCAAGGCTTAGCACCTAAGTTCTATGGACCATCTAAGAGGTTGGATATTTCAAAAATCTGCTATAAATACATTTTGAGAAAATTTTTGATGCCCGGGAGCTCTAATGTTGTTGGCGCTTGTTCATGGAAGCCCAAAGAACTAAGGGTAGAGAGAAAGTACACAAGGAGATAGGCACCCGGTAGAATTTTGAAGTGGTTAACACCTAAGTGCTATGACATCGGTCACAACACATAGTCCAATGGAGGAAAAATGATAAGGGGCTAAGCAGAAGGGGCTAAAGGCTAGGATCGACATCTCATGATTTTGTAACATTTCCCTTCATAAAGTTATGATATGTGGGAGCTTCAAAATTTCAATACAGAGGTGTATGAAACTGCTGGTCATAACAACCAGTTCTATGGATGAAAACAAGAAGGGGATAAACAAAAGGGACTAAAGGAAAATCGAAAGCTCGTGATTTCATAAGGTCACTTTAATAAAAGTTATGAAATGAAGGGCTCCGATATTGAAGCGCAAAACAAGTCAAGGATGAATGAGTTGGAAGATAAGTGTAAATGTGTTTAGGAGAGTTTGTCACTGGAATAAATGGCAATTATCAAGGGAGATAACGACCTTGATTTTCAAAAGAAGAGTGTTGATCCTATCTTGAAGCTGAAATAAGCTATCTCTATATTCCTTGCATGCCTTATTGAATTAAATTAAGAACAAAGAATCCATGCCGAAGTACCTTTCAAGCTCTATGAGCTATGAATAAGCATTGAGAGCCTCGTTGGAGTGTACAGGTGGACTGAGGATTTATTTCTGAGCATGGAAACTCTCAGGAGCCCATTCCCATTGTTTAATGTGACAGAAGATATCAAGCTGTTTGACGTAACAACAACATGGAAATCCATGAAGGAGTACTCTTGGGCAGCGTGAATGACATGTTAATGGTCAAAAGAGAGAGCATCGTTCCTAGCACAATATAGGAACAAAAAAAGGGAGAAAATTTGAGAAAATTGGGGGATATTGTTGTCAAGGAGAAGTGTGGAGACCTATGTGAAAGTGTGCACTGTTGAGAAGAGGCAAAGTGTGCTTGTGCTACAGAAAGAGGCTATGTGTGCCTATACTATAGAGAAAAGTGGTTGCGTGGGCCAGTGCTGCTATGTGAGGCCAAGAATTCTTGTGGAAGCATAGAGGGACGAAGGTAGAATTATGATACTTTAATGAATTAAATTTGTATTTATCTGTTTATGTAATTGTCCCTGTTTTCAGTTTCAAAATTGTATGAAAGGTAGAACAGTGGCTAGAGCAGGTGGTGGCCTACATTCATAAGAGGTTGGTGCCTCTTGGAAAGTAGGTGCTTGCTATATTAAGGGGATTGGTGGATCCTGTGAGTGGTTTTTTATAAACAAATTGATGTAATTAAGTAGGTGCTTAATTTACATCATAAAAACAAACAAATTATTGGTTTTCTCCATTTGGGTTTCCACATAGAAAATACCTTTGTAAATATGTGTAAGTTTCTCATGTGATGGATTGTTTGTACACGTGGATGACTTATCTTGTTGTTAATTTGTATTGTGTATGAATGCTCTCACAAGTAACTAACAATAGAGGAAAAAATTAAAGAATTATTCATAAAAAGCTTTAAGAGCCTCACTATTACTGATTCAACCCACTCTGAGTAATTCATTATTCCAACAATTTTGTATCAGATCCAAGTTCCTTTAGTGTTGATAATTTAGGGGGATGGTGATTAATTCAAATTCTCTACTTGATAATTACTTGTGAGCTTACTTGAGTTACTTATGTCTTCTCTTCTTTATCTTATTTAGTCTTTCATCAAGTAAATTATCAAATTACAAGAGACACAAAATTAGGCTTCTAGAGCCAAGGAAAAACCTCTCCCTCTTGGAGAGGAAAACCCACGAGAAATTCTTCTAATAGATCTTCAAATGACAAGTACCATGACCAAAAATCAGACCGTTGACCTATGAATTCTCCCAAGATCTTTTCACTGCTTATTTGGCTGTCTTTAACATCGATCCTTCTTTTCTTCACTAACTTGCACTAAATTTATATTCACTTGGTATATCCTTGAATATTCTTGACTTGAGAAGTAGTACTTTCATTGTAGGAAGGTAAATTACAGATTTACCTTCCTTAATTTCTCACGCTACCATTCAGATTCCATTATAACCATTGAGCATCTATCTTAGTCCCGTTAACTTCACGTTATATCACAGAATGTACTACTTCCATACTAGATGTAGGTTGACTGCAATTTACCCAGACTTGAACGCAACTTTATTCTTATCAATCCACATTCCTTTTTGTTCTTGATCCCACACTTGTATCTAGATTTATTAATATTTAGAAATCCACATTTTTTATCATTTGTAAAAGCCTTAGGAAATCCACACTCTTTCAAAAGGATCCACACTATTTTTGGAGTGCTGATGAGTCGTAGCTCCAGCACTATATATAGTGTATTGTCTTCATACTAGGCCGACCTCACATATTGCCTAGTAGTTTGACTTCACATATCATAGGCCAACTTGAAGGAGTATATTTTCCAGCGTTGGTGAGGGTTGTTTCAAACCATTCTTCACAAGGCTTATGACAAGATCTTGGAGCATTTTAATGATGAATAGGCTCTCCATATACATGACACTAATTAGACTTATAAACAGAAGACAAACCCTAAATAAATATCAAGAAGAAGTCTATTAACCTATAATAAAATTATTACTCATGAAACCCATGAATCAAGTACAACAAATTATGTTTTATTATATTTGTCTTATTCTTTACATAAATACCTACACTTTTCAACACTCTCTCTTAACTAGGGAGGTATTCATACAAGTACATGGTCACTTTCAAACATAAGAATCTCATAAGAAGAATCAGATTGGTAATCGCATCTATATAACATTATATCAACCAGAATTTTCCTAGTGCAAGGCCTTGACTAACTGCCCCATCTCTCAACAAGACAATGGGCTACAATGCCGACGAGACACGTGACTTATAGACACCATAGTCATTGTCTCTCCAAGGTACAAACTCCACCCGAGTGTTCCCAAAGTATGACCTTCTTGGACTATTCGTCTCTTGGGTAGCTAGCCCTCAAAGAATATCAATCCCTGACTAATCTCATATTGAATGCCCTAATACATTCTCAAAGAGTATCAAATTCCAGATGATTACCCAATCCTCCATTTTTTTTTCCCAAGTGAAGACCAGAATGATGTGTCTATCTCTCCCTCTCACCCAGGGAGGACCTATTCCACAAGGGAACATACTCATTCCTATATAAGGAATGTATCTAAGCTCATTCTTAGGAATTACCCATTTTCTTCCAAGTATGAAACTGATCACTAGGCTCCCTCTCAATCAGGGACCTGTAGCAACAATGATGAGACACCCAACTACTCATTTGACTGTGTGTGAATGCCGTTTTGTAGATCTACTATTTCTGAACATTTTTAGGCTTGGAGAACTGCTTGGTTGTGCCTCGAGCATCTGTTACAGTGAGGAACGCCTTTTTTCTCATGCGAAAAGGTTTCCGACTTCCCAAGTTATGTCAGTTTAGATATGGAGGTATAAAGCATCTATTTTGCAATTATATTTGTTAATAGTTCTGCTTATTTCAGTTTTTTTCCTATATTAAGGTTTTATTTATTTGCCAGATCTATACCCTCTTCTCTGTGTATGATCTTTGCTTTGCGCTTCGTGCGATCTTGGAAAATCAGAAACAGGAAAAAAGGGATTTTTTTGCTACGTATGCTCTTTCCCCGCGTCTTTGTGCGATCTCGGGAAATCAGAAATAGTGAAAAAAGTGATAGTTGCTAGTAAGGGTAACCGAGAATCTAACATCTTGCTGTAAGGCTTTTCGTTTCATTTCTTTTGCTTGTTTTTTGTGTAGGAAAATGCACGCACACCTCCAACAACAACAACAACAATAATCCCCTCTTCCTCCTTTATAAAATAACATAATCCTTTTACTATCTCACTTGGTGAGGGGTTAGTTTATGAGAATAGAGGTCTTGGGTTCAAGTCTCCTTCTCAAGCTTATTTTGTAAAAAAAAAAATTTCAAAGGGGTGGATTTTTTTTTAAAGAGCCGCACTTCATCCCGTTCCCATAACTATTTGGCATCTACAATTAGTTTTTTTCAAAAGGCATAACTTCTTCATTCATAAGCTGTTTTGTGAGCCGTTTTTTTTTAAACGACCTAATTTTTTGAGATATTTCCATTGGAGCAGTTAGTTTTAGATTTTCTAAGCTTCAATTTAAAAAAAAAAAAGAAAAAAAAAAAAGAAAAGAAAAGGAAAGTGCATGCCCGGTTACTCTTAACAGCACCAATTATTTCCAATGGATACCTCACATGGTAGCTATAATTAGAAGTAAAGGGATTTATAGAATAGCCACAGGGCTAGAAACTAAACCTTCTGATGAGGATAAAGCTGCTAAATGGGAAAATAAACAAGATCAAGCACGAGGGTTGATAGGAATTTCCATTGCTCAAGATCTTCGATTTCATATCCTTGACATTGACACCCATGATGAAGCCCTAGACAAGCTAAATAACGTCTTTGGAATTCAAAATCAAATCATGGCCCATCAGCTTGAAAATGAGTTTCTTACTTTGGACCCCAATAATTTCTCCTCTATTGAAGATTTTTTGTCCAAATTCAAGACCCTCAGAGTTCTTTTAGAAGGTTGTAAGGTAAAAAATGAAGATGGTAGCCTCATCTATTGCATTATTAATAAGCTTGGCCCTGCATACTCTGTATTTGTTTCCGCCTTCCATTCCACTAGAGAAGCCATCATTTCTTCAGGAACCACCTACAAGAATCCCTCTTTTGATTCCTTTTGTGATTATTTGATAAGAGAACAAGAAAATTTTTTACACCTTGGTCTTATCACTACTAGAAACGCTTCTAAGAAAGCCTTAGCAGCCCAACATCAATCATATCAAAAGAATCCCAAGAATAAGTATCCTAAAAAGTATGGTCTGAAACCAAACAAGGGTCCTAAGCAATTTCAGCCACATACTGCAAAAGCAACTCACCAAAATGATAAGGCATATAAAAACAAAGGAAAGAAGATAGATAGAAATTGCAACTTTTGCAATCATGATGGCCATTTAGAGTCCAAATGTTTTAAGAAGATGGAAGCCTTAGAAGCAGCAATGAAGAAGCACAACATCAATTTGGAGCACTCTTCAACTTCATCATCAAGAATGGCAATTTTTTCTTATGGTTGTCAAGCATCAAGATCTGGTTATGCATTAAATGTATCTTCTTCTTCTCCTTCTCATGAGTGGCTTATTGATTATGGAGCTTCTTACCACATGGCTAAAAATAAATCCATGTTTTCTTCTTTAAATGATTGTAACACCAAACACATTTATGTTGGTGATGATAGATCTCTTAGTGTTGTAGGATATGGAACCATTCATCTAGATAATGGTCAGTTTAATGATGTACTATGTGTTCCTACCTTGTCATGCAACCTTCTATCTGTTTATCAAATAACTCATTCAGGTGAAGGGAAAATAGTAGAATTATCACCTCATGATGTTGTAATCAAGGACCTCAAAGATCCTAAACATATTTTAGCTACTGGCATTGCTGATGATTCCACAAGGTTGTATAAGTTTGAAAACTTTGGGTCATCATCTCTTCCCTTTGTTTTTGTTGCTCATAATGATGATGTGAGCAAACTTTGGCATGAGCGATTTGGTCACTTAAACTATCGCTCTCTTCAAACTCTATGTAAGGAAAATATGGTGACGAACCTTCCTATGGTATCTTGCCGAGATGGTGTTTGCTCCGGATGTGTACTCAGAAAACATCATCGGGATAGTTTTGAAAAACGTGCCTCTTGGCACGCTTCAGCCCCTTTGCAGCTTGTGCATAGTGATTTATGTGGTCCACTTCCTGTTGTTTCTTTCTCTGGTTGCAAGTACTTCTTAACCTTCATTGATGATTTTTCCAGACGCACTTGGGTATATTTCTTAAAACTCAAGAGTGAAGTTTTTAACATGTTCTTGGCCTTTAAGGCCTTTGTTGAGAAACAATCTGGACATCAAATTCTTAAGTTAAGATTAGACAATGGCGAAGAATATGTTAACAACAAATTTATCAACTTCTCGCACTAAGCATGGAATTCAATTGCAACATACTGTTCCATATACTCCACAACAAAATAGTTTCTTTTAAAGGAAGAATCGTACCTTAAAAGAAATGGCTAATTGTATGCTTCAATCTAAAGGACTTGGTCTCAATTTTTGGGCAGAAGCCATTAATTGTGAAAATTACATAGTAAATTGCACTCCTACTAAAGTTTTAAAGAATATAACTCCAGAAGAAGCTTGGAGCTCAATCAAACCATATGTAAGTCACTTTCGTGTTTTTGGAAGTGATGCTTGGGCCCATATTCCAGATGCGAAACATAAAGCCTTAGAACCTAAGAGTGAAAAATGTATTTTTATTGGATATTCTGAAGATGTCAAAGGATATAGACTTCTTCAACCCAAATCCAAAAATATAATCATTAGAAGAGATGTAAAGTTTGATGAAAATATATCGGCCTGCGAGCCTAGTTCGACGAGTGTGCCACCTTTGGCCTGCGAGCTTGATTCAGCATATGTGCCACCTCTCTCTCTCCCTTCTATTTTTAATAGCATTCCTTCTAGTTCAAATGATGACAGCGAGGATGGCAATCCTCCTCCAGCTCGTGAAATTGTTCCTTATACTCCACCGCTTCCAAGATGGGTCCACTCTACTCGGGATGCAGTAGGTTCTCTTGCAGGTGACCCTGCCGATCAACGACGTACACGTTCTCAGTTCGAAAGAGCCTCTTCCTTATTGGCTCAAGTTCTAGAAAAACTTGATCCAGAAACCTTTGAAGAAGCCTCCGATTATCCAGAATGGGATGAAGCTATGAATGAAGAGTATCGTTCCTTATTGGCAAACAATACTTGGGATCTTGTTCCTCTTCCAAAAGGAAGAAAACTTGTCAGATGCAGATGGGTTTACAAAACAAAGTTTGGACCAGATGGAAAAGTGGATAGACATAAAGCTCGTCTTGTCACTAAAGGATTTTCACAAGTTGAAGGCATTGACTATACTGAAACCTTCTCCCCTGTTGCCAAAATGAATTCTATCTGCCTTGTTCTTTCCCTTGTTGCCTCCTTTAAATGGGAAGTCCATCATATGGATGTTAAATCCGCCTTCTTACATGGAGATTTGCATGAAGAAATCTACATGGAACAACCCCCTGGCTTTATCCAAAATGACTCTAGCCTTGTTTGTCACCTTAGGAAGTCTCTTTATGGTCTCAAACAAGCTCCTCGGGCTTGGTATGCCAAAATGGATAGATTTCTCTTAGATAATGGCTTTTCTAGGTGTCATTCTGACAACATTGTCTACACCAAGAAGGTGGGTAATTCCTTCACCATCCTTGTTCTTTATGTTGATGATCTTATCCTTACTGGTAGTGATCCAAACCATATAAACCATGTGAATTCTAGCCTCAAAAATAAGTTTGAAATGAAAAACTTAGGACACTTGCATTATTTCCTTGGTCTTCAAGTCTTGCAATCCAAGGAAGGCATTACCCTCTCTCAATCCAAGTATGCCTGTGATCTTCTACACCACTTTCACATGGAAGACTGTAAGCCAACCCCTTCTCCCTTTCAGTCTGGATTCAAGATTTCAGTCACTTGTACTACCCCTAAAGTTGATGCTACCTTATACCGTCAACTTGTTGGTAAACTTTTGTATCTAAGTCATAGCCGTCCCGACCTTTCCTTTGTCATTGGTCTTGTCGCTCGATTTATGCAGCAACCTCATGAAAGTCAATGGAAAGCAGTTAAAAGAATATTTCAATATATTTGAGGTACAGTTCAGTTCGGGATTCATTACAGTGCAGGAGAATCTCCCTCGTTGATTGGTTTCACTGATTCTGATTGGGCTGGTGACCCTGATGATCGGAAGTCCACTGCAGGATATGTATTCACTCTTGGTTCAGGACCTATTACTTGGTCTTGTAAGAAACAAAGTGCCATCTCCCTTTCTTCAGCAGAAGCAGAGTATCGTGGTGCAGTTGAAGCCAACAAGGAAGCCATGTGGCTTCGTCAGATCCTGTCTGAATTTGGTCTCCATCAGCAGCATCCAACTACACTTTGGTGTGATAATCAGAGTGCCATTCAGCTATGTAAAGATCCAGTTCAGCATCAACGTATGAAACACATTGAACTCCACATACACTTCATCATAAAGCTCATTCATGATCGTGTTCTTGAAGTGCAGTATTGTCCGACCAATGATCAAGTAGCCGATATCTTTACGAAGGCTCTCACAGAAGCGAAGTTTACCAAACTTCAATCCATGCTTGGAGTTTAGGAAAGTTGTCATTAAGGGGGGATAGGCTCTAATGCCTCCTTCCTTCTCCTATTATGTCACTTTTGTAAATCCTTCAATCCTATCCCAATTTGTTCTTAAGGGGGATGTTAGGATATTTCGACACATAGGAAATAGGCTCCTTTTGTGTCACCTTTGTAAATCCTTCAATCCTATCCCAAGTTGTTCTTAAGGGGGGATGTTAGGATATTCCGACAAATAGGAAATAGTTAAGAATAACTTAGTCTAGTGTAGAGTTAGGTAAAATGTGTTTCTTTACCATGTACATTTGTAACTTATAATTCGACGGTCACGATTTGTAGTGATCCGATGGTTATCTCTCACCTCGGTATTAACGACACTTGATCCATGGCTTAGCACCCGATTGGTCCATGATCTCTATTTAAAGAGCACGGTGGGTCATTTGTCCTGTAACCGTTTATGAGAGAAACATATGTAACTTTTCTTTTATATTAATAAATTCCCTGAAGTGGCCGCATTGGCTTAGGGCATGGACTGTTTCCCTCTTTTAGGGTTTTAACCACGTGATTATACTGGTGTATTGATTTTTGATCTGTTTGTGAGTGGTAAACTTTGGTTCTTGATCTACAGAACTTACCCTTTAAATTCCTACAGTCATGGATTTCGATATTTGAGGAATCTTCAACTTTAACTCCATAGGGCACATATCATCCATCAATTTCATTCATGAGTCATGTCATCTACCAGAAAGCGATTCATCTGTCTTTATTATCTATTCCACCTTATATTCCATGTTGCTTTCTTTCGAATCATCTTCAAGGATCATACATCCTTTCTCATGATTAGAAACCCTACACAAATTTATCCAGATAAAAATATACATATGAAATTAAAAAAAAAAAGTTACCTCAGTGATGAGCTTTCGCCATGACATCTTCCTGTAGGCATCGTCATCCTTTATTTAGATTGACACATCTCCTAATGATATGTTTTTTCAAGGGTCTTCTTCTTTACGAGACTTCTATCAGAGTCTCAATATCCTCCCAGGAGATATTCTAGTCACATATTCTTGGCTTCTAGATGATAACTGCCTCTTGACATGGTTTCACTTTGTGATATATTCCTTTCTACACATCTTCATTCCTAGGAACTTCCAATTTGTAGTTCCTTGTTTATATACAATCACCTCATATTCCGTATGAAGATATATTATGTTGATTTCATCTCTTAGTGCATCGAGAGATCCTCCTCTATACTTATAAATATAGAAGTCCATTACCTGCAAACATATGACATGAATTAAAAACATCCAGTGTAATTAGCATATAAATATATACCCCATACCTTTTTCCTTTGAGTCATCATGTAGTATTTTTACTAGAATGAAGAGCTTCATTCCCTTGACCTGATCCATCAATATGTCATCACATCCCAGAATTATGTAGCATAGAATTCTTGATGAAACCATTATGCTTTATTTCTAATCAGTGAATTCATAGAGAACTCCATTAGAACATGTCAACACCAGTTTCCATGATGACTCTTGATATTTTTGACTGCCTTCGATCAAAATTATTATTAGGAGGTTTTCCAGGAGTTGTTTCACCAAGAGATCATACCATGCTTTTATCATGATTCCATCAATATACATTTCTTCCTATCATACTATTTTACAACCAACAAAAATCACTTGAAGAGGAAGATGATCTCAATCATAATAGAGATATTTCGCTTCTTCTTTCTTAGTTTTCTTTGCATCAGGTTCTTCCCTCATATCTGAGACATGGGTCCTTCCATTTTTATCTTGTCCTTTTCAGATTTAGGAAAATATCTTTAATAATTCCCAATTTCATTAAATCCAAAACATCATTCTTTGTCCATATTCCTTCTTCTATTCATAGGACTAAATTGACCGAATCTTCCTTTCTTCCTGGACATGGATGCAAATGATTGATTCCCTTTACTTGATCCTGTATCAGCTTTGGATTTCAATCTTGTTTCCTTTATTTTAAATAGAGACCATAGATCTTGGAATGGTGCTTCTTTCTTCCCGTATAATCTTGAAGTTAATTTTCCCCATTCTTCTAGTAGAGAATTCAACACCATTGTAGTCATCTCACTATCAGGCATTACTTCTCCCAGTACAAAGAATAGCTCCACCAGTTTCTCATATCTTTATTTTGCAGACTTTAGTTTTGATACATAGGGAATGAGTGAGTCCTTAATGGATTCTATGAAAATCCTCTAGGCTCTGATTTATCCCTTCATGTGCTTGGCATGAGCCGTAGCATCTTATTTTGGGGGTTGAATTGTAGATCCTTCGATGTAGTTCATAAATTAGTCTTCAATTAAATTCAAATCTGCCCTCTTCTTCCATGCAATAAAGTTTGAAGACACAACCAGATTGTTTCTCTCTTTACAATAAGTGATATTAACATATTTAAGTAAGGTCATAGATACTTACTTGAGTAGAGTGTCTTGCAACTTCCTTGATGATGATGAAGATGAAGTCAGGAGCTTCTTCTAAGATAGAAATATCCAATGTAGGTGTTCTTGTATCCTTGATGATAAAGGGTATCTTCAAAAGATGATGTCATCTTCTAACAATGTCTTGAATGAAAATATTTGATGGAAAAGATTATATTCTTGAATGAGATAGCTTGAGAGTAAACTGATTTGACTTTCCAATGCAAACTTTGATCTTCTCTTCCTGGAGTGTCTTCTTGTCAAGTAGCCCTTGTGTTCAACACCTTAGCTCTGATACCATGATGAGAATTTAGAGGGTTGGTGATTAATTCAAATTCTCTTCTTGATAATTACTTGTGAGCTTACTTGAGTTACTTATGTCTTCTCTTATTTATCTTACTTAGTCTTTCATCAAGTCAATTATCAAATTACAAGAGACACAAAATTAGGCTCCTAGAGCCACGAAAAAACCTCTCCTTCTTGGAGAGGAAAACCCATGAGAAATTCTTCTTATAGATATTCAAATGACAAGTAACATGACCAGAAATTAGACCCTTGACCTATGAATTTTCCCAAGATCTTATCACTATTTCTTTTGCTATATTTAATGTTGATCCTTCTTTTCTGCACTAACTTGCAATGATTTTATCTTCACTTGGTATATCCTTGGATCTTATTCACTTGAGAAGTAGTAATTTCATTGTACGAAGGTAAATTACAGATTTACCTTCCTTACTTTCTCACACTGCCATTCATATTTCATTATAACCCTTTAGCATCTATCTCAGTCTTGTTGACTTAACTCTATATCACAAAATGTACTACTTCCATACTAGATATAGGTTGACTGCAATTTACCCAAACTTGACCGCATCTTTCTTCTTATCAATCCTCATTCCTTTTCTGTTCTTGAGACCACAATTGTATCCAAATTTACCTTTGTGTTATACTCACACAAGAATTCTCATTTATCCTTGTAGTATGGCTGCACTTCAAGTCTGCTTGCAAATGCTGTGATATACCATAGAAATCTGTATTTACTATGATAATATGGTTCCCAAGACATATCGTAATTTCTTCCCTTTTTTTCTTGCATATACATAGACCTTTCGATGTACTGCGTTATCTCAGAACCATCCACATTACATTGCTATGATATACCTGCATAGAACCATGTTCTAGTCCTTAGAAATCCACATTATTTATCCCCTGTAAAAGCCTTAGGAAATCCACACTCTTTCAGAAGGATCCGCACTATTTTTGGACTGCTAATGAGCCGTAGCTCCAACACTATATATAGTGCACTGTCTTCATATTAGGTCGACCTCACATACTACCTAGTAGGCCAAGTTCACATATCGTAGGCTGACTTCAAGGAGCATATTTTCCAACGTTGGTGAGGGCTATTTCAAACCATTCTTCCACAAGGTTTATGACAAGATATTGGAGCATTTTAATGATGAATAGGCTCTCCATATACATGACACTAATTACACTTATAAACAGAAGAAAAACCCTAAATATAAATCAAGAAGAATTCTATTAACCTATAGTAAAATTCTTGCTCATGAAACCCATGAAGCAAGGACAAAAAATTACATTTTATTATCTTTGTCTTATTCTTTACATAAATACATAATTACATAGTAAATGTGAAGACCGATCCTAGTTACACTTTTCAACATTTAGGAACAATCTAACCTCTGGAAGGTAGATCCATAAGGAATTATGTCTAGGAAAGAGAGTTAATATGCTTACTCACGCAAGATACTAGTATTTAATGGGATAAACTATGCCTTCTGGAAAGTTAGGATGGAAGCCTATCTTATGTCTCTAAGAGTAGATGTTTAGAGCTTTGTAGTAGTATATTATTATGTCGTTGATCTTCCCCTCCCTGATGCAGATGATAAAAAATTACATGGAAATAATTCTAGAGCCAAGAATGCCATTATCTTTGGATCCTTATCTCTGTCGATGCAATCATTGATTAATATCTGTGGGTTTTGGTCTAATGACAATTGTGATTACCAACTAGTGGTACCAGAGCATAGGTCACGAGTTTGATAAACAACCAGATTGTGTTCGGGGAAGATTGTTGAACATTGGATAAACCAATGCTCCCCATGTGTTTCGTGACATTGACTAACCACTTCTCATGTATCCTTATCTCTGGCAATGCGATCTTTGACTAATACATGTGGGTTTTGGTCTAACTAAAATCATGATTACTAACAAGGTCTTAAGATATCTATCCATGATATTTAATTCCAAAGTCTATTTTATTGAATAAATGGTTGATTTAAAGAATCTCATGATGGATCAGTTGCTTGGTACTGTCACAAATTATAAGATGAGAGTAGGATGAGAGAAGTCTGAACCCAAGGAAGCAACGCTCAAAGTGTCCAAGAAGGACAAGGAGCACAAATATCATCAATATTTCCCCAGTTGTGAATCTGATAAGGAGATAGATCAATTTTACAGGAAAATAAAACATGGCTCAGAAAAATATAAAGGGAAGTTTCCATTTAAATTCTTTGACTGTGGAAGAGTTTGACTTTTTTCATCCAATTTCCCTTACAAATAAAGGACATAAAATGAAGATGATCAAAAATTTAGAAATAAATCTCAAAAAACATTAGAAGAAGAAATTTCGTAAGAAAAAGGGGCTCTACTCTAGAGAGGATAGTTCAACACTAGAGTTTGACAACAAAAACTCTCTGGAAGACGATTCAGATAAGTATTTACTCATGGAATTTGGAGCATACTCCAAGAAAAAAAATATTACTGACTTTGAAGAGGAAGAAGAAGTGGAATTTGAAGGGGAACTAACTAGTTCCCTTGATGAGTTGAGGAAGGCAAGGAGAAATAAAAACAACTAAAAGAACAAATACAACATGATGAAGAAGGTATGTACAACTCCAAAAATGAGGATTTTGTTTATAAAAAATAAAAACTTGAATAAGGAATTAAAATAAAAGATAGTTTAGGCTTTTTACTAGAAGAAAAACAAGGAACATGTGAAAAAATAGAGGAAGAGAACAAACATTTAAAACAATATTTGTTCAAGGTAAAGAAGGAAACAATCTCAAAAAAATGGAAAGATGAGATTTTGTCCTTGAAAGCCAAATTAGAATAAGGTAAACAAAATGAAGGTTTTTCAAGATTTGATCCATGAATGGGAAGAGAACTGCTAGAGTGTCAAGAAGGAGATCATCTCTCTTAAAATAGATCTTGAGAAAATGAAGGTTGAGAAAGGTACAAATGAAATTTTTTCGGAAGGAACAAGAAAGCTAGATCAAATTCTAAACATTCAAAGGTCTCCGGGAAACAAAACAGGCCTGGGATACTCCAGACCATAAGAATATTCTATGGGAAAGATGAAATTCAAGTCCACAAGAATTGAGGAATCTCAGATCTGTGCAAATATGTATCAATAAAGGAGCATCAAAGACAAAAATATAGCAAGTTAGAGAGGATCCCATCACTGTAATAATAACTCCATTTACCCTACGGAACCACACGAGTGGAGCATGAATCAACTAGTTAGAAAAAAGAGGTACCTTCAGGCACAAACTCATGAAATTTCCAACTTCAGGTTCTCTCACTTATTTTATGGCTATTTTTATAAATGTCACATCTTTGGACATAAGGCTATTGATTATAGAAGGATCAAAGTTGAAAGAGATGAACATTGGAGATACAATAAGTATCGGAATTTTAGATCTCACTGAACTCTACTCTTAGAAATCGAAATGCCTTATCTCCCCTAATGAGTGATGTTGAATGTTTCAAATGTCATAATTTTGGGCATAACGCAAGTGTGCGAAAATTCAGGTTTGAGTACCCATCTAAGTCTCAGAACACTTGGGAGCCAACTTTTCGAAAGGATAAGGAGAATTGGAAACAAAAATTTGGAAAGAACATGGAATGTGGAATTTCTCTACCAACACATAATCAAGAAAACATATGGTATGTGGAAAGTGGTTTCTCCAAGAATATGACTAGGTATAAGAGAAAATTTATGTTTCTAAAAGAAAAGGAAACAGGGAACAATGTCACTTTTGGCAAAAATGTCACTTTTGGCATGAACTCTGCAACAAGAATTAAGGGTAAGGGCATAATCAGTCTTGATGAAAAGACTAAAGCTAAAAATGTGTTGTATGTAGAAGATATAAAGCACAAATTTCTCACTGTAAGTAAAATGTGTGATAATGAATTTAATGTGACCTTTCAATCCAAGGATTGTGAGATTCGAAATGAAGAAAATGGAAAGTTGGTGGGAAAATCATTCAAACCTTACAATAATGTATATGTGTTTGATGACTCTAGAGTAAGCTGCTACTTGAGAAAATCGAGTGAAGCCTGATTATGGCACAGGAGACTTGGTCATATGAATTTTGACTGTCTAATAAGATTCAATAAGCTGGGAGATATGAGATGTTTTTCAAGACTGCGAGAGCCTAATAATTAAATGTTAAAGTCATGTCAATTTGGTAAGCAGACTAGGACTCATTTCAAGACAAAAGAGTTCTCTTCATCTAGACAAGTGGAGCTAGTTCACATAGATATCTGTAGCGCAACTCAAGAAAAAATCCAAAGAGGAGAAATGTATTTTATGCTGCTCATTGATGAATTTACAAGAGCCACTTGGATCGTGCTCTTAAAGGAAAAATCAGAAGCGTTTAAAAATTAAAAAAAAAATTAAAACTCAAGTAGAAAATGATAAAGATCTAAATATAAAATTCTTAAGATCAAATAGAGGAGGAGAATAAATTTAAAGAGAGTTTGAAGATTTCTATGATGATCATGGCATAAGGAGGCAGTATTCTCTAGCTTGAACTCCACAAAAAATGGAGTAGTTTAGAGAAAGAACAGAAAAATCTAGGAAATGACCAGAGCTATGATGGATGAAGCATATGTACCTCACATCTTCTGGGGAGGATAATTACAAGCATCAGTGTACCTATCAAACAAAACAAAACTCAGGCCTAATAGTGATAAAACTCCCTATGAGTTGTGGAAGGGAAGACTTGCATTAGTTAAAAACTACAAGGTGTTTGGGAGAAAATTATTTATCAAAAGGAATGATAAATATCCCAGAAATTTGTATTCACGTGATCATGAGGGTATATTACGTGGGTTCTCTGCTTGAAGTAAAAGATACAAGTGTTACAACAAAAAAACAAATATGGTTGATGATTGCATTGATGTAGTAGTAGATGAAAAATCTTCACAAGCTAAGTCCTTGAAAGGAAACATGAAGGGACTTCAGACATTAGACCCTCAAATAAAGATTAAAATTTTTTAGATAGTGAAGACCTTGAAATGATCACAACTTAAAGGCCCAAAACACCTTCCAGGTATGTACATAAATAAAATCCTGAGAGTCAAATTCTTGGAGATCAAAGACTTGGTGTTCAGACCAGGAGGAAATTTGTTGGCAGTTCAAGCTATGCAAATCTTGCTATGTTATCCCAGGTTGAGCCTAAAAATATTTGCCGGGAAAGTGAGGACAAGCCCTGGGTGATAGATATGAATGAAGAACTTGAACAAATAGAGAAGAATGACACTTGGGAGCTTGTTCCAAGACCCAAAGAGAAAAATTTCATAGGAACAAAATGGATCTTCAAAAATAAGAAAAATGAGCAGGGTCAAGTAATTAGGAACATAGCTCATTTGGTATGCAAAGGGTATGCCCTGGTAGAGGGGATATATTTGGAGGAAATTTTTGCTCCAATAGCTAGTTTGGAAGCTATTAGAATGTTTATTACCTTTGACAATCATAAAAACATCAATGTATATCATATGGATGTGAAGTCTTCATTTCTCAATGGAGATTTGGAAGAAGAGGTTTAGATTGAGCAGCCAGAAGGATTCACCCCCACCAAAACTTAAAGGTTTGTGTGCAAACTAAAAGAGGCATAATATGGACTCAAATAGGTTCCCAGAGCTTGGCATGAAATACTTGATCGATACCTTCAACAGCAAGGCTTTAAGAAAGGTATTGAAAACACCAATATATACCTAAATTCCGAAGATGATTATATACTAATTGTAGTAGTATATGTGGATGACATAATATTTTGCAACAACCTTGAACAATTGGGACATCAATTCAAAAAATTTATGCAAACAAAGTTTGATATGTAAATGGTCGGAGAGTTGTACTTATTCTTAGGATTGCAAAATTTTCAGTCAAAAAATGGGGTGTTTATCTCCCAATCCAAGTACCTACGATAAAATCTGAAAAAATTTTGTCTGGAAGATTTCAAGCCAATTAGCACACCTGTGGTTACAATCTGAAATTTGTGCAAAGAATATGAGACATCGTTGGTAAATCAGACTGAGTATAGATCAATGGTAGGAATCTTGTTGTATATCACAACTTTGAGACCATACATCATGCAAGTAGTGGGTCTTGTGGCCATATTTCAAGCTTTCTCTCATGAAATTCATGTCATCATTGTCAAAAGGATTTTCAAATATCTTCAAGGAACAACCAATTATGGACTATGGTATCCTAAGAGCAGAGAGTTTAAGTTGAAGGCCTATGTTGATGCTTATTTGGTAGGAAATATTCATGACAGGAAGAACACCTCAGGTGCAACATTATTTTTTGGGAAACATCTTAGTGTCCTAGGCTAGCAAGTAACAAGGCTCCATTTATTTATCAATTGTTGAAGTGGAGTATACTGCAGCTGCCACTTGTTACTCGCAAATTATATGGATGAAGCAAACCTTGAAGGAAATTAATGTAGATTTTAATGATCCCATTCTAACAATGTGTGATAATACTAATGCCATCAGTATCTTCAATAATCTTAACATGCACTCAAAGACCAAGCACATCCCTATAAAGTTCCATCTCTTAAGAGAGAAGGTTGCATCTAATGTTGTTTGACTTGAATATGTGGCCACTAAATACAAACTTGTAGACATCCTTTCTAAGCCACTGAAAATAGAACTATTTGAATATCTTAGGCGAAAGATAGGGGTTGTGACTCGTCCTCCCAATTGGCTCAATTATAGTGTGTGTTGTAGATACTCAACATGTGGGATCAATTGAAGGGTAGGATCCAATGGTTTAGGGGGGGTTTTCAAGAGCATCCTTTTCCATTGATGTGAAAGAGGGAGAATATTACGGGTGCATCGAAGAAGAAGAACAATGAATAATACCATTCCTAGTTTTGGGGGGAGATTATGTTGTTTCCATCCATTCAAAAGGGGGATATTGTTGGACTATTGATATTTTCTGATTAATTGGTGGCACTTGGTATGTTGGAATTGATGTCAACTGAACTAACATTGAGTCAGATTCCAAGAAGAGAGTTTGCAACCATGTTTCCGGTAGAAAATAGGCTCAAAGACAGCATAAAAGATTCTCCACTAGAATTTTCTTTGAAAAATCTTTCCAATGATATGCGGAAGGCGATAAATGGTCATATGGATAAAAATTTATTGATAGTCAAAGTAAGGACCTTGAAAGTCCTTAAGAGTAGGAAAAAATTGGAATATTAAATAAACCTGAGATTCTCAGAGTATCAGAGTAGGCAAAATATCAGAGGGAGCTAATTCTCGGAATCAGATGCACATTAGGAGTGTGCCTTGGAGAAATGAACTACTAACTATTCACTGAGAGGAAAAGTGGTGCAATATTGTAGCACTGGACATTGGATACTGCTTTGAATTTGGCAGTGGATTTTAGACTTCCTCAGAAGGAGGTGAATCCTGGTATTACTTTGAGGGTGGAGGTGTAAGCCTATGATTCCCTTATTGTTGATATGAACATTGTATCCTTTTATTTGTTGGTTGAGAAAATGGGAATATGTATATGTGTGGTTGTTATTTTAAATATCGTATTGAGTTGTGTTATAAAGCTCCAATACGTGGTATGATTTTCATGATGATTTTTACTTTTGAGCAGGTTATTCATTGTAAATACTGGAATGATCCGTGTTATAAAGTTCCATATGAAATATGTTTTATTTCTAGTGGTTTGTTTCTTGTAGGTGTCATTGAACAATGAGGATGGTGTTCCGCCAAGGGGGAGGGTTCTATAACATCCTTGGTGAAAATTCCATGTAATAAATTTAAAAATAATAACCACAGTTGATGGGACACGTATTCCAAGCTGAAGGTTTGGAAAAAGCATTCTAGTGGGTGCTCATTTTGGTTATTATGGCTAAAGAAAATTGGAAAAGACAATGAAAAAGGCTTTGGAAATGCATGAGGCATTAATTGTAATTCTATTTATGAAAATAATGGGAAATAGGAGAAAAGGAAAGTGAAGGTCACAGGTTGCATGTGAGGAGGAAAATGAAGGAAAATAATGGAAAATGAAGAAAATAGTGGCCTAATTGATAAAAAGGCTTCTAAGGATTAGTTTTCAACCTTTTTCTCACACTTATGGCTCTCATTATATTCCCTCTCTCTCTTTCATAATATTAGATACTTAGAGTTTCTTGGAGCATTTTTGCATTGAAGCGAGAAAGACAAGAAATGAAGAAGAAGGAGGAAGCAAGCAAGGAGGAGCATGAATAAAGAAACTACAAAAATATTCTTGGCAGGCGTGATAGTGTTTTTAGCCTAGCCTTTCCATTTTCGTATAGGATTGATGAGATGGGTTTCTCATACTTCGATTGAGCTGAATTTCCAGATGGATTCAAAGTTGAGTGGGGTGGATCTCCGAAATGACAAACACATGGCATAGTGGTCCCTAAAATGGACTGTGGATCAAGGTAAAGCCACTAGCTTAATAATCCCTGAGCCAAGTAGTGGGTTGTGGTAAAGCCATATTATGTGCCTCGGAGGACCTAGGAAATCCTTGTTGGTTAATGGAAAGATATACGGAAAATACAAGAGGCGTATTTCTCTCCATTGGGCCTAGTAGTCATGGGATGGGATGTACGATAAAGCCTGGAGATTGGGTCTCGGTGTAGGGCCTAGTGATCCTTGGATCAATTTACGGATTGTAGTAAATCTTGAGAGACTTGGAGGCACTCAAATTCCTCATGGTATAGGTAGATAAATCCGGTAGAATTCATGTTTTTTTTATTCTTTTTGGTTGGTTGTGAGTCCCACATTCATGTTTGGAATATGGCACAGGGGGTGATTGGACGAAGAGAGATTTGGCTCAGCCAATCTATGGTCGGGTGGAACATGTAAGTCCCATCTCCAGTTGGTTTTTAAATTCAATAATGAAGAGATAATTCCTTTGGTATTTGGTATGCAAATATACTGGTTATTATGTGGATTCTATTTTTGTTGTATCAACTACATTTATGATGTTATTATGCTGGTTATAAGCAAGTATTTTATCAGTGATTATGTATGGATCTCTCCATGTTTTTACTTGTAAATGAATGCACAATGTATCTATGGTCAAATAGACTATATGGAAGCTAATGATGTAGGGGAGCAATGGTTATTAGTGATTCTCAGATAAGTATGAGGCCCCTTTGCTCTGTTGTGTTATTTATACCTGTAGATTTCATGTTTTTGACATGTTTGAAAAATTTTCTGTCATGGCTAGAAGGGGTTCATATGAGTTCTTAATGATGTGATTTATTATGTATCATTGTACTATTGTTATTTATAATATCTGAACTTTTCATGAAGTTCTAGGCAGAGCACTAGGTTCTTGTTCTGAAAAGGTTTCTCAAATATTGGGGCTGCTGGCATAGAACTGAGTATTTGGGGCCCTGGTCGCTAACATGTTGTGTTATTGTTGTGGCTATGGCTCAAAAAGGCCAAGATATCAATGTGACCCAGGGGTAAGAGGCTTGAATGGTTGGGTTACCTCATGGCGGTGTTGTGGTTGTTTTATAGGGTCTGTATGTGGTGTTTCCATCAGTTCCACTTGCTTAAGATCACCTAGGAGGTTGAATCTCATTATAGTAGCCTCTCATCACATGTTTACCCCAGTTGGTCAATTACTTAGGTAGATGTGGGAAGAGGGTGTTACAACCCTAAAATATAACAAATATTTTTCCTCTTGATGCAATCCAAATATTATAGGCTAGGGATTGAATCAAATTCAAACACTAATAAAGAAGGAAAAATCTCCCTTGTTGGGGGTGATAGATGAGGTTATTATGTCTAAAGCTAAGGGAATTAATGTGCATAACACGTGGTAGTTGGACGATGATTTGTGGTAAGAGTAAAGGATATGGGAACCTACACTAGAAAATTCTCGAGGCTCTCAGGATTATTTGGTTGTGGGTTGCATCGACTATGGGTGTTATTCAGACTTGTGAGATGTGAACAAGGTTTGCTAGAGGCATTTCCTGTGTGAATTTTGCAGGGAGTTTCTCTAGAGTTCCCTGCAGAATATTCTTTAGGTGGGGAGGCTCTTGTGTAATCTCTAGTGTGCATGTTGAAGATGCAAGGTTATTTAACGAAGACAAGCCTGTCATTTGGGACCCGGGTCCTTTGCCTAGTTTTCTCTGGGGCGATGTAGGAAGGGATGAGTACTGGTAGGTAAATTCTGGTTGTTGTAAATTGACAATATCAAAATTATGGTTTGTTTTCTTTGTAGGGGTTAAGTAATGACCATAATGGTCCAGTATTCAACGTCTTGCTCCCAAGGGGAGGGCATGCAATATTCTTTTTTGTTCTGTGTTGAATCATGGTGAGCGAATTTTTCTCCTTTGTTTCTGTTCAGAAAGTGCCAGTGGCTAGTCTTCACCCATCTACTTCTGTTGGAATTGGGGTGGTGGGGGTTTCCATCCCCTGTTTGGTTTTCCTTATTCCTATGTGGGTTTCATTTATATTGTAGACTCGGTTTCGATAAGCTTGGGGGAGTATATTTCTATCCTTCAGGAAGAGTGGGATCTTGGGAGTGTTTTTCGGTCATTAGATGCCCATGCTTGGTCCCTATATTTTATGTTTGTAGTGGTGAGAAATGTTGTGACTCGCAGTGGGACCCCCTTAGCCTTCTCCTCTGGTTTAGTTCGTGTTCATGTCTTCGGTGGTGTTTTGATTCTTGGACCTAGGTTGTTTTCTCCTTCATCCAAGCCATTGCAAAGTAGGGCTAGGCTTATTGGCCTTTCCAAACCCACCAAGGTTGACCTGTGGTATATCATGGGATTGGTTGGTCTATGGGTTCTGGTGGTTTGGTTTTGGAATCTCCTAGTATTGGGACTATTATTCTCATGTTATGTCGACAGGGCCACCTACAGCTCAGGGGAGGGAAACGTTTCAACGACAATTGTCAGCTAGCTGGACAACTAGCCGATGTTGGGGATGTAGATAAACTATTATGATATTCCTATGGGTGTGTGGATTTACCACCACCCTTCAACTCCTTGGAAGCTCAAATTTAGGTCATCCAGGCAAGTATCGACCAACAAGCCCAACAATGACATGATGATCACAATGAGGTAATGAGTTTTCTTAATGATATCCAGCACAACCAATGGCATATCATGGAATTCCAAGAGTCCATACGCAGAGGCAAAAGAAAATTCAAGACATAATGGATAAATTTGAGGGGAGGATGGCCCATATGGAGTCGCATGTGCATGATGCTTTCCACTATCATAATGATGGTGACAATGTAGCTCTGACTTTGAACAATGCTCAGGAATGATGAAGATGGCTAGTTATTTTTTGTCTTCTATGTTACTGACCTATAAATATAGGATTCATAATTTTGACTTGACTAATGGTAATCTTGTAAATATGTACATACTTTTCCTTCTGCAAGTTGTATTCCCATATTTTGTAAAAAATAAAAAATAAAAAAAATAAAATAAAAAAAGAGGGTAAAAAGTCCTAAAAGAAAGATCAAAGGACTTAGAAAAAATAATATACCCCAAAAAGAAAAAAGATGAATAAAACATGAAAGTGTGCAAGTCTAAATGCCACTACTTTTACCTTTTGCGGTTGATTATGGAAGAGTTTCAATAAATTCCATAATCCAGGATGAGTTAAACAGTTTAATCTTGACTTGTCATGTTTCAATTTCACTTGTTGTAGATAGAGAATAAAGAATTGTCATAAAGTTTAATCATGACAATTCAGTAGTTAGGTAGAGAATAAGGGAATCTAACAGTTTAATCTGGATTCCTGGATGAAATAAGTGTAGAATTAGATAGTTTTATTTCTTTCAGAAAGAATAAATGTTGTAAAGGTTGCTAGCTCAAATGCACCTAATCAAAATGGAAGAAAATATGTTAGCAGTTAAATTGGGTAGGTAAAAGAAGGTGAGAAGCATTATTGTAAATATTATTCACCAGTGCTGCAAATAACTAACTTCCCTTCCCCATAGCCATTTATAATTCTAAACTATCAGTGAGAAAGGCTCAAGGCATTTCCTTGACTTCTGTTGGGACCAGACCCAAGGCTCTATGGCTGATTAGTTGAAAGTGTTAAATGTCTATATTAATTCCACAAATCACATCATTTTCCATTCATGCATTCATTTCCATGAAAAATCATAAGTAAAAACCTCATTTTTACTTAATGATGCTCTAATCCCCATTTGATTAATTTCTCACATTTCATGAAAGCATAAAACCCTCAAAATGACATTTTATCCTAAGTTGAAGTGATGAAGTTATTATAATGTAAACTTGTCTTTAAACTTTACTTTTTTTAGTTATATTAATGTGTTTTGAGTATAAATTTTTCCCTTGTCATATTAACTCTACCTTATTTACTAATTTTTTAGAAAAATAACCTTCTCATATTAATATAACTCCCTTTTTATTAAATAGCCCCAAAAACCCATTATTATAACTTTAGCCAAAGTTTATTATCCCCACATGTTTTAATAATACCCAAAATAAATCCCCTTTGGCTAAAAATAACTTTATTTAAATATCCCGCCCCCTTATGGTTATTAAGCCTATTTGGTTTAATTAATTATATAATAAAAATATAAAGAAAATCTTTAAACATAGTTCATATATGTTTAAACAAAAAATGTGAATCACGAAGTTTAATTTAAGCTAAACTTCAAGAACTCCTATACCATTAATAACATCATTTTTCCCCTTTCCCAATTACCCTTAACCCAAGGGTAAAACCTTAACCTATCATTTTTTCCCGATACATACCCCTTTACCAAAGCCCTAACCTTGGTTAAACTTTCATAAGCCCCTCCCTGTTCATTTTATTCAATGTATAAATTTTGTTTATACACAAACCTTAACAAATCCCTCCTCACCCTCGGGTTTAATCTCAGCCTTCCGATCTTCCTAACCCATTGATCCTACCATGAATGAACGCAATAAAATCAATCCCCAGGCCCCATCCTTCCCTGTCGCATCACATTACAACCGTCTGATCATCATTCCATTTGAAATCTAACGATTCTAATCAAACACGATAATCATATTTCATTCCCATCCTTCCCCATCACATTGAATAATATCCGTTCGATCGTCAACACCTTTTTAAATCCTACATCCCAAATGCAATCCGATAAATCCTTCCCCCGTCCCCACCATTGTCATCGGGTTGAACTACAACCGTAGATCTCCACTTACCATATCTATGGCTCAGGTTAAAAGCCCCGGTCCCATTGCACTTACTCCACAACTTTAAATAAAATCTCCGCCGTTGGCATCGCGGAGTCAGATCCAACGATGCAGATCCAATATCGCGTGACTAAAATGATCGTCCAAAGTTTTGGAAAAATTATGCGATAAAAGTTTTTTTTTGAATACTGCCCAATGCGACGTGTCAATTTTTGATACGATCGCGTTCAAAAAGGTTAAAACCATTTACCATGCAAATCCAACGCGAAAAAAACCAGCGGTTTTTCACAATCGAAAAACCAAATCCGCCTCCTGCCTATAATAAACTTTTAATTAATGCCCAATATGATGATTTTTTAAGGTTAAACTTTAAGATATCATTATTATATCGGTTTGTTGCATTCCCTACTGATTTAACTCCTGCCCTGACTGTGTTAAAAGAATTTTGAGCCTATGTTGACCAATGTATAAGCCCCGACGTTGAACTTTACCACTGGCAAAGATCTAGTTTAAATTGAAGATACCCTGTCGACATAACAAAGCACACTGTTTCGGCTCCAACCTATCAACATAAGTCCAAATTTGACCACAAAAACTTCAGAAACCCTGTCAAATCATCAAAATAACTGTGAATTAAGGAAACATGAATTCATCTGTAAGCCCCTTGGAAGCCAAAATATTCATTTTGTAGTCTCTTTTTGAAAACAAATTCCGAACACAGATTGATTAAAAGACTTCTTTTCCACATTTTTACCATTCAGGAAACCCTGTTTCCTGTCTTAGCCTAGTTTTCATCTCTCAGAAGCCTAGTTTGAGCAAAGAAAACTTAAAAGAAGCCATCCTTAGCCTAAATTTCTCAGTTTCATCTCTGTTAAAGTGAATAACTCCTACAAACAGTTTAATCTTGCAGTAGCTACCCAAAATGCCTAAAAAATAGATGTTAAACCTTCGAAAATTGATCTCATTCCACAAGTCTTTCAAAAAACCTTCAATCACCTCCCTACAGACCTGGATTTCATTAACAAATTGTTTGATTTTTGCAGGTAAAAGTGAAATCAAAATTCACAATGACATTGAAAGCATAATAGTTAAATAGTATCAATGGTTAAAGTGTATTACGTAAAAGTTAGAGTGAAAGTTATAACAAAGTTACAAGAGTAGTCAAAGGTAAACAGTAACAGTAAACACAGAGGCAGTAAAATGGTAAAAAGAGATGAAAATAATTTCACCAACAATTAATTTTATCCAAAGTGAAAGTAAAACAGTGAAAAGAAAAAAAAGGTGAAAAGATGAAAAAGAGAGCAAGAAGGAACATTTTTTGCACAAATTTCCTGTTTAAGTCATTCTTTTGCAGAACATATTGTGACCAATCCAAGATGAATTTTGAAAAACTGAAGGAGGTTTATGTTCTTAAGAGGGCCATCTACAAAACCTCTCTCACTTTTCTAACAGCCATTATGTATTGGGAAATATTAAACAATATTGGAGAGCACGTTTTGCAGAAAATTCCTGTTAAGTCATCCTTTTACAAAGAAGATTGTAGCCAATCAGAAATAAATCATACAAAAATTAAGGAGGTTTTTGTTCCTAAGAGAACCATCTACAACAACCTATCTCATTTTTTTCACCGTTATTTCAGAATGAGAGATACATGCACATCTTTACAGCCTATCTTTCAGACTCTATAAAACTCTGTTTTACACATCTTTTTGTAGAGCCTATTGTGCACAGATGGAGAGGAATTTTAGGAATATGAAAGATGTTTATCTCACCAACATATTCATCCACAATAACCTCTTTTACTTTTTAGATATATATTACGTATTGAGAAATAAAAATATATCATTGGACCCCACGATTGTAGAATTGCTGGAGCAGAATGCACAAAGAAAGGAAATAGTTAGTGACTTGGATGCCTCATCATCAACTAAGAGTTGGATAAAATTATAATTATCCTCTTATTCATCACCTATCCATAAAAAATATTTCCAAATAGATGCATTAGTCTTGAGTGTCCTTTACTTAAGTTCTATTTATGTAAAACAATTAGAGATATTTGTGAACCAATCTTGATATTTTCTCAAGATATTCTAGTTTAGAATTTGTATAAATAATTCACTCTTTGAAGTATTTTGTGTGGAATAAAATTATCAAGACTACTATAGAATTTTTTGTTGAAAACATTGGGATTTTATGTGATTTAAGTTGAAGCAGCAAGCTGCAAACTGAAGCAAATCGACATCATAACTAATGGTCCTCGTGCTGATCAGATGAGTATTGTATCTTCCAGTTTTCATTGTTTATTTATTTAAGTTTCATTCATACATCTTGTGTTATTTTATATCATAAATGAAAAAATAGGAAAGGTATTATAGAATCAGTGTAAAAAGCTCTTTGTTTTTACTAGTTTTCATGTTCATGTTTTCTGCTGATTTCTAGACTTTAGAATTCTTAATTGCTCTTTAGTCTTGTTTGACCTCAATTTCCCTCTTCCTTTTCTATGATCTAAGGATTTTTAACTACTCTTAGTATAGATCATACCACTTCATCAAAATATCCTTTTTAAACCCTCTGAAGATCATCTATCTTGCCTTTAGTATATTTTTTCTTTTGACCTTATTTTTCTAGTCTTGTTTGCTATAAATTTGACTCCATTGCCCAATGGTTAGGTAGATCTTTCTATGGTTTCCCTTGTAGTCTTTTATTCCTACCAACATTCAAAAAATCAAACCAAATTTTCCACTCATAGCTAGCCTAAAATCCATTACAAGACAAAGCTAAATATTAAGGAGAGATCCCTCTCCAGAACTCAGGAATGCTAGATCCTGAATTCTAAAAGAGGTTCTTGGTTACCCCTAGTTTTCTTTAACTATAAACCAAAATCCCACAACCTAAGAACTACTAGGGTGATAACATACTGGCGACCATACTGGGGAACTAACCACTCTCCAGTTTTAAGTTTAATCTTAGAGGAAGATTTTTAAAACATATCTTTTCTACTTTAAGATTAAGTTTAAAGGTTGTGGATAATATAATGACAAATCTACTAGGGAAACTAACCTTTTCTTCAGAAATATTTTACAGGTTCAGATCTGATCTATGATGGTGGACAATGATCAGACATATAAAGGTTAAAATCATCCACCTGGCGACTCCAAATCAATTTCATAATGAAGACTCCACTAGAGGAAGGAACCTGGAAGAACAATATGGAAAGATCAAGCTTTCAAATTGGATCTTAATCTAAGACATTATGTTCTTTCTCATTAAGAAAGTTTTTCAATATATATTGTATTTTATATAAGGATCTAACTTGGTTTTACAGATATCGTGGCCTTTCGTTATGGCTGATCTTCAATATGATCCAAGAATAAAATGAAGATATGCTCCCATGAGCAGAGTTCACATACCTGGATTTCCACACAAGCTATGAAAGGTAAATTGGGGTAACAATCTGCCCATGTTTCGAGATGAGAACATTGATGATCCTTTACTACATCTCATTAAATTTCATATACACACATCAAGATTGAAGGGTGATTGGCATGAGGATTGCCTCATGAAAATATTCATGGCAACCTTATAAGGAAAAGAAAGGGAATGGTACGAAGCTCTCAAACCCGCAAGTTTGTTTCCTCTAAAAGATTTTCACAAGGTATTTTATAAGCATTACAAAGAAGATTTTCCATCTTTATCATTAGTTGAAAATTGTTGTGATCAAGATGAAGATCTTATACATTACCTTAAAAATATTGATGAAGATTTTGAATATTGGCATCTTGAAGATTTATTAGAAGAAGTCCAGAACATTCATTCTCAAGTTAAATGTCATAATAATCAAGAGGAGTTAAACAAAGATGAAATAGATCAAGAGATGAATCAAGATCCACAAAACCCCTCTGTATTAACAAATGATGTTTCATTTAATGTTTTGAATGAAGTTAAAGAAAATATTCAACCTCATGATCAACTTTTAGATAAGAGAAAAAACAATTGTCATTTCAATCTAAGAATTCAGAGATTCCCACCTCCCCTCACCAAAGAAGAAATAAATTTGCTTCTAAACATGCAACCATCCTCAAAATATTTACATAATGAAGAAATTGTTTCTAATTCTTCTAATGTTGATGAATGTACTAAATTTTTTATCCATGAAGAGACAGAAGAACAAGTTGATGCTCATGTTATTTTACCTTCCCAAAAAGGCCCATTGCTTGATAGCACTCCTATTGAGCAAAATAATGACTTTCAAATAGAATGCCACCAATCTAATCAAGATATATTAGGATTGTTGGAAGAGAAATCTGCTGATCAAATGTTTATAATTGATGACATTCCTTATTCTAAAGATTTTCCTAAATATGATCAGTATGATGATAATTATGTTCTTCAAATTCAAGATAACTTCACAGAACAAACACTAGCTAGTTTGAAGGAGGAGATATTAGATTTTCAATTTGATGAGGATATTCTAAAAGCTCTCTTTCTTATTTTTAAATCAAGAAAATGTTCTCCTCAACTTAAAAAATGGCTTCTTGATATAATTTCTAAAAATTATGAAACTAAAATCAAACTTTTGCATTCTCAAATTAAGTCATACAATTTCCGAAATCCTAAAAGTTTCTTTGAAAATATTCCTTCTCCAAAGCAAGAAGAAACTGTAATACCTTTTGACTTGCATATTGAAGATGATTATTCTTCCAAACACAAGACTGAAGAAATAGTTTCATGGTCTAATATTCATAATTCAACTGAACAATTAGTCATTGAAGGGCTAGAAGTAAATAACATACATCATGCTTTTATTGATCATATATCAGATTATATGGAGAATCTTTTTAGCCCAAATCTGCAAACATGTTTTCTCTATAAGGATCAAATACATCAAAAGTGGTCTTTACACATCATATCACTTATTATAAAGGCACATGATCATAATTTAATTCCAATTTTGATCACAAGCAATCAAGTTATCCATTTATTTTTACAGCTACTTAATTGGTTTCATTGGCATTTTTGTATTACCTGATTCAATAAGATTTTCAGTAGATTAGAGTAGGTAGATGAGTGCCAATAAGCTCATAATTTTGAGCATTTTTTTTAGTTTTTAATTTTCAGCTATTTTTTCATTAATATTTAAAGCCAAGGATGAGGTCCTAAAGATGTTTAAGATCTATAAGTTGGTTTGAAAATTGTTGTGTGTTGTTTTAGTTTCAGATCAGATTTCAGTTTGCAGAAGACAGAAGACACTTACTAAGATCATCAAAGGTCAAATATGAAGGCTATTGATCTCAGAGTTCTTAAAATTTCACCAGGAAATGTCATCCCCAAGTGAAGCTGATGTTAGTGACCTATAAATATAGGATTCATAATTTTGGCTTGAATAATGGTAATCTTGTAAATATGTACATACTTTGCCTTCTGCAATTTGTATTCCCATATTTTGTAAAAAATAAAAAATAAAAAAAATAAAAATAAAAAAAGAGGGTAAAAAGTCCTAAAAGAAAGATCAAAGGGCTTAGAAAAAATCATATACCCCAAAAAGAAAAAAGATGAATAAAAAATGAAAGTGTGCAAGTCTAAATGCCACTACTTTTACCTTTTGCAGTTGATTATGGCAGAGTGTCAATAAATGCCATAATCCATGATGAGTTAAACAATTTAATCTTGACTTGTCATGTTTCAATTTCACTTGTTGTAGATAGAGAATAAAGAATTGTTGTACAGTTTAATCATGACAATTCAGTAGTTAGGTAGAGAATAAGTGAATCCAATAGTTTAATATAGATTCTTAGATGAAATAAGTATAGAATTAGATAGTTTTATTGCTTTCAGAAAGAATAAATGTTGTAAAGGTTACTAGCTCAAATGCACCTAATCAAAATGGAAGAAAAAATGTTAGCAGTTAAATTGGGTAGGTAGAAGAATGTGAGAAGCATCATTGTAAATATTATTCACCAGTGCTGCAAATAACTAACTTCCCTTCCCCATAGCCATTTATCATTATAAAATATCAGTTAGAAAGGCTTAAGGCATTTCCTTGACTTCTGTTGGGACCGGACCCAAGGCTCTATGGTTGATTAGTTGAAAGTGTTAAATGTCTATATTAATCCCACAAATCACATCATTTTCCATTCATGCATTCATTTCCATGAAAAATCATAAGTAAAAACCTCATTTTTACTTAATGATGCTCTAATCCCCATTTGATTAATTTCCCACATTTCATGAAAGCATAAAACCCTCAAAATGACATTTTATCCTAAGTTGAGTGATGAAGTTATTATAATGTAAACTTGTCTTTAAACTTCACTTTTCTTAGTTATATTAATGTGTTTTGACTATACATTTTCCCCTTGTCGTATTAACTCTAACTTATTTACTAATTCCTTAGAAAAATAACCTTCTCATATTAATATAACTCCCTTTTTATTAAATAGCCCCAAAAACCCATTATTATAACTTTAGCCAAAGTTTATTATCCCCACATGTTTTAATAATACCCAAAATAAACCCCTTTGGCTAAAAATAACTTTATTTAAATATCTCGCCCCCTTATGGTTATTAAGCCTATTTGGTTTAATTAACTATATAATAAAAATATAAAGAAAATCTTTAAACATAGTTCATATATGTTTAAAACAAAAAATGTGAATCCCGAAGTTTAATTTAAGCTAAACTTCAAGAACTCCTATACCATTGTTAACATCATTTTTTCCCTTTCCCAATTACCCTTAACCCAAGGGTAAAACCTTAACCTATCCTTTTTTCCCGATACATACCCCTTTACCAAAGTCCTAACCTTGGTTAAACTTTCATAAGCCCCTCCCCGTCCACTTTATTCAATGTATAAAGTCTGTTTATACACAAACCTTAACAAATCCTTCCTCACCCTCGGGTTTAATCTCAACCTTTCGATCTTCCTAACCCATTGATCCTATGGTTTAGAATGAATGCAATAAAATCAATCCCCGGGCCCCATCCTTCCCTGTCGCATCACATTACAACTGTTCGATCATCATTCCATTTGAAATCTAATGATTCTCATCAAACACGATAATCATATTTCATTCCCATCCTTCCCCATCGCGTTGAATAATATCCATTCGATCATCAACACCTTTTTAAATCCTACGGCCCAAATGCAATATGATATATCCTTCCCCTGTCCCCACCATTATCATCGGGTTGAACTAAAACCATAGATCTCCACTTACCATATCTACGGCTCACGTTAAAAGCCCCGGCCCCATTGCACTTACTCCGCAACTTTAAATTAAATCTCCACCGTTCGCATCGCGGAGTCAGATCCGACGATGTAGATCCAATATCACGTGACTAAAATGATCAACCAAAGTTTTGGAAAAATTATGCGATAAAAGTTGTTTTTTGAATACCGCCCAATGTGACGTGTCAATTTTTGATACGATCGCGTTCGAAAAGGTTAAAACCATTTACCATGCAAATCCAACATAAAAAAAACCAGCGGTTTTTCACAATCGAAAAACCAAATCCGCCTCCCGCCTTTAATAAACTTGTAATTAATGCCCAATATGATGATTTTTTAAGGTTAAACTTTAAGATATCGTTATTATATCGGTTTGTTGCATTCCCTACTGATTTAACTCCTGCCCTGATTGTGTTAAAAGAATTTTGAGCCTATGTTGACCAATGTATAAGCCCCAAAGCCGAACTTTACCACTGGCAAAGATCCAGTTTAAATTGAAGATACCCTGTCGGCATAACAAAGCACGTTGTTTCAGCTCCAACCAATCAACAGAAGTCCAAATTTGACCACAGAAGCTTCAGAAACCCTGTCAAATCATCAAAATACCTGCGAATTAAGGAAACGTGAATTCATCTGTAAACCCCTTTAAAGCCAAAATCTTCATTTTGCAGTCTCTTTTTGAAAACAAATTCCGAACAAAGATTGATTAAAAGACTTCTTTTCCACATTTGTACCATTCAGGAAACCCTGTTTCCTGTCTTAGCCCAGTTTTCATCTCTCAGAAGCCTAGTTTGAGAAAAGAAAACTTAAAAGAAGCCATCCTTAGCCTAAATTGCTCAGTTTCATCTCCGTTAAAGTGAATAACTCCTGCAAACAGTTCAATCTTGCAGTAGCTACCCAAAATGCCTAAAAAAAAATATGTTAAACCTCCACAGACTGATCTCATTCCACAAGTCTTTCAAAAAACCTTCAATCACCTCCCTGCATACCTAGATTTCATTAAAAAATTGTTTGATTTTTGCAGGTGAAAGTGAAATCAGAATTCAAAATGACATTGAAAACATAACATTTAAAGAGTATCAGTGGTTAAAGTGTATCAAGTAAAAGTCAGAGTGAAAGTTAAAACAAAGTTACAAGAGAAGTCAAAGGTAAACAGTAAAAGTAAACACAGAGGCAGTAAAATGGTAAAAAGAGATGAAAATACTTTCACCAACAATGAATTTTATCCAAAGTGAAAGTAAAACAGTTAAAAGAAAAAAAAGGTGAAAAGATGAAAAATAGAGCAAGAAGGGACATTTTTTGCACAAATTTCCTGTTTAAGTCATTGTTTTGCAGAACATATTGTGACCAATCCAAGATGAATTTTGCAAAAATGAAGGAGGTTTATGTTTTTAAAAGGGCCATATACAAAAAATTCTCTCACTTTTCTAACAACCATTATGTATTGGGAAATATTAAACAATATTGGAGAGCACTTTTTGCAGAAAATTCCTGTTAAGTCATCATTTTTCAGAGATGATTGTAGCCAATCATAAACACATCATACATAACTGAAGGAAATTTTTGTTCCTAAGATTCCCATTTACAAAAACCTATCTCATTTTTTTCACAGTTATTTCAGAATGAGAGATACATGCATATTTATAGCCTATCTTTCAGAGTCTGTAAAACTATGTTTTACACATATTTCTGTAGAGCCTATTGTGCATAGCTGGAGAGGAATTTTAGGAAAATGAAAGAGGTTTATCTCACCAACATATTCATCCACAATAACCTCTTTCACTTTTTACATATCTAGTACGAATTGAGAAATAAAAAGAGATAATTGGACCCCAAGTTTGCAGAATTGCTGGAACAGAATGCACAAAGAAAGGAAATAGTTAGTGACTTGGATGCCTCATCATCAACTAAGAGTTGGATCAAATTAGAATTCTCCTCTTAGTCATCACCTATCCATAATAAATAGTTCCAAATAGATGCATTAGTCTTGAGTGTCCTTTACTTAAGTTCTATTTATGTAAAACAGTTAGAGATATTTGTGAACCAATCTTGATATTTTTTCAAGATATTCTAGTTTAGAATTTGTATAAATACTTCACTCTTTGAAGTATTTTGTGTGGAATAAAATTATCAAGACTACTCTAGACTTTTTTGTTGAAAAATTTGGGATTTTATGTGAGTTAAGTCGAAGAAGCAGGCGGAAACTGAAGAAAATAGACATCATAACTAATGATCCTCGTGCTGATCAGATGAGTATTGTATCTTCCAGTTTTCATTGTTTATTTCTTTAATTTTCATTCATACATCCTGTGTTATTTTCTATCTTAAATGAATAACTAGGAAATTTATTACAGAATCAGTGTAAAAAGCTCTCTGTTTTTACTAGTTTTCATGTTCATGTTTTCTGCTGATTTCCAAACTTTAGAATTCTTAATTGCTCTTTAGTCTCATTTGACCTCAATTTCCCTCTTCATTTTCTGTGATCTAAGGATTCTTAACTACCCTTAGTCCAGATCATACCACTTCATCAAAATAGCCTTTTTAAACTGTCTGAAGATCATCTATCTTTCCCTTAGTATATTTATTCTTTTGACCTTAGTTTTCTAGTCTTGTTTGCTATAAATTTGACTCCATTGCCCAATGGTTAGGTATATCTTTCTATGGTTTCCCTTGTAGTATTTTATTCCTACCAACATTCAAAAAATCAAACCAAATTGTCCACTCATAGCTAGCCTAAAATCCATTACAAAACAAAGCTTATAAATCTTAAGGAGAGATCCCTCTCCAGAACTCAAGAAGGCTAGATCTTGAATTCTAAAAGAGGTTCTTGGTTACCCCTGGTTTTCTTTAACTATAAACCAAAATCCCACAACCTAAGAACTACTAGGGTGATAACATTCTACACGACTTTGGGCCTTATGGGCCATTTATATGTGGACATATAGTTTTGTTTTGTTGCAATCCAAAATTTGTTTTGTATTTTTTGGCCAATAAATCTAATTGGAGTGAGGCTTCAAATTTTTGAAAAAATTAATGAAACAATGTCATCTGATTTTGAATTAGTGAAAATCATTGATTGATAGAAGAATTTATAACAATAATAATAATAATAAAATCATCATCGGTGGGGTGGTAAATTTCTCTGCTAGTCGTTCCGCGACACTTGGCACCATCTAGTGGTGTGGTTTTGTTTGTTTTTTATTTATTAATTATTATTATTATTGAGGGGTTTCCACAGTGCATTATATTAGATATCATTTTTTGGGGTGGCAAGCTAGTGGGCTTGAATGTGGGGAAAAATCCACAGTTAAGAGCGCTTGAGCTAGAGGATTTCTAGGATGGGTGACCACCCGGGAAGTCTTGGTTACCGGGTGAAAGCCCCGAAAGTGATGATTGATGTTATGTGATTCATTTCACTAGTTTCAATCGCGCTTCTTCATCCCTGTGAGCATAAATCGATGCAATGAGTGCTAAGTGGACTATTCAAAATTCATGAGAAATTAGTCAGTTACAACTACCTCACATGGAAATGGTCATAGTTGAATGACTTTCTTAATGCAGTTGAATCCAAAAAATGATATCTAATATAATGCACTGTAGAAACCCATCAATACTTAAATACAAAAGAGTAAAGGGAGCTCTACCTGAATGGTTCACAAGGCACAATACTTGCAAAAGTTTTACAAATGGGGTAGCAAGCTAAGTGGGCTTGATTGTAGGGAAAACTCCACAGTTAAGTGCGCTTGAGCTAGAGGAGTTTTGGGATGGGTGACCACCCTGGAAGTCCTAGCTACCGAGTGAAAGCCCCGAAAGTGATGATTGGCGTTATGTGATTCATTTCACTAGTTTCAATCCCACTTCTTCATAGTTGAATGACTTTCTTAACGTAGTTGAATCCCAAAAAATGATATCTATTATTATTATTATTATTTAATTACATTTTAATTAACATATTTAAATTTTTAAAATAGTTTTTGTAAATATTGCATTATATATATATATATATATATATATATATATATAATTTATTTTTATTTTTTTAAATTTAGATTTAATTTATTTGTTTTTAGTTTTTAAATTTATAACATAGTTTTGTTTTTGTTTTTTTTTTTATCAAGTTGTATGTGTTTCTCTAGGTTTGACGTGTGGCTTAAGAAACTACGACCCAGGGGCATCTAAGCCATCAAAGCCACCAAGGGATCACACTTAGTGTGGGCCACACCAACCCTAATGAGGCCCATCCTTAATCGATTGTGCTAGTGGGACTTGATTATTAAATTTTAATTAGTTTATGTTTTTTAATTTATTTTTTATTTGCTTCTAATTTTTTAATATTAAATTTATTATTATTATTATTTTAATTAAATTTGTTAAATTTCAAGTTTAATATTTTTTCGTTTTTTTAATTTAAATTTTATTTTTTAAGTTGTTTACTTTTTACTTATTAGTTTTTAATTTAATTTAAATGTTTTTATTTCAATTTTGTAAATGTTATTTTAAAACAATGTTAGTATTTTTTTTTAATATTTTAAGTGTTTTACTCCTTTTTTTAATTAATATTGTTTTTTTCTTTTAATTATAGTTTTATGTTTTTGTATTTGAATTTTTTGTTTTATTTATATTTATATATTATTATTTTATTGTATTTATTTTTCGTTTACATTTTTTTAATGTTTTCTTTCTTGGACATTATAACGTTTTCTTGTTAACTTTACTTTTAAAAAATTATTAACTTAATGAACTTTATTAAAAATCATGGTGTATAGAATTTTTATTTATTTTTTAATATAACAATAGTAGAATTTCTTATGATAATAAAATATGAAGTTTTGTTTTTTATTAGGAAAATGACTTCAAAGAAAGTATCTATAAATGTTTCTAGACCAAAGACAACAATTACAACATCTAAAGTTGTAGTTGGGCCCTCTATGAATACTACTGAACGAAACCAAATTGTGACACATGATAAAAGTCAAAATCATTGAATATTATTTCAGAATGGAAGATGGCACTAGAAATAAATAAAATAATTTTTTCATGGTATATTAAAGATAGAAAAAACAATGAATCTGTATAAATATATCTATATTATGTTCAGATTCAATATGGTGAAAATTATGAAGTGGTTGAAAAACCACGAGACATATGTTTGGTGCCGAATATAGATATTGTTTATGTTCTTGTAAGAATACCCAAGACACATGAGAAGGTTATATATCATTTTGCAAAGATAAAATATGACATGAAAAAATATTCTACGGAGATGTGTTATGAAGTCATATTCAACATTGTGAATAACTTTGTAAGTTTGCTTACTTATATTTATGTGTTATGCATTATTGTAGCTATCAAAATTTATTTATAACTTATTTATCATTGACATATTATATTTTTTGATAGGATTTTTCTAAGGGTATTTCAATTATGTTGAATGGAATGTATTATACATAAACAAATATTATGAATGTGATCAACATTTTCCACACATATACAATAGAAGAAGAGAGGAGAATGAAACGAAAAAAATATATCTCGAAACTACAAGGAATCTGGAAAAAAATGGCTAAAATGCATAAATCTAGTAAAGCTAGACATGTTACTTTCGAAGACGTGGAAGCTAAAGCTGCATAATATGTTGTCATTAGTGACAATGAGCTTAAAACTCCCATTGAAAAGAATAAGAGATATAAAATAAAAATAAAGAAGAATTCCCACAAATGTCTATATTCCAGTTGATGAGGAGGAGATTTCTTATTTAGAAAAAATATGTTAAACAATAGGAGGAATAAATCAAAAGTTGGTTATTCTGAAAAAATCATGGTTACAAGTAAATATCATAGTGAAAGATCTAAAGGAAATAGATAAATCATAACACGAGACACTAATTTAGAGGATGAAATTATTAACACAAAAAAATGCCATTCCAAATTATTTTATGAAGAGAAACTTGGTTGATGGAAGCCATACATTTCGACTTAATGTTAGAAAATTTTATAAGCCAAATAAAGGGCAATCTAAATATCAAATTAGAAATCCACACTACTTGCATGTTCATAAATTGAAAACATTTATTATGTACAATCCATATGTGCATGTGGTTGATTATGTGGCTCTTGTTGATCCTGTTGGATAATTGACATTGTCTGATTGATTAGTGGCACTTGTTATGTTGGCATTGATGTCAACTAGACTAGCATTGAGAAAAATTAAAGGCAAAGAGTTTGCAGCCATGTTTCAGGTAGAAAATGGGCTCAAATACTGCATCGGAACTTCTCCACTATAAAGTGCTTTGAAAAATCCTTCCAACAGTATGTGGAAGTCCATAAATGGCCATCAGGATCAAAAGTTATTGATAGCGGAGGTAAGGACCTTGAAGTCCTTAGGAGCATACCGAATTTGGAAGATCATAGGTTTATTTAAAAAGAAACCTGAGATAACATGGAACCATTGGAGTAGGCTTCATATCACAACAACTAGAATATCGAATGGAGTCGATTCTTGGAATATTGGAGCTTCAGGAGGTTTCAATATCGGAGGTCGAAGTCTCATTCAATGTGAAATTCGATATATTAGGATTTTGGGATCTCATAACTTCTTATTAATGAATTCCTTTAAAATCACCGAGAGTTTTGGGGAACAATAATTACAAAGGATTTCGTTGAAAATCCAAAGGACCAAGGGTCCCTTTCTCTCTCCCCAGAAAGGACACATGGTAGCTGTTGATTGGTCTTGAGGAGATGATAGTGGCAGATGATGGCAGCATGACGTGGCAATATAGAGGACATGTGGCAGTCATAATCCACACTATGGGGTGGCTTAATGGTGAAAATCACAGTGAAAATATCACCACTAATGATATTCCACATGGATATGATAATTAAAGCATGGCATGATTCAGAAAATACATATCAAAGGTCAGGATTTTGTAAGTCTTTTGCAATTGAAATTTGAAAACATTTCGATGCCAGGGGCTTTCGATGTTGATTGGTACTTGGTCATGGAAGCCCAAAGAAACAAGGGCGTAGAGAAAGGATTAGCACCTAAGTGTTATGGATCATATAAGAGATTGGAGATTCGAAAACTCCGCTATAAATGCATTTTGAGAAAATTTTCGATGCCTTGGACCTCTTATGTTGTTGGCGCTTAGTTGTGGAAGCCCAAAGAACTAAGTGTGGATATAAATTACACAAGGAGATAGGTCCCTAGTAGAATCCTGAAGTGCGTAGCACCTAATTACTATGCCACCAGTCACAACACCTGTTCCCATGGAGGAAAAAAAATAAGGGTCTAAGCAGAAGGGGCTAAAGGCTAGGATCAAAATTTCATGATTTTATAACCTCTCCCTTAATAAAGTTATGATATGTGGGAGCTTTGAAATTCCTATACAGAGGTGTATGAAACCGCCGGTCATAGCACTCGGTCCTATGGATGAAAAACAAGAAGGGGATAAGCAAAAGGGGCTAAAGTAAAATAGAAAGCTCGTGATTTCGTAAGTTCACTTTAATAAAAGTTATGAAATGAAGGGCTCCGATATTGAAGCACAAAAGAAGTGAAGGATGAATGAGTTGGCAGCTAAGAGTAAATGCGTTCAGGAGAGTTGATCACTGGAATAAATGGCGATTATGAAGGGAGACGACGACCTTGATTTTCAGAAGAAGAGTGTTGGTCCTATCTCAAAGCTGAAATAATCTATCTCTGATATTTCATGCATGCCTTATTGAATTAAATGAAGAACAAAGAATCCATGTCGAAGTACCTTTCAAGCTCTGTGAGCCATGAATAAGAATGGAGAGCCTCGTTGGAGTGTATAGGTGGACTGATGATTTATTTTTCAGCATGGAAACTCTTAGGAGCCCATTCCCAATTTTTAATGTGATTGAATATATCAGGTATTTTGATGCAAAAAAAACATGGACATCAATGTAGGAGTACTCTTGGGCAACATTAATGACATGTTAATGGTCAATAGATAGAGCATCGCTCCTAGTGCAATATACGAACAAAACAAAGGAGAAAAATTGAGCAAAGTCGGAGAAGCGATATTGTTTTCAAGGAGAATTATGGAGAGCTATGTTGGCAGGTGTGTGCTACTGAGGAGAGGTGAGGTGTGCCTTTACTATAGAGAGAGGCTATGTGCTCCTATACTGCGGAGAAAATGGGTTGAGTGGGCCAATGATGTTGTGTGAGGCAAAGAATTCTTATGGAAGCATAGAGGGACGAGAGTATAATTATGATACTGTAATGAATAATATTTTTATTTCTCTATTTAGGTAATTGCCCCTATTTTCAGTTTGAAAATTGTACGAAAGGTAGAAAAATGGCTAGAGTAGGTGGTGGCATACATTTATAAGAGGTTGGTGCCTCTTTGAAAGTAGGTGCTTGCTATCTTAAGGGCATCAATGCCTCTTGGTTGTGGGTGTTCACAAAAAAATTGATGTAATTAAGTAGGTGCTTAATTTACATCATAACAACAAACAAATTATTGGTTTTCTCCCTTCTGAAAAGTTAGGATGGAAGCCTATCTTATGTCTCTAGGAGTAGATGTTCGGAGCTTTGGAATAGTATATTATGATGTCCCTGATCTTCCCCTCACTGATGCAGATGGTAAAAAACTATATAGAAATAATGCTAGTTCCAAGAATGTCATTCTCTTTGGCCTTAGTGAATTTGAACTCATAAAGGTTATGCACTATAAGTTTGCCAAGGAAGTGCAGGTGAAGCTCAATCAAAATCATGAAGGAGATTACAAATTCAAGAATTCCAAACTTCAAACCTTCAAAATGAGGTTTGAAAGCTTAAAAATGAGTGAAGAAGAAAACTAGTAGAATAATTCCACAAAGTTGATGAAGTAACCAATATGATTACAGGACTTGGTGAAGAAGTCAAGGAATATATGATTTTTCAGAAGGTTTTTTGGACATAGCATAAACCAACTCTTCCCATGTGTTTCATGACATGGAATAACCACCTCTTGTGGATCCTTATCTTTTGAGATGCTATAATTGACTAACATCTGCGGGTTTTGGTCTAACGGAAATCGCGATTACAAACAAGTGGTATCAGAGCCCATGTCACAAGTTCGATACACACCCAAATCACATTGGGGGAATATTTTTGAACATTGGATAAACCAACGCTCCCCATGTGTTTCGTGACATGGACTAACCACCTCTCGTGGATCCTTATCTATGGCGATGCAATTGTTGACTAATACTTGTGAGTTTTGGTCTAATGACAATCATGATTACCAACAAGGTATTAAGATATCTACCCATGATATTTAATTCCAAAGTCTCTTCTATTGAAGAAATGGTTGATTTAAATAATATCAAGATGGATCAGTTGCTTGGTACTCTCACAGCATATGAGATGAGAGCAGGAAGAGAAAAGTCTGAACCCAAGGAAGTAATGTGGAAAGTCTCCAAGAAGGCCAAGGAGCACAAATATCATCAATATTGCTCCAGCTGTGAATTTGATTAGGATATGGGTCAATTTTACAGGAAAATAAAAGGCGATTTTCCATTGAAATTCTTTTACTGTAGAAGAGTTTGAAATTTTTTTTCCAAGTTCCCTTACAAAGAAAGGATAGAAAAGGAAGATGATAAAAAATTTAGAAATAAATCTCAAAAACATCAGAAGAAGAAGTTCTATAAGAAAAAGGGGCTCTATTCCAGAGAGGATATTTCAACACCATAGTCTGACAACAAAAACTCTCCAGAAGATGATTTAGATAAGTATTTACTCATGGAATTTGGAGCAGACTCCAAGAAAAAAAATATTTTCTGACTCTAAAGAGGAAGAAGAAGGAGTGGTGGAATTTGAAGGGGAACTCACAAGTTCCCTTAATGAGTTAAATAATGCAAGGAGAAAGAACAAAAAAATAAAATAACAACTATTAAATGCTAAAGAAGGCATGTACAACTCCAACAATGAGGATTTTTTTTATAAAAAATAAAAACTTGAAGAAGCCATTAAAGTAAAATATATTTATCCTTTATACTAGAAGAAAAACAAGGAACATGTGAAAAACTAGAAGAAGAGAACAAGCATTTAAAATAAGATTTGTTCAAGGTAAAGAAGAAAACAATCTAAAAAACATGCAAAGATGAAATTTTGTCCTTGAAAGTAAAATTAGAAGAAGCTAAATAAAATGAAGATGTTCTTCAAGATTTTATCCATGAATAGGAAGAGAACTGTTAGAGTGTCAAGGAAGAGTTCTTCTCTCTTAAAATGGATCATGATAAAATGAAGGCCGAGAAAGGTTTAAATGAACATTTTTCAGAAGGAACAAGAAATCTAGATTAGATTCTAAATAGTCAAAGGTCTCCAGGAAACAAAACAGGCCCCGGATACTCCAGACCATAAGAATATTCTATGGGAAATATGAACTTCAAGTCCATAGGATTTGAAGAACCTTAGATCTATGAAAATATGTATGAATAAAGGATCATTGAAGACAAAAAGGTAGCAAGTTAGAGAGGAGCCCATCACTGAAATAATAACTCCATTTACCCCAAGGAACCACACGAGTGGAGAATGAATCAATCAGTCAAACAACAAAGGTACCTTTAGGCAAAAACTCATGAACTTTCCAACTTCCAGTAATCTCACTTATTTTATGGCTATTTTTATAAATGTCACATCTTGGACATAAGGTTTCTGATTGTAGAAGGATCAAATATGAAAGAGATGAAAATTGTAGATACAATAAGTATCAAAATTTTAGATCTCACAACTCTACTCTCAAAAATCAAAATTCCATCTCTCCCCTAATGAGTGATATTGAATGTTTCAAATGCCATAATTTTGGGCACAAGGCAAGGGGTTGGAGAAGCATGTTTGAGTACCCATCTAAGTCTCATAACACTTGGGAGCCAACTTTTCGAAAGGATAATGATGATTGGAAACAAAAATATTGAAAGAACATGGAATGTGGACTTGCTCTACCAGCACATAATCAAGGAAAAAAATGGCATGTGGATAGTGGTTTCTCCATGAATATGACTGGGGATAATAGAATTTTTATTTTGATAAAATAAAATGACATAGGTAACAATGTCACTTTTTGAAACAATGCTACAACAAGAATTAAGGGTAAGGGCATAGTCACTCTTGATGAAAAGACTAAAGCTCAATGTGTTGTATAGTGAAGGTATCAAGCACAACTTTCTTAGTTAAATTCATATGTGTGATAATGGCTTTCATGTGACATTTCAACCTAAGGATTTTGAGATCCAAAATGAGGAAAGTGGAAAGTTGGCTGGAAAATCATTCAAAACTCCCAATAATGTATATGTGTTTGATGACTCTAGAGTAAGCTGCTACTTGAGAAAATCGAGTTAAGGCTGATTATGGCACAAGAGACTTTGTCATATGAATTTTGACAATCTAATAAGAGTCAACAAGATGGGAGCTATCAGAGGTTTTCCAAGACTGTCAAGGCTCGATAATTCAATATGAAAGTCATTTCAATTTGGTAAGAAGGCTAGGACTCATTTCAAGACAAAAGAGTTCTCTTCATTTAGACAAGTGGAGCTAGTTCACACAGATATCTGCAACCCAACTAGAGCCAAAATCCCAAGAGGAGAAACGTATTTTATGTTTCTTATTGATGAATTTACCAAAGCCACTTGGATCGTGCTCTTAAAGGAAAAATCAGAAGTGTTTAAAAAATTTAAAAAAATTAAGGCTCAAGTAGAAAATGAGAAAGATCAAAGATCAAATGCTTAATATCAAATAGAGGAGGAGAATAAATTTTAAGAGAGTTTGAATAATTCTTTGAAGAGAATGACATACGAAGGAAGTTCTATGTGGCTAGAACTCCACAAAAAAATGGAGTAGTTTAGAGAAGGAACAGAACAATCTAGGAAATGACCAGAGCTATGAAGGATGAAGAAGATGTACCTCACATATTTTGGGGAGAAGTAGTACACGCATCAGTTCACCTATCAAACAAAACAAAACTCAAGCCTAATAGTAATAAAAGTCCCTAGGAGTTATGGAAGGGAAGACCTGCATCAGTTAAACACTACAAGGTGTTTGGGAGAAAATTATTTATCAAAAGGACTGATAAAAATCCCAGAAATTTTCATTCACGTTATGATGAGGGTATATTACTTGGGTGCTCTGCTCTAAGTAAAGGATATACGTGTTACAAAAAACATATAAATAGGGTTGATGATTTCATTGATGTATTAGTAGATGAAATTACTTCACAAGCTAAGTGCTCCAAAGGAAACATAGAATCAGATGGAGAAAGGACTTAATACATTAGGCCCTCAGATAAAGATGAAACAGATTTAGATAATGAAGACCTTGACATGAGCACAACTTAATGGCCCAAAGCACCTTCCATGTATGTACAGAAAGAAAATCCTGAGAATGAAATTCTTGGATATCAAAGGCTTGGTGTTCAGACTAGGAGGACATTTCTTGGTAGTTCAAGATATGCAAATATTTCTCTATTATCTCGGGTTAAGCCTAAAAATCTTAGTTAGGAAAGTGAGGATAAGTCGTGGGTGAGAGATATGAATGAAGAACTTGACCAAATAGAGAAGAATGACACTTGGGAGTTTGTTCCAAGAACCAAAGAGAAAAATGTCATAGGAACAAAATGGGTCTTAAAAAATAAGATAAATGATCAGGGTCAAGTAATTAGAAACAAGGCCTTTTTTGGTATGCAAAGGGTATGCTGAGATAGAGGGGGAATATTTCGAGGAAAACTTTGCTCCAATAGCTACACTGGAAACTATTAGAATGTTTCTTACCTTTGACAGTTATAAAAACATCAACGTATATCATATGGATGTGAAGTATTCATTTCTCAATGGAGATATGGAATAATAGGTTTAGATTGAGCAACCAAAAGGATTAACCCTCACCAAAACTTAAAGGTTTGTGTGAAAAATAAAAAAGGCCTTATATGGACTCAAACAAGCTCCCAGATCCTAGTAAGCAAGACTTGATCGATACCTTCAACAACAAGGCTTTAAGAAAGGTAGTGCAAACAAAAATCTATACATAAATTTTGAAGATGATCATCTACTAATTGTAGTAGTATATGTGGATGACATAATCTTTGGCAACAACCTCAAACAATGGGACTTCAATTCACAAAATGCATGCATAAAAAGTTTGATATGTCCATATTCGGAGAGGTCTACTTATTCTTATTATTTCAAATTTGTCAGTAAAAAAATGGGGTGCTTATCTCCCAATCCAAGTACCTACGATAAAATCTGAAGAAGTTTGGGTTGGAAGATTGCAATCATATTATCACACCTATGGTTACAAGCTGCAAATTGTGCAAAGAAGATGAAACACCATTGGTAAATAGGCTTAGTATAGATCAATGGTAGGAAGCTTGTTGTATCTCACAACTTTGAGACCAGACATCATGCAAGCAGTGGGTCTTGTGGCCATATTTCAAGCTTTCCCTCATGAAATTCATGTCATCATTGTCAAAATGATTTTCAAATATCTTCAAGGAAAAGCCAATTATGGATTGTGGTATGCTAAATGAAGAGAGTTTAAGTTGAAGGACTCTACTAATGCTGATTGGGTAGACAATATTGATGGTAGGAAGAGCACCTTAGGTGCAACATTATTTTTGGGAAACTGCTTAATGTCTTGGGTCAACAAGAAACAAGGCTCCATTTCTTTATCAACTGCTGAAGTGGTGTATATTGCAACTACCACTTTTTTCTCACAAATTCTATGGATGAAGAAGACCTTGAAGGACATTCATGCAGAGTTTAATGACACCATTCTAATCATGTGTGATAATACTAGTGCCATCAGTATCTTTAAGAATCCTGTCATGCACTCAAAGACCAAGCTCATCCCTATCAAGTTCCATTTATTAAGAGAGCAGGTTGTAGCTAAAGTTGTTCGACTTGAAAATGTGGCCACTAAAGACAAACTTGTAAACATCCTTACCAAGCCACTAAGAAGAGACCCATTTTAATATCTCAGGCGGTAGATAGGGGTTTTAACCCTCCTCCCAGGTGACTCAATTATAGTGTGTGTTGGTAGATACTCAACATGTGGGATCAATTGAAGAGTAGGATCCAATGGTTTAGGGGGAGTTTTCAAGAGCATCCTTTTACATTGATGCTAAAGGGGGAGAAAATTACTGGTGCATCAGAGAAGAAAAAAAACATGCCTGGTTTTGTGAGGAGCTTATGTTGTTTCCATCAATTCTAAGGGGGATATTGTTGGACAATTTAAATTGTCTAATTGATTGGTGGCACTTGGTATGTTGGAATTGATGTCAACCGAAATAAAAATGAGGCAGATTTCAAGAATAGAGTTTGCAACCATGTTTTAGGTATCAAATGGGCTCAAAGACTGCATCATACCTTCTCCACTATAAATTGCTTTGAAAAATATTTCCAATGATATGAGGAAGTCCATAAATGGCCATATGGATCAAAAGTTATTGATAGCTAAAGTAAGGACCTTGAATTCCTTAAGAGCAAGAAAAAATTGGAATATTAGTGGTTTATTTAAAAAGAAACCTGAGATATCATGGAACCATCAGAGTAGGCAGAATATGGAAGGGAGTCGATTCTCGGAATGTTAAAGCTTCAGGAGGTTGCAATATCAGGGGTCAGAGTCTCATTCATTCAGAAGGTTGGTATATTAGGATTTTTGGACCTCGTAAATTCTTATTAATGCATTCCTTTAAAAGTGCCAAGGGTTGTGGGGAACATGAATTACAAAGGAATTCATTGCAAAACCAAAGGACTGAGGGACCCTATATCTCTCCTTGGACCTGACACATGGTAGCCGTTGATTGGTTCTGAGGAGTTGAAGGTGGAAGATGACGTTATCATGACGTAGTAGTATGAAGTACACATGGATGATCCGAAAGGATTGTATTAGCTCTATTGTGCTAAGTGTCCTTTAATAATACAAACATCTACATTTTTTCTCCATAAGTTTGCTGAAGGAATGAGTGTTTTAACCATGAAACATAGATGAATTAGTTAACTTTAAGCATGAAAATAAGCCTTAAAAACACTGAACAACAGTGTATAATAGATAAAAACAATCACACATAATTTTTACACAGTAGGCGTGATGAAGCAACTCAACCCTCCTAGGTTACATCTACTGGTCCAGCTCCCAATGGCATGTCCCTCTTTGTCATTGTGCTCAAAATTATAAATTTGATTTGTTTACAGACCTCTAATGGTTGTTTTCTCTGCACCAATGGCTCCAGAATGCTCAAATTAGTCTAGGTAGACTCTTGTTTCACCAAAATTGGTCGAAAATTGACCTCCCAATGCATTTTTCCCAATGACAACTAGAAAAGCTCCACTAAAAGTGGAGACAGGCACTTAACTATAGCTAATTTTAATAAAATGCCCTAAAAATATGGGCGTTATCCAACTCTCGCCAGTCCTTAACGGTTTGGTTTAAATGTTAGTGGTTAGATCGGGGTGGTCACAAGCCAACCCCATGCCTAAAACCACGCGATCATGGCTTTTAGAAACTATGCGTTGAACCATTTGAATAACTCTGCATTGATGGAGCGGAACTCGAAGTCACATTTTCGCTAACTGTTTGAACTCCACTCCATCACATGATTTCCACCATGTGACAGGTGTTAATAACTTCACTGGATAAACCGTCATTTCGAAACCATCAACTATAACCTTAAATTTACCGACTTGCATGTGAACGTCTTACACATTGACCGTCGAGATAAAGGTTTAATAGCCGTCAGTTTAAATATTTTCTGTTGGGTTAATGTTTATCATGAGATTAGTAGTGTTGGAGCTGCCAACGGGTTGGGACCGCTGGCGGTCCCATCCTCCAAATGCAAAACATTAACACCATAAATGAAACTGAGAGACATAAGGGTTAAGAACTAAACGGTAGGCGGACTAGTGGGAAGTCTTTGCAGGTACCTTGGAGGTTGCGAGGTGGACCCCCCTGACTCCATAAACTTTTACAATAGACTCTTGAGGACACATGGCGGCCTTTGGGCCTGCCACGTGTTGCTCATCCAACGACCCTTGTCAAAACACATCAACGGTCAGGAACTCATCTCTGCACCCAAAAATAAACGGCCCACAACATGCCATGTGGTGAAATCCTGTTGGCTATGAGAAAAGGGAATATTCCCTAGAATATGCCTGTTGACTATACCTGCATGCTAAATGGGCATCTAGTCACAAAATGTTTGTTGTTTGGGAAAACAGACAGAACGCGATATCTTAATCATATGACATTGGTTTTTCGAACCGTTTGCGACGCTAGAATCGCAACGACGAGACCTTTCCAATCACTTAGGTTTGGTCTTGTTTTGAGCACTTTCATTTTTTATCATAACACATGATCTCCTAATCACACCTCCCCACTAGGAAGCTTTTGGACCCCAAAATCTCTTTGGATTACTGAACATGAAGATGAGGAGATTGTGTCCCCACTCTTCCAATATTTATCCATTGAAATTCCCTTCATTTCATTAATTGGAGCTTTTCATGAAACGGAAAATTTTTCCTTGATTCTGTCGACCAATCATTGCTGTTTTTGACATTGTCATGATGCACATTTTATGAACTTGCAATAAAACAATCTAAATTTGTAGTAAAAATCTTGTTTCTACATAGGTCTATAATCAAAGGAAACTTGGAATTGTTCTCACCTTGAACTTTGTCCTTATGGCGATTTTTTGCTGCTTTGCCTTGAACTTGTGTCGATTCTTGACCAAGTTTCTTCGCCATTGTACCATGCCTTTCAGAAACCGCAATGAACATTTTTGAATCCTGTGCCTTATTGTCCAAGCTTCTTTTCCCTCTCTTTGACCTTTGCAACTTCTTGCACTGACACCTTGTTTTCAACACTGTTCAACACCAATGTCGACTACTGCAACTGCTTGTCATCTTCTTTCAAAGACAACTTGCTTTCCAACTGAAACAACTCATTACATACATAGAATTTTTTTTTGAAAAGAATTATGTAAAACTTCTCTTTGTTTAATCATCATCAATGTCAAGTTTTGGGTTGTATTGACTAGCCTCTTCATTTGCCCTTCATTAACTAAAGAAGTGTAGTTTTTACAATGAGCTCTCAAAATATACTCCTTTCCATCTTTGAATAAATGGTATCTGTTCTCATGGTGATGGAAGATTTATTTCCTATCATACAAGTAAGGACTACCCAACACCATACCTTTTATATCAAGCGGAACAACATCTAATTCAACTTTGTCAATGAAATGTGCAATTATTGCAAAGCGCAACATGCAGTTCTTTGAAACTTGTAAATTTGCATCCTTACAAATCCAACCAAGTGGATATGGTTTCGGATGTGGAATGGTATGAAGATTAATTTTCTTGACCAAGTCTCCAGAGATTAAATTTGCTTGTGACCCACTGTCAAACAATGTGTCAACCTTGGTATGTTTGGAAATGACCCTCACATGAAACAATTCAATTATCTCTTCTTCATTTGGAGCATGTATGTGATAGTTAGATATACTAAAACTAGGTTTAGTTTCAATATCTTTCCATTTAATGTTCTTTAGTCCCATAGATATGATTTTTGTTTCATCTCCTGAATCTGACCCTAGGTCTTGTTCAGCTATTGCAACAGTTTTGCATTTCTCCTTGGCTTTCTCTTTGGCTTTAAAACTTTCTGGTTTCAACTCTGGATGAAGTTTCCAGCAAGGATCTTCATCATGGCTAGTTTTAGAACAATGTTTGCAAAATAATATTCCCTTCTCTTTTCTGATATTTGCCTTTCTCTTTTTCTTCCAATTACCTTTAAACTCATTTTCCCCATTCTCATCTAAGTTTTGTTTTCCCCTTGCCTCTAAATGTGTGGCTTGTACACAAACTTCATCTAGGCTTGTAGGGTTAAACATGAGGATAATGTCTTAGATAGGTATGTAAACCTCCTATATACTTGAGCAAAGTGTCTTGGCTCTGCAAATCTACTCCTAATAAAAGATCTCTTCTCCTGAATTCTTGAGTATACACTTGTATATTTTTTCCTTTCAATTTTTTCAAAATTTTCCAGTTTATTATGGCTTTCTGCATGCGAGATAATGTGTAAAACTGTTTTTTTATTGCAGAAATGAAATCAGTCCATGATAGGATAATCTTACCATGCTTCTTGATCTCCTCCTTTGTCTTGGCTTCCCACTAAACAAGAGCTGCACCTTCAATCCTCAATGAAGCTAGTTGGATTTTGGTATCATCATCATGAAAATTTTGGATTCTCAAATAGACCTCCAATTGACTAATCCAATTATCTAGCATTTCTGCATTAACTTCACCATTAAACATTGTCAATTCAAACTTAACATCAAGTTTTAGAAAAGGAATTTTACCCATGTTCTTTGACTTATATGGCTGATGTACTGAAGATGAAATAGAGGATGATGAGGATGAAGATGAGGGTGATGATGGTGACTTTCCACTGTCTCCATTTCCTCCATTTCCCTTCTTTGATTTATCTTCATCATTGTGGCCTCCTGATGATCCTTGTCCTTCCTTGTGAAGTTTGGACCTTTCTTCTTCTAGCTTCTCATTCCTTTCTTGATAAAGGACTCTCACCATTTTAGTTAAGTCAAGAAATGCTTTTCTGTACACTCTTTCTTCCTCTTTGGGATCCATCTCTTCATGGATTTCACCTTCTCTTGGAGGCATGATTGATGTTGCTTCTATTTCATTTGGAGGTGAGCTAGGTGGAGAATGTGGCAATATTTCCCTCCTTTGCTATGGCTCACTTTGAGAACCTCTTGGTTCCACCAATTTGCATTCTCCTCTCTTAAGCTTGAGCCTAGTAAGCATGAAAAACCTTGCAAAAAATTAACAAATCTTTGCACATAAAAACACCAAATATTAAACTCTAGCTTTGATACTAGCTTGATCTAAAAGGAGTGTATTAGTTTTGTTGTGCTAAGTGTCCTTTCAGTAATATAAACATGTATAATTTGTCTCCATAAGTTTTCTTAATGAATGAGTGTTTTAACCATGAAACATAGATGAATTAGTGAACTTTAAGCATGAAAATAAGCCTTAAAAACACTGAAAAATAACTTATAATAGAGAAAAACAATCACACATAAGTTTTACATAGTAGGCATGATGAAGCAGTTCACCCCTCCTGGGCTACATCTGCTGGTCCAGCTCCCAATGGCATGTCCCTCTTTGTAATTATGCTAAAATATATAAATTACATGTGTTTAAAGGCCTCTAATGGCTGATTTCTCTGTACCAATGGCTCTAGAATGATCAAATTAGTCTAGGTAGACTCTTGTTTCACCAAAATTGGTTGAAAATTGACCTCCCAATGCATATTTCCCAATGACAACTAGAAAAGCTCCACTAAAAGTGGAAACGGGCACTTAACTGGAGTTAAATTTAATAAAATGCCCTAAAAATAGGGGCACACTCCAAGTCCCGCCAGTCCTTAATGGTTTGGTTTAAATGCTAGTGGTTAGGTCGGGGTGGTCACAAGCTGACCCCCCGCCTAAAACCACGCGGTCATGGCTTTTAAAAACTATGTGTTGAACCATTTGAATAACTCCGCAATGGTGGAGCAGAACCCAAAGTCACATTTCCACTAACTGTTTGAACCGATCATCGTATGATTTCCGCCATGTGACAGGTGTTAATAACTTTGTCGGATAAACCACCATTTCGAAACCATCAACTTTAACCTTAAATTTACCGCCTTGCATGTGAACGTCTTACGCATTGATCGACGGGATAAAGGTTTAATAGCCACCATTTTAAATATTTCCTATCGAGTTAACGTTTATCATGTGACCAGTAGTGTTGTGGCTGCCAACAGGTTGGGACCGCTGGCATTCCCCTCCTCCAAATGCAAAAAATTAACACCATAAATGAAACTGGGAGACATAAGGGTTAAGAACTAAAAGGTAGGTGGATTGGTGGGAAGTATTTGTGGGCAGGCCAGAGGTCACAGGGTCGACCTCCCATCGACTCCATAAAATTTTACAACAGACTCCTGAGGACACGTGGCAGCCTCTGGGCTTTCCACATGTCACTCATCCAATGACCCTTATCAAAACACATCAACAATCAGGAACTCATCTCCGTACCCCAAAAATCAATGGCCCACAACATGCCACGTGGCACAATCCTATTGGTTGTGAGAAAAGAGAATACTCCATATAATATTCCTGTGGACTGTACTTGCATGTTGACTAGGCATTCAGTCACAAATTTTTTGTTGTTTGGGAAAACGGACATAACATGATATCTTCCTCATACGACATCGGTTTTTAGAACCATTTGCGGCGCCAGAATCACAATGACGAGACCTTTCCAGTCGCTCAGGTTTGGTCCTGTTTCAAGCACTTTCACTTTTTATAATAACACATGATCTCCTGATCAGTGGCAGTCATAATCAACACTACTGGGTGACCTAATGGGGAAAATACTGGTGACACATGTCACCACTAAGGAGATGCCACATGGAGATGATGATGAGAGAAAGAATTCATTAGGGAAGTACGTATTGTAGGTCAGGATTTTGTAACTCCATTGTAATTGAAATTTAAAAAAATTCTGATGCCAAGGGCTTATAATTTTGATTATCACTTGGTCGTGGAAGCCCAAAGAACCAAGGGTGTAGAGAAAGGCTTAGCACCTAAGTTCTATTAAGCATATCGGAGGTTGGATATTTTAGAGCACTGCTCTAAATGCATTTTGAGAAAAGTTCTGATGCTTGGGAGCTCCGATGTTGTTGGTGCTTGGTCATGGAAGGACAAAGAACCAAGGGCGGAGAGAAATTTCATACGGGGATAAGCTCCTGGTAGAATCCTGGATGGCTTAGCAACTAAGTGTTATGCCTCCGGTCACAACACCCAGTCCCATGTAGGAACAAAAATAAGGGGCTAAGCAGAAGGGGATAAAGGCTAGGATCAAAATTTCATTATTTTGTAACATCTTCCTTAATAAAGTTATGATATGTGGGAGCTCTGAAATTCCCATAGAGAGGTGTATGAAGCCTTCTGTCGCAACAACTAGTCCCATGGAGGAAAAAACATAAGGCACTAAGGAAAAGGGCCTAAATACAAATCAGAAGCTCGCTATTTCATAAGGTAACTTTAATAAAATTTATGAAATTAAGGGATCTCATATTGCAACACAAAATAAGTCAAGGATGAATGAGTCAACATCTAAGAGTAAATGGGTTCAGGAGAGTTTGTCACTAGAATAAATGGAAACTGTCAAGATCGCTAAGTCAAGGGCAATGAGGACCAAAATTTTCAGAAGAAGAGTGATGGGATTGTCTTGAAGCTGAAATAAACTACCTATGATCTCACATGCATGCCTTATTGAATTAAACAGATAATAGAGAAGCCATGCCGAAGTACCTGTCAAGCTCTATGAGCCATGAATAAGCATGGAGAGCCTCGTTGGAGTGTTCATGTGGGCTGAGGATTTATTTCTCAGCATGGAAACTCTTATATCCCATTCCAAATGTTTAATGTGACTGAAGAGATTAGAAATTTTGATGCAACAACATGGACAACCATGTAGGAGTACTCTTGGGAAACGTGAATGAAAGGTTAATTTTAAATAGATAGAGCATCATTCCTATCACAATAGAGGAACAAAACATAGGTGAAAAATGGAGCAAAGTGGGGGAAGCAATGTTATTGTGAAGGAGAAGTCGGGAGAGTTGTGTGTAAGTGTGCATTTCTGAGGAGAGGTAAAGTGTGTCTCTGTTGCAGAAAGAGGCCGAGTGTGCATATATTGCAGAGAATAGGGGATTAGTGGGCCAATGTTGCTTTGTGAGGCTAAGAGTTCCTGTGGAAGCATAGAGGGGTGAGAGAAAAAGTGTGATACTGCAATGAATCATATTTGTATTTATTTTTATATGTAATTGACCCTATTTTCAGTTTGAAAATTGTATGAAAGGAAAAAAAATGGCTAGAGAAGGTAGTGGCATGCATTCATAAGAGGTTGGTTCCTCTTTGCAAGTAGGTGCTTGCTATATTAAGGGAATCAATACCTCTTGTGAGTGGGTGCTCACAAACAAACAAATTTGATTAAGTAGGTGCTTAATCAAGATCATAACAACAAACAAATTGGTGGTTTTCTCCCTTTGGGTTTCCACGTAAATAATATATGTGTCAATATGTCTATTCTACTCATGTAATGGATTGTTTGTAAATGTGAATGCCTTATCTTACTATTAATTTTTATTGTGTATGAATTCTCTCACAAGTAACTAACATTAGAGGAAAGAATTAAATACTTATTCATAAAAAGTTTTAAGAACCTCACTATTACTGATTCACCCCACTCTCTCTAATTCCTTATTCCAATAGATCCAATTGAATTTCCCAACAAAGAGGCATTTGATAGGTAAAATTTTTTTGGCTACAAATATTATGTAATTTGGGGAAACCATTCTGTAGAGCCTAGAAGACAATTTATGCAATAATATCCTAATAAGCTGCCTTTCCAAACAAAGAAATGTATCATTTATGCTAGTTTGAAAGGTTAAAAACCAAATTTATTGGCATGTGATCATAATACAAATTATTAGTATATGATGTCTATGAATTTCATCCAAAGGGTCAGATTTATTCATAGTGAATTTGAAGAAAAATGTTGTGGGGATAAGGCAAATGTTACTCAAAGATTTCAAAAACAATGTTGTATGGAAATAGGCTATAAAATTGAGGAAAAAATCAACGAAAAAGGTGGTAGAGTAAATGATGTATTCATAGGCATGAATAAAATTTTCCAGTTGGCATTTAGAACTGGGGAGATATGGAATTTGATTGATGATATTTTCAACATGTGGGAGAATATTGACATAAAATATGAAAAGGTTAGAAAATCTAAACCCTTAATATGTACCAACAGTAAGACATGTCCTAAAATCAAGAATATTGCAGATGATATGAATATCACACCTTGGAGAGAAATGAAATGAGTGAAGGATGGAAAAATTTTCAAATCAATATTATCTCATGTGAAGGCGAGTGAATTATCATTGGAAGTAATGTGCCAAAAATTTCAAAGATAAGTTTGTTGAATTATTCAAATTTGGATTATAATTTTATTTTAAATATAACATATTGTCGTTGGTAGTCTTTGGTATACATATCACTATATTATATTTTTTTACTTTATTTATTCAGTCATAAGGTTTATATGAAAATAAAAGAACATATATTTAAAATGTTTAATGAATATAGTTGGGATGATGTTGTAAGCAACTACGCAAATTCAATCTATACAACAACACTCACTACAAGGAAAAGAACCTCTAGTGGATGTTTTTTAGGAAGCCCTTATAAAAATAGCCCAGATATTCGTTTGTAGCAGAGGTCAATAGAGGAGGTTGGCGGGTGGAGGTTTTTGTGGATGTTTTTTTTGCGGTACCTTTCTAATCATAACACGAACCTGTGCATTTTATATCAAGTGCATCGGTGCATACTATCAAATGGTACACTGAGACACTGTTCTCTCTGTACAAACCGGTCCAGTGCGCCTGAGTAATCCAGCGCACTGGTGCGTACTATAAAATGGCACACCAAGACACTGTGCTCTATGTACAAATCGTCCCGGTGCATCTCAATAATCCAACACACCGTAAATAATTCCGGTGCGCCATTGATACAATCGAGTGCACCGAAAAAGGGATAATTTTAAACAAATTACTAGCTATAGAAAACTTCATTTTTAGTTGTTACTGTGCTCTAGAGCTCTCAAGCACCAGTGTGAGTTTGTATTCCTTGAGGTGCCCTACCATCGATGCTCCCATTGCCCACATTTATTCCATCCATTTCTCATTGTGTGGAGTTCAAATTTTCGAAAACGGTGGGCGAATTTCATTTTTAGTATTACTCAGCAAAGATGCCTCCTCGATGCGCAAATGTGCAGGTATTTTACTTGTCTGTCACCAATTTAACGTTTTAATGGATTAATTACTCAAATTGAGTTAAAATTTACCATTTTATTTTATTTTTTTGGCGCAGTGCATTCGAGTTGTTCAACTCACACCATTCACGGTGCTGCCTGTAAATTTATAGGCCGCACCATGAATGGTGTTAACGAAAACTGCACCGGGTTCTAGTGTGGTACTGAGAAAACACACACCACTTTAACACTAAAATAGTATGGTGTGTGTCGGTTGCCAGCCGCACCGGCCATTTAAAATTTTTAAAAATAACACACTATGAATGATTGTACGACTGTGCAGTCATTTACTGGAATGCACCAGGAATTATGTACGTCTGTCAGGCGGTGCATTGACCAAAATAACTGCCCCAGGGTGGATATTTTGGTCAACACACCTCATAAAAATTATTTTCTATTTTCGTGGTACGTGATGTTTTTTCATGCACACCATGGGCAGTGCGTGATAAACAGGTACGCACTGATAGTGGTGTGTGACTATTTTTTTGGGCGCACCGAATGTTTTTTTCTTTCAATAAAAATTATATTTATACATTTGTCATTTAATAAAAATATGTATTTAACATATGAATCATTCAGCGACGCCAATGGAGAGAGGAAAGGCAACAACAAGAGCATATGGAGGGCCATTATAACATGATTTAGTAGTGGGAGGCATAGGAGAGGGAGAGACTTTTGTACCCTCGCCCTATTATGACACCCACCTAGTTGCTCTTAAGGGAGGTAGTCCTCCATAAGTTTTACGAGGAGACTACATCCCTGAAGGGGAAAAATGGGTTATTAGGAAAGTTGATCTACAGGTGGGATGCCCACCAACAGGCTTTCCACATCGGTCCTGACCAGTGGTACGAGCCCACTGAGGAGGACATTTATTTTATTACTGGGCTATCTAGGAGAGGCCAGGATTTTTCCATTTCCCATATGTCCTTGTCAGTTATACAATAGGGAGTCAGTTGGCATACTCCGAGAGATACATTAGGGATGATATACTTTCTTCCGTAGATTTTCAAGTGTCCAGTGGTCAGTTACACATTGATTCATTTGGTCCAGAGGGGGTGAGGTGACTCTCACTACTACTGACGACCATTGCACAGTATACTAGTGACGGGAAACACATTATTTTCCCTCTTTTATTTTATATTAATTCTTTATTACAGATGCCATGACTTGTGAGATGGTCTGCCATTTTGTTGCAAAAATTTTGTATAGCATTAGATAGATGTCATTCTTAGGCACATGGGAGGTTGACCTTCCCTTTTGCTTCAGAGTTATTTTGTTTATTTTTTGAGAGGTTTCCAAAGACGAGGCCTACTTTTTTTCGGTAGCCACATAGGTCGATGTTACATGTACGGATGCAGATGTGGGGCCAGATGATGCCCAAGAGGAGCATGCCCGACTATACAACCAGGATATCTAATGATGCACTGGAGCTGCTAGCCAGTGTTGATGATCATATGTTTGTGATGGTGTCATGTCCTTACACAAGTCTGGATTGGGGAGGGTGTACCAACATCCTCTTCACACAGGATGAGCCACTGGAGGCTAGAAGTAATATTAGTGTTTTCTTTAAATTAATATAGCTTCGTTTTATTGTCTTAATTAATTAAAATAAAATTTATTCTAACATGTTCTTTAACTTGTTTTATTAAATTGTTTAATGAAAGTGTCAAATTATTTTTGTGTACTATATATTTTGTAGATATTGGCACATTCGTTTGGGACATTATTCCACCCCTACCGGTTCATCTTGTAGATCATGAAGAGGAGATGGAAAAGGCTACAGATTAGGGTGAAAGACCTGATCCTTGGGTGCAGATACTCGCGGGCATGCAGCGTAGGGTGGACATCCGATTCAGGATGGAGTTGGGAGACCGACTATGTCGACTCCTAGTTGATGAGGGAGTTCGCCCTACTAGAATCAGAGAGATCCAGGCTGATCGTACGCTCATATATCTATAGAGGGACATGCCCCGCGATATTATGAGCCTTATGCGTCATATCTTCGAAGCATCCAGGCTACTGGCAGCTAGGAGGGATAGGTGCCATGGAGATGTGTGATAGAGAAGCTCATCAGATGATCATGATCATGAGTGGAGTTATCATCATTCTAGTACTCCACCTCCTCCTCCTTCACCTCACGTCGATGATGAGTAGCAAGAGTCTAGTCTTGAGAAGACATCTTCTGAGTAGGCACCTAGTCTTGAGCAGACACCATCGACTGATCAAGCACCTGATTCTGAGCATGCAATTCCATCTAAGCGGGCTCCATCCACCAAGCAGGCTACACCATATCATTAGCAGACACCTCCTGAGCAGACATCATCTGATCAGCAGGCAACTCCTGAGTAGGCACATCCCTCTGATCAAAATTCACCATCTACGACTGATCAAGTACCTCCGGTTGAGTAGGCACTTCCATCTAAGCATGAGCCACCATCGACTGAGCAAGCCTCGATTACTAGTTATAGCATTGATGTAGTACTACCAGATATTTGACATTTATATGCAATTCTATTACAGTTGTATATTTTTGACATTATATATATACATATATATATATATATATATATATATATATATATATATATATATATATATATATTCATGTTGATGTACTTAATTTACATGTTGGTATTCATCATGATATGTATATTGTTAGGTTATGTTAGATATGTTCATTTAATGTGCTTGCAAATAGATGTGTATGTGATAGCAGTTATTTGACATGAGATGTATATTTGATGTTTGTGTTGTGATGATGTTATAAAATTCTTGTGTTTTGTTATATGATCATGATCATGATGATTAGATGATGTTAGCGAATTTGAATGTGTATTTTAGAATATGATGTTTATACGATGGTTATCATGATCATGATGTTTATTTTTAATATTAAATCATGATATTTATTAAATATTATGTATTGATAATTGTAAAATTGTTTAATTGTAATTGTAATTGTATGTATCGTGATTGTAATTTTAATTTTAATTGTAATTGTAATTGTAAGTATTGTCATGATTCAATTTTATTAAAATTGTAAAATTCGTAAATTTGTAAAATTGTAATTGCATGTATCGTGATTGTAATTGTAATTGTATGTAAAATTGTAAAATTGTAATTGTAATTGTATGTAAAATATTTGTAAAATTTTAATTGTATTGTAAAATTGTAATTATAATTATATGTATTGTCATGATTCAATTGTATTAAAATTGTAAAAATTTGTAAATTTGTAAAATTGTAATTGTAATTGTACGTAAAATTGTAAAATTGTAATTGTAATTGTATTGCGAAATTGTAAAATTGTAATTGTATTGCGAAATTGTAAAATTGTAATTGTAATTACATGTATTGTCATGATTCAATTTTATTAAAATTGTAAAATTTGTAAATTTGCAAAATTGTAAAATTGTAAATTTGTATGAATATAAATAAGTGTAAAATAATAAATCTAGAATAATATGAATTTTTGTAAAACAACAAAGTTTAGAAAATAATGAAAATAAATTCATGTTTATAATTATTATTATTTTATTATGATCTTACATACCAAAAATAACAATATACATTAATACCTTTTTTTATAAATTTTTAAGATATCATTCACACACATACATATATAATAGGGTGCATTTATTTAAGTAATGATATAGTGAAAACCCATTTAAAGCAATCAAGTAGTTGTATTATTTTAAGAATTGACATAAAAAAAGAACTTGATACAATGCATTGCTTTCAATATGAACATAATTGCAAAGTATCAAGTGAAATGATTTTAACATTAACACAATGAAAACCAATTAATTCAAAATACATATTATATTATTTGGAAAAAAAGAGTCTTAGTTATAAGGTTAAATCCTATTCTTTATCAAAACCCATATTAAATAGTATAAATGATGAAATAACACATGTACTATATCACTCTCTATTCTCATGATCACCGTCATTATCTTCCAACTTGCTTGGCATGATAATATTATTTTTCTCAAAAATATGTTTTGATATAGGGTCATGTCTCAATGCGAACCACCAATCCCTATCCAACACATCTGGGTAAAAAAACACCCAGTCACAGTGTTTGGGGAAAACATAAGGCTCCTTAGCTTCATCCCACATATTTCTAGAGTTGATACATATCAGCCTACTATCATGATATTCCTTTACATTATTCCGATCAAAGGTGTCCCACCACTTGCACCTAAAAATAACACATTGGAAAGAAGAGAAGTCCACTTCAATGATCTCTTGTATCTTTCCCACGTAACCTAACATCCTCATACTAGGTTTTGATCATGGTGGCTAGCTCAACTAGATTGATCGAACTCGACTTCCACTCCACAGTCTTGTGTCATGTGTCCATCATTGGAATTTTCTGTGTGAAAATGGTGTCCATATGCCCACATAGATGGGAACAAATGCACCTATAAAAAATTTACAAAATCATAGCGTCATGTGTCTAATAACCCAAAAATTAAATTATAAAATATACATGTTACATTTCAAAGGTGCATTATTAAGTTTAAAATGTACATAAATATATTATTACCGAGTTGTTGCACCCAATCCCTACGTTTAGCGCATCCTCTTCAGCACGCGGGTAACAACTGGTTACACCGTAATTCTATTTGACTTGGTCAACAAACCAACTGTTGGGACATATAATTAGCATATTTTCTTTTAAATGATAAGGATAATGCACTATTTTACCATTCAACCATCTTAATTCTTTCCTGTCACTATCCCATTTCATCCTATTTTGTTTGTACAATGCGACCCACAGTTGTGTCACTTCGGAATTGTAAAGAAAAAATTTATTGATTGTTTCAATTTTTGCATTCGCTGATGAAATCAAACAGACATATAGTACATATGAGATCAAAATATACATTATATCGAAGTTCAACGTGAATATTTTTTTTGTGTAAATTTGAAAAATTATAAGTTGCTTACTCATTATCAAACGCCTATTTCCATTCGTTTGGAGAAGCTCCCCTTATCTTTTATCTTCATCCCTTTCATTGTCCGAAATAACCGCACCTGCTGTGTTGTCGATCTTCTTGATGTAATCAATATCATAATAGAAATATGCATATGATATGTACCCCTATGCCATAGACCCCTTGGGTTTTTCCCTTTGTTGAACAAAACCTTTCAATTTCTTCATGTACCTCTCTACGAAGAACATCCAACGACAAAAAACCACCCCAACTAATTCAACCTCATCTACTAGGTGGATTAGAATATGAACTTGCAAGTCCATGAAACTCGTCGGCAGTTCCTTCTCAAACATACAAACAATCTCAACTATCTGTTGACACCACCGTGGAATGCTAGCCACATGAATCTCCTTTGATGTGATCCAACATACAAATGTAGATAATTTAGATATGGCATGTCCTAGGTCTTGGAGGAAGTCATGTTTCACACACCCACGCATGAAAAAAAGATAATGACGTTGAAAATTTATAAACACATGCAATAATATACAAAATTAGTTTTGTTTTATGATCCCATGGGATAAAATTTATTAATATAACAAATAATAAAATCAAGCTTTTAACATTATACGTACTCTTAGAATATTCAAATGGTCATGCGATTTCAACCATGACAAATGGTCTTCCACAGTGAAGCAGCACTGTAGTGAAGACCCATATGAAGATGGCACCCTCACACCCATTATAACTTCCTTTGACAAAGAAATACCATTTTTTTTTAAAAACCATGGGACATCACCTTCTTTGAAATACCAATTAGAGGTACCAACCTTTGATCCTGTAATTTCTAATTGTCTTGGCCAAAGCTTCTTTTTAGTTTTTGAAGTAATAATATCTTTCCTAACATCCAATGTGTCACTTTGTTTCGATGATATGTGCCTCCATAAAGAAGATGAAACATTTTTAAATATATGCACGGGATCTAATAAGTGGGTAATCTTAAGATGCTCCCAGTATGAGAGGATATAAAAGATAAATTTCCTTTTCATCCCAATGGGAAATTTCTCAACATAGGTGTCGAAATATTCTAGATCATCAAACATAGGCTCCCCATTTGAATTGAACATTTCTATGAACTCCTTCTCCTTATCTCTCTCATATGCTCTAAGCCATTAAACTGGTGTCGTTATTGCAGGCCTTTGGGTTCTCTCTCGTTTAGCATTGAAAGCAGATGTTGCTCTTCCTTAAGGGTGTTCTTCTGGGAAGAATACCCTGGAGAAGTCATAGACTGGCTTTCGGAGGTTGTTGGACCATCTAGCTTTCAGAGAAGGTCCACAAAATTTACATCCATAATACCCTTTTGTTACAAGACCTGCGAAATTATTGTATACATTATGCATGACAAGTTAAAAAATATTATGAAGATAAAAAAAATTACAACGAATTAATAATTAATGTGCGAAATAATATTGTTATCTATATAAACAAATCAATAAACATGTAATTTAATAGAGAAAACTCCTAAGCCTAGATAATCATGTGTCGTGTAAGAACTATGCCATACAACTTAAAAGTCCTCTATGTTGTGATGGGTCTTGATACATCGTATACATTTATCCCATCCCATAATTCCTTCAATTCATATACTAGTAGTTGTAATTAGACATCCATATTCTTCACTTGTCTTCTATTAGGGACTATGAGAGGAAACATAAGATGTTCATTATTCACGGACAACCATGGGGGGATATTGTTATTGATCACTTCTATAGGCCAAAAAAAATAGTTGGTGTTTTGGAGGGAATATGGGTTGATGCCATCCATGGCTATGCTGAGTCGTAGACTTCGTACTTCATCCTTTATTTTTTCGGGCCATGTATCCTCTATATGCTTCATGGCTATTTAATCAGCTGGGATTCACATAACTCCCAACTCACTTTTTTGTGAGGCCATACATCCCTGCAACATATCTAATTCTTTGCAACAAAAGAGCCTTTGAATCATTGGGATTATAGCCATGTGCCTCAATACATTAAAAGGAGGACCACGTGATTTACCTTTCTTTTTTTATTTTTCATACCTGTTATGCCCACATTTTGGATATATCTCTTTATCGACATATTATCCTCTATATATAATACAATCATTTGGCCATGCATGATTTGATATTTACTCAACACCCAACATTTTCAATAATTTCTTTGCCTCTTCATAGCTACCAAGCAAGACATTATCACTGGAAAGAACCTTATCTTTGAATAATATACAGTTGGTCATGGAAAATATTAAATTTACAATGCCAAAAATGATTAACGTTTATAAATTTGACCATTCGTAATGTTTATTATGTAACAATACTTCTAAAAATATAAGGGACTTAATGGTCAATTACATCAAAATTTTCGAGAAACATGCATTCGAAAATCCAAAATTTTCTTTCAAGTTGTACAGTAACATCATTGTCCCCAACTAGGTAGACTTTGACTGACTACCAGGTCCAAAGAGAGGGATGGTGGAAGAAAATTTAAGGCTTTAGAAAAAGGTATCAGTGATATGAGCATCATCCCCTACTTGATCATCATTCTGGAATGCATCTAAAAAAATTGTATCCATGGAAGTTGTATCCCTTAATTAATCATCCATACCAACCTCTATTTGATTTCCTCCATTGCCAGCTTGTGAAGAACTAATATTGTTGTATTCATTCTTAATTGGTGAATCTAGACATAGTGGGAATTGAATAGGTGGTTGATTCGACCATTCTTGGTATCGTTCCTCTTTGAGTTTTTCTCTTAATTCAGCCTTCTCTTGATTTGACATTGTCATGGGGTGAAACAGAAGATGGTAGCTAGGTCGCTCATCATCACTAGAATCATAATAATTTCAAAAAATATATTTGAACATGATTATTACAAAATTGATGATATCAATTAGTAATCACGTCAATGCATGATTAATTGGTTTGACGTTGAAATAATTACATTATACCAAACAATTATTATTACCATGATTTTCCCAAGATTGTGGCTAGAAGATGACATGTTACAATAGGCAAGGTGAAGTGGTTGTCCATTTTCATCTACCAACCGCACCTTGCGGTATGTTGCTCCTGATAAGAGCTTCTGACGTTTTGGAACTGTTTGAATATTTTGTGCATCTGAACTCGATTTTGAATCTGCATGAACTTGCAAATTTGTATACATCAATTTTATTTGGTCGATTGACATGGATAAAAAAAAAAATCAATTAAATAATGAAAATATAAATAAAATCCAAAGTAACTACGTCTCAAGATGAATAGGGAGAACTCCATGATGGACTTTGAGAAATATTGTGGTACGAGCTCAATTTTAAAGAATTGTCCATTTGATATAATTATGAGATTTTATCCCTACATTTGAGAAAAATCAACAATAAATTTTGGTGTACATACATAAAGTAATTTTGGTGCCTTAAAAAAGGATTTATTGCTATCGGTGCTAATGTATTGTTAACCGCACCAGTGTAGTTTTATTACCAGACGCACCGATGTTGTTAGTTAACAAACACATCAAATATCGGGGAAAAAAACGTAACTTCATTTTTTTGAAGTGAAAAAAAGCGGTAAATTGAAAAATGAGCGGCAAATTATTTTTATAAATACAATTTCATAAAAAAGTTCTTTAAATAGTAAAATATATTCATTATTTCATTATTTTTGCAAAAATTTTCAGAACAGGATTTGCATGAGAGACATACCTAGAGCAAGAGAGCACGAGAGCACTGTGGAGTAGCAAAATAATTTCGAACAACGACACTATTTAGAGAATCAAAATTTGAAACATATGGTGATTCACACAAAAACCCTGTAGTATAGTAAAATTGTTAAATTTTACTATAATAATTGCTTTTCTTACAGTTTCTGTTAGATTTAACACATGCATACTGAAAATTTTAAATTTTATTGTGCATTTTACTAATAAAATCTTTTACAATATCTATTCCTATTTACGTTTAATTAAAATTAAAAAAAAAATCCATTCTTACATTAAACCTTTGCTTCTTCTTATTTATGTGACTTCACAATTAGTGCTTTTCATTTTAGATTTATAAGGTTTATATATATATATGTGTGTGTGTGTGTGTGTGTGTGTGTGTGTGTGTGTGTGTGTGTGACATCTAACCAGCGGGACCACTTGCAAAGTCAGATCCCAATCCAAGCTGGCCCTTGTACGATTTTAAAAAAAACATCTTTTGTTAATCGGTGCGCACTATTTAAAATAGCACCGATGCGTGATTGTAGTATAGCACACCGGGTGTGTATTGAAAAAACAATTTTTTGATAAAAACATTTTTTTATTAATTTATGTTTATGTTAATCGGTGCTCCAGTATTAATATAACGCACCAGGTCTCCATGTTGACAAAGTGCACCGTATGATGTTTCTACTGTATTGGCGGTGTGTTTATAAGAACCTACCGCACCGCGTTTAGTGCGAAAGTCGAACCGTTTTTTTTTTTTTTTTTTTTACCTGAAAAGTATGTGATTTATTTATAAAATATATTAATGAATGGTACAATTTTTATATTGATAAAGAAATGTTTGACAAGAGTTCAAGTAACAAAAATATTGATAGCACATCGAGAAAAGAAAAAAAGGCAAGTTCTTTGTAAATTCTTTACAAAAATTATTATTTTTGAACTATATGTAAGTTTAAATAATATGTATTGTTTAGAGTGCATCACTTAGATCCACAAAATTACGAATCTCGATAAGTTTCTTTCTGATTTAAGACCAGAAGAGCGTAAAAACTTGATGGAAAAATTGTAGAAGGATGAATCAGGTGAATGAAAAAATACTATCGATCCAATATGAGTTTATTTTTGAATTTTCATTAATAATATACTTTAAAATATTAGATAACATATTTCAAACAATCTATTAATTCAAATATGTTTAATGTTCTACAAGGACCAACAATGAAGAAAATGAATGTTGTTCTAAGAAAAGAAAAAAAATAGAACATGCAAATGAAAATGAATTGCTCCTTAGCTCATTTGGAGTGTTGTTGGAGGTTAACAAAAGGGGGAATTTTTTTTAGAAAAATTTGAGGGATCTAGTGGAACGAATGTATAGACTTTCTTTCCACATATAATGCAAAAATCAATCCAATGATTCCAAGAACCAGATTTTATTTAAACTACAGGAAGAGTTTCCAGAGAATTGGTCAATGAGACATGTCAGACTTTTAATAGCAAAAACATACAACAAAAAAAAATAAGGATTGAAAAAATAATATTCCTTTAAATGATTTTCTAGAATTATATGTATATATTACTACAAAGAAATCATTTATAAATATCACTTTTGTTATATTTAGTTTTCATATATCAATATAAAAATTAAATAATTTTTTGTTATGTTACTTTTTCAAGAAGATTATGAAAATCTCAAAGGATGAACGAGATGATATCAAAAATATGCCAGTAGGAATGTCCAAAAAGGTGTACAAGGAGATGGTCAAAGAAATGGACATAATTGCATCACACGAGGAGCCATCTCAACAACAACGTACTTCAAATGTAATATGAAATTATTGAATTTTCTGATTAGGTACAACAAACAAATAATTTAACATTAAATATTAATTTTCAAGTATTTTCTGGTAGAAAAAAAAAGAAAATGGAACCCATTCAACGCATAAAACGGGATGACAAGGAAGAAAAGGGTTGATATCTATGTTTGTGAGTAATTGTTACTTCCTTATAACAACTTAACTAGATTTCATTTTTGTATATTTTAAGTTATTTTACAGCAATCATTATTGAATGTCTTCAAACAGGTGCTAACATACAAATAAGAACCATAAGAAGAATTGATTGACATTGGGTTAAATACGGGTTGTCAGTCTATGTTGGCATATCTGAAATTAATTGTGGAATTTGTAAGCATCTATCTTGTTTAATGTAGCTCCGTCTATAATTAATAGAACAAAAAAAGATTTTATATTAAATCTATGATTTTTTATGAGGTATAAAAATTGCAAGAAATAAAGTATGGAACAACGCCAATGAATGAATTGTTGAAAGATGGCATGAAATTTGTTTTTGAAAGAATGTAGTTCATGAGTCAATTCTTGCTATGGTACATTTCTTTTCGATTTACATTGATGTATATTATTTAATATTGCAATTTTCATTATTCTCACCAATGTATATACACTCATTACACTTTATTTTTATGTTTGTAGATGGAACTTGAAGAAGAAGAAAAAAATCAACACAATGAACAAAAAATTCTTCCAAATAACCGAAGTCATGGAAGTAGCTCGAACAGTGACATCAGTTCCAGAAAAGACTGATGATCAATATGTTTGGATATCAAAGCAAGGGGTTGTATTTTTTGAAATATTTTTGTGTGAAATAAGACATTTGGTTTAATGTCATGGACATAGTGTCTCAATTGAAAGACAAAGATATACCAATAACTATCCCATTTTGTATGACAAAGAGTGTCTTATTCACACACACACACACACACACACACACACACACATATATGTTTTAATTTATTCTATTGTGTTCTCCATTGTTGCTGTGAAATGTTACACCATTGATTAAATATATGAATGATTAAATATTATAATGAAGAGATGTGAAATCTGATGATATGATATAACAAATTCATCTAAATATCACATTCAAATGCACTAATAAAAATTTAATTTATGTGAATACTGTTATAAGATATGTGTTGACTTTTGATAAATAATGAATTTTTAAAAATCACAATAATTGCACTATCGTAGGTCGGTGTTTTTAAAAACAGAAAATGAACATCGATGTGTGTTAGTTACTACGCACTGGTGTGTTTGTATGATACACACTGGTGTGTTTCTACAACCTATGAGTACCGCACCAAATACCAATACCAATTATAACGCCCAGTGTGTTATATCGACGACTACACCCTGGGCGGATAGACATTGCATGTACCGGTATGGTTTTCCTTTAACGCACTAGTGCATTTTTATAAATAACGGCCCACTATGTTTTAACACCTTAATGGCCACGTGCGTTTTTACACCTTAACTTTGCCAGTGCATGCACCTTCTATCGACCCGGTGCGTATTTGTGGGTGACACGCACCAAGGCGTTGCTAAACGCCCCAGGGCTTCCAAATTTTTTTTTCCATCCTGGTGCTTGGTATGTTTACAGTACCGGTGTGTACGGGTTAAAATGCACCAGTGCGTTCACACTTGATGGACACACCGATGAGAAAAACGTCCGTAAAAGCCTCCGACCGCCCAATCTTTTTTAGTTGTGTTGAAGTTTCATTAGAAGCTCTGTCAAAACCTCCGTTACCAAAAAAGTATATTGTAGCAAATGTTTTTTGACAATTTTGGCCAATTTTATAACACTAAAAACCTCCTTTATAACCTCTACTAGAGGGTCTTTTCCTTGTAGTGACTAAAAGATTTTTATCTTGCATTCAAAAATGTATGTTGATTTAATGCATTCATTTTATTCATATGTAAACTATTTTTATTTTATTACTTATAAGTTTATTTGTTTATTTCATCAAAGATGTTGAATAATGATGCAAATGGAATACCAAATACTTCAAAATATTTATTCAAAAAATTAAGTTGGAAAGGTAGAGAAAGCAATGTCTTCAGAATGTTGAACTTGATCCTAGTCTTAATCACTACATTTGGAATGAGCTCAACACTTTCCAATACCAAATAATAAAAAGTGATTGTGAAAACATTACAAATCTCGTACCTAAAAGGATTATTCCATAGTTATTATAGATATCCCTCATGGTTTCAATTTCCAAAACATTAGATATGATAGTGAGCCTTATAGTTATCAAGATTTTAATAAAGTGGTTACAGGATTTAAAGAAGTCACAACATCAGCACATTGGATATTTGTGACATTTCATTTGGACACACAATTTGGATTAATATCATCAAGCTGTAAGGGAAAAGAAAACTCGAGGATGCAACTTACATGGTAAGACATTGAAATAGTATGTTTGATTATTTTTAAATTTTGTTATTTATGTACAACTTAAGTGAATTTTTACTATCTCATGTTACAATCAAAAGTCAAATCTTATTTATTGCAGAGATCAACCATTTATAAGTGATTGTGGGTCCATTCATATTGCATCTTGGGAAAAAGACGATAGCTATAAGCCTATTCTTTTAAATATAGAAATGGAAAGAGTCATAACCAAGTATTGGTTCATGATGCTATTGTAAGAAAACTAAAATATGAGGATAAAGATGAAAAATAAGATATAGTTAACATTTATCAAAAACCACAAACATTGATTAATTATATTATAGATTTATGTTCAGATCAAGGAGATTGGGTTTTGGATTTGTTCTCAGGTTTAGGTAAGTTTTACGATATACAATTACATTTCAATGTTTTCTTTTTAAATTATTTTGTGTTTATACTAATTTACTTAATTATTTCTTTTGTACTTAATGATTAGGTACAACACTAGCATGTGGGCCTACAAAATGGAAGAAATTGCATAGCCATTGACAAAAATTCACTCTAATGCAATTTTATTCAACAAAGAATTAATGTTATTCAATTTCTTCTAGATGAAATGCAAGAAGTTGGTTTGAGGAAAGAGGATTTTAATGAATCATATGTGGAAAAAAATACAAAGTAACTTAAACCACTGTTAGATGGAATATTTGGAAAGGGATACTTCAGGGGATTTGCATACATTGAAGATCCAATAGAAGAGGAAAATGACCAAACTGAAGCATATAATACTATAAAAGAAGACAATAATGAAGCTCTCGAAGATGATGAACATGGATTATATGATGTTTTTGATTAAATTTAAGTTATTCTTGCAAATCAAGTTCAATTTTGAGAGCTATTGATTAGTTATACTTGTGATGTTTTGACTTTAAGATTTTATGATAAGAATAAATATTCAAATATTATTGTTATATGTTTAATATTTTTATTATCTAATTTTTACTTTAATTTTTATGTGAATCATTATTTTTTGAAAAAGAAATTGTGATTACTATTCATATTTGACATAAAATTCATAAAAAAATGTTATTTTAATTTTTTTTGTTAATTTTTTCTCTTAAAATTCATTTATTTGACATGTATTTTTAGTGTAAATGTCACAAAATGTGCATTTTTTAATTATATCTATATTCAAAGCGTATTTTTTTGTCAAATGTTTAAAATTATTGTTTTTTAAGTGACAATTATTTGATGTACTTTGAAATAATAATTATAGATACATAAATATATAGAAAATACTAACTTTAAAATATTCATCTTTTTTTAAACTAAGCAAAAAACAAAGATTTCATTACAAAATAAAATTGAAAAGAAAAACAAACAACAAAAACTTGAAAAACACTTAAAAGACAAACATCTCATGGAAGAAGAAGAAGAAGAACACTGCTTCAAAAATTGTTAAATAACCAACATTTAAAAAATAATTATCCATACTAAATACATTAGAAAATTTAAAGTCTCAAAAATAAGCCCCACAAAAATGGGGTTGATGCTGCATCACCACTTTTCAAATTGAATATGAAAATCACTAACATTTAAAAACAAATTTCATACCTAATATATAAGAAAGTAGGTATAAAATATGCTCCAAACAAAAGTTAGTTAGGCACTTTTCAAAATCAGATTAATTTGTAACCCTCTAAACGTAAGAACTTGGTGGTACAATTAATGACAATGCTTCATTAGGTGAATTGCTGGATGCTTACACTCAAATTTTAAATGTTTTTCTAATAGTGATGTTATCATGCATACTATAAAAGATTCTGGCAAAGTGCCACAGTGTCATACGCGAGCACGAACAACGGGCTTGATGACGCTTTCTATGGCAAAGGTTGGGCCTTTGGTGAAAGCAACCATCTTCATATAAAACCCCACAGCGCCTTGGAAGGTAAGCGAAGCCTATATTTCACGCAAATGCAGGGCGTCCTCAAAGTAACAATGGGCTACCTGACTTAGGCCTTGAGGCAAAAGAATAGAAAATTCCAACAGTAATTGGACAAAAATACCAGAAGAGTTTGAGAGCTGTGAGGATCACGGTTCATGAGCTAGAGACAGAGGTTCTTCCACAATCCTGCACCCATATTCATCGCTGATGTCATCCATTACACCTTTGAGAGTGCCCTCTTTGTCAGTGACTACATCCACCTTGCGCAGCGCGTCCTTGGAAGGATGAGTAGAATCTGCAGGAAAGACCGAGCTTCCGGGGAAGCTAGAGACAGGAGGGGGCAGGGGAGAGGCTACACAGGCTGGAGCAGGGAGGGGAGATTCTTCTCGGAGAGTTATAGTGATGAAGGTTGTAACAATGGGTTGGTCTAAGGAGCATTCAAAGTGAAAATCTGCACGCTGGGAAGTTTGACGAATGGGGAGACTTGCAAGCTCATGAGAGACAGGAGGGATTGCACTATTGGGAGGGTTAGTTGCAGGGGGAGGGATATTCCTAGCATAACGAACAGAGTCATTATGGCGGCCTCGTCCTCTATAGCTTCGCATGGCCTGAGGCTGGTCATGCGCCTCATCAGTTGAGGAAGACCCCGAGGCAGAACTAATAGAAGGGCGATAATGAGAAACACGGCCCCAACTAGTGCCTCGCCGACACCGCATTCTGTGGCAGAGTCGCAGCATGGAGGCAGAGGCGGGGTGATGAAATCTACAGCAGAAGGGGCGGACAGAGAGCTCAGGAGCCTAGAGAGGGGAGTTGACACCGCCCAAGAATGCCGACCGAGCACAGCGAGGAGAAACAACACCACCGAGATTAGCTTCCCAAGCACAATAAGGAGAATTGGCACCACAGAAGGGACTGTGGGTGAAATGATGCCCAGGAAGTGGCTCAAAACAAGCAAGCAAGGTGCAACGACATCCATTGTGCATTCGTGCACTGGATTCAGCAAATCCTTGAGGGAAAACACCGCTAAGAGGAAGCGGGGAGCCACCACTGCAATCACAACCATCCGAACCATCCAGAACGAGCTCCATAGCCGAGTGAACCTCCATATGAAATTGAATGAGCCTCCGGGCAGGGGAATTAACGTCTGCGCGAGCTGGCGAATTTAAGTTTCCATAAATGCCTGTACAGAGGGCCATATGGCCACCCCACGCGAGCTCCTTCGGGAGACGCGTAGGGACCCATGTCCCATCCAACCACAATATTAAGACCGCATCCGGAGCACCCAACTTTACTTGCCGTACATTCAATGCATTTTGAGATAAAATTAACTACCTCCTTCTTCATTCTAAGGCAATAATAAAATTTCTCAATGGCTATTAGATTTTTTTGATAACTTGGATGCCAAAATATGGTTTCTTTTGAAACTAATTTAATACGAGCTTCTTCAAGTAGCTCTCGTTTGACACATATATTCTGTTTTTTAATCTTACTAGCCTATTTTCAGAGAGTGAATTCATTGTCTTTCACCCTTCTTGGTTCTTGCTAAAATTTTTCCTTCAATTGTTTAAATTTGATATCTTGTTGCACAACTATTTTAATTATTTCCTTGAGATCAGTCCCATTGGAACTTATGGTTGATATATAGAAAATTTGTGTCCTCTTGCTGAGTGCATCAACAACTCTATTTTCCTTGCCCTTAACATATTTTATCTCGAAGTCAAATTCATTAATTATGGCCAACCATCTAGCTTGCTTGCCATTTAATTTTGGTTAGTCAAATATTTTAGATCTCCATAACTTGTCTTCAAAGTGAATTTTATTTCAATGAGATAATGTCTCCACCTCTCTAATGCATGAATAATGGTTGCTAATTCTAAATCACGAGTCATGTAATTTTCCTCATGCTCATTCGACTTCCTTAATTCACAACATACCAATTGACCTTCCTACATCAAGACTCAAACAAGTCCCTCTTTGCAAGAATTTGTGCAAACCACAAATTCCTAGTTCAGGTTTGTTATTCTGAACAATGTGCACAAGTAAGCAAATGCTTCAGCTACTCGATGCTTGCAACACATTCAACTACCCAGTCAAATTTGTTCCCCTTATTTTTCAATTTTGTGATTGGATAACCAATCTTGGATAAGCCTTTGATGAACCTCCTGTAATAACATGCCAACCCCATAAATGATCCAACTCAGCCACATTTATTGGGGTTGGCCACTCCATGATGGTTCTAATATTTTCTGGGTCAACAACTACACATTTTGAGATAATGTTTCCCAAATACTAAATTTGGTATTGGAATAACTCACACTTTCCAATTTTTGCATATAACTTGTGATCTCTTAGCAACTATAACAATGCAGGTAGGTGTTTTTCAAGCTCCTATTTTTTTGAGTAAACTAATATATCATCAACAAATATTACTACAAAATTCTGACACCATTGGTACATTTCCCCAATTTTTGTAATGTAATTATGTAATGGCCTGAATTGTGGGACCATATATCGATGATATAAGAGGGAAGAGGAAACATAAACCAAGTGGGGTTAGCTGACACCTTAAATTAATTTTATGATGCAAATAATGAGAAAAAGAAGAGGAAGATTCCAAGAGGAACATGAAGAGACTCCCGAGGAAATGATAAAAAGGAAAATGCACATCAATGTGTGGGTTGGACCTCATCTTGGTAGAGATTATGAGTAAATTTAGAAAGGGTTATGATATGAGGGGATGGGATTCCCTAAAAGAGAATTTTTTTACCAGAACAACAAAAGGATGAAGAGAAAATCAATTCAGTGCTTGCTAAGGGGCTGGTTGAGAATCCACTCAAGGTGTTTACTTTGGATGATAAACCACATGTAGAAGGGTTCTTGTTGTGGGATGATAAACTACTCATTGGATGCTCGACACAATTGCTAAGACACCTAGGGTGCTTGCTGGGAGTTGATAAACCACTCCTATATTTATTAACCTAGTTGATAAATGACCCATTACTTTGAATTCTGTTGTGCTTGACTAGATGACAAACCACCCTCTATCATATGTATTTCCTATCCTCTTTGTATTGAATATGGTTTCTTGCTAATGCTACTAAATGGAAAAAAACCATTAGATTATGGATTTGGCTTGGGGGTGACTGTTGTAAGTAATTATGGCTATAGTAGGTCCATAAATGGGTGGAAAATCAAAGTCTCACCTTTAGTTTAGCCTTTATTGTAAAGGTATGTATTAGTTTGATAATGTTTTGAGCAGTTTTTTACCTAATTGATGGATCTTATGGTGGTTTTAAGTTAAATACAAGTAATTTTGTTGAAAGATCATAATTTTATCGCTTTTTTGGGGCTTTTTAAACTCATGAAAAAGGAACACCCTGGTGTCCTCTTTCAAATCTTTTCAGATTCCCTAAACATGAAAAGATTGCCAAGAAATTGTCTTTTCAAACTCATTAAAGTAAATGAAATATGCCTTCCCAGTATAAGTTTAACCCTTTTCCAGACTAGGATAGAATATTTACAAAAAAGGAATACTTTAGTAGAACATGACAAAAAGGTTCTAGTGAGTATCGTTTATGCCTTTTTGGACTCGAGATTAAATTTACAAAAATTAACCTTTAGATTTTTTTTTTCGCCTCTTTTTCAAACTCTCTAAACATGAAAAAGAAGTTGAGTTACACCTTCATTGGAATCGTAAAATCATAAAACAACGTTGGACTCATTGAGTATGATGGGAATGAACCACTCCCTATTAGGGTTTGTTAAAAATAATCAGAAGGATTCATATGAAGGATGAACTTATAAATCAAGCATATGTTATCCTCCTCAATATTGTCAAAAATAAAGAGTTACTAACCAGAAATGGTTGGAGAAATTTGGAAAATAGGGTACTTAACATATTAATGGCAGTGATTCGCTCTTGAACATGACACTCTTTCACTTCATCTCCATGATTTTTGGGTTCATCACACCATATTCAAAAGCCTCCATAATCGGTTTTGGTTGAATGATGTCAACTCCATAAAGTCTTGGCAATATGTTCAAGAGAAGTCCTTCAAGTTGATATCTGCTACAATACTCTTAAAGCCTTCTTTCATGTTTGTCACTCATGAACCAACTCTTCATTAGCATCATTCTGTCTCAAATATTGATAATCATTTCATGTCATTGATGGGGAATAAAGCAAGGCCCTCCTACGACGAGTCGCTTCCTGTGGACATTAGCTCATTATCTAGGAAGTTGACTTAGAAACTAGTTTTGGTACCTTAGAGCTTTCATACATCAATGGTAATTTTCCTTGCTCTAAGTGATATTTCCTCATAATTGGCCTTCGACCGAAATATTTTGTGTGGTGTTCGACCTCAACTCATACATTCACACCACATATATTTTACTATAGTACCTTGATAGCCATTAACATCACCGGTGGTTTCTCTCGCGTCTTTTAACGACTTACATAATTTTCTTATAATCAGATGGTGTCTACCATGTTCGACTCCAGCTCATTTATTCACATGGCTAGAGTGAATGAGATAGAAGTCCCTAGATCTAGTTTCATCCATCTGGGCTACGATTTCACGATTCATACAATATTATAAAGTATGATGGCTATAAAAATATGAGAAATCATCCAAACATGGGTCCACCCTTCATCATCAGTGGATGAGACTTCTTAATCATTGTAAATGTAATATTGGATTTTATGCTAAGCATGGGTATTCCTCCCTCACAAATGATATCATGACGATAATGTGTATTGTAACAGATGATGATCTCAACCAATTTTTTGTTGATCCATACTTGTCACAACGTAAATAAATTCAGTCCTCAACCACTGCTTCTGACTTTGTATTGTAGGGAGGAATCTGTTACATGCCATTTTGTCACATCAGCCTAAAAGTCCTAAAAACCGGATCAATCAACATCCTTGAACACTTTGTCAAAATCCCTTTGTAAATCCCTAAGCATCATATCTCCAAAAAGTCTAAGTTTATTTGTCTATATGATAAAAAACCATTTTTTTAGGCCCATTTCACCCTGTATGTCTATTTGCCTATGTTGGGTGTAAGTTTCATACCTCAAAACCAATTTTTATCAGCATAAGTTACTCCATTATGAAGGTGCAGTAATTCTATAATTTCGGGAAAATTAAAAAATAATTTTTAATCTTTTCCTTATAGAACCTTCTAAGGTCGTTTTAACCATTTACCATGGACAAATATCTCAAATTCCTATCCGATCCTACTCTAGTGATCTTATCTCTTATCCATTGAGCTTATCCTCCCTCATAAGTGGATCTCAAGCCTATATTGGTAAATCCTAAACTACCATGTTTACCCTATAAATTTACTTCCTCCCATGGAGTCTGGGTTGGCTTTTGGATATTTTTAGTGCCCTTATGTTGCTGTTGTGAGCTTACGGAATCATCATCCATTTTCATTAGGGTTGAGTGTGAAGGTTTTCTTTGTGGTAAGGAAGGACACAAAAATTATGGAGACTCTCTACAAAGTCAACTCTTATATATCATTGTAACTCTCTCCTTTTTTTTATTAATACAAAAATCATCTTGTTTTTCTATAATTGTGTTATGTTTATGCGCTTTTATTTCTATAGAAATTTATTAATACTGATAGTATTAACAGATCCTCCTGATCTAACAAATTAATATTATGTTAAATATAGAATCCTTCCACTTAATTCTTTGCGGAAATTAAATTGCCAATTGCAAAACTCATGAAGAAAAATCAATCACACATAAACAAAGTTGTTTAACAAGAAAGCTTAAAGCTAAAAACCCCAACTATAATATATTATGTATATCAATGGAATCATGTAATAATCTCATACAAAGATTAGTACAACAAGCTCTTAGTACAATCAACAATCATTACACACTGTCATGCATAAATTTGCATCTCTATGCACCAATTTCTTGCCTCCTGACAGCCTGCCTCCACTGCGCAATCCTTGCTAAATAAGACACCTGAATGAATTGAAATTGTCCTTGCTTTTACTGCGCAATCCTCATTGGCAACTCCAATGTGTGTTAGATGCATTGAATGTATAAGTATAGTCACAACGGATAGTCCATCTCACCCTTTCACCTATCTCTCCACTGGGTCTCCACTGGAACTGACATGCAAGTAGTTAACTGTTTTATTTGTTCAGTTGCAAGTGAGTCTCTAGTTATGAATTAATTAAATAATTAATTCACTAAACTCTCACTAGTGTATCTTTCAGTTAGACTAGATAGAACTAGCTCAACTGAGTTTAACTCACTTAACTGAATTAAACTAAATAACAACTCCTGTAACTACGTCTCTTCCAACTCTATCATAACTTTGCCACTTTAGTTCTAACTGAGTCCTCCATGCATGAGTCACTAACCAACCCTAGGAATTGTGTAATTCCTTCAATCCATTCATTTGCCAAATCTATTCACTGAAATAAAGTTCTCCAAGATAATAAGTTGATATTTATTGTCGGATTATTATTAAGGGCTAATAATAATCGACATGCACCTATTTTTAGATTGAAGATCTATAAATAGACGTCGCCCAATATCCTAAAATTAGAATTTCATCTATTTTTCACATTTGATCAACCATCTACAAATAGCATCCTTCAACTTATAGAATATGCTCACCATGTCTAAAAATAGACATAAACCTAAAAATAGCCTGTGGGCCCCACTTAGTGAAGGTGCTCAGTACTTTTCACTAAGCTCATCATCTTGTTGAATCTCAACACTCCCTCTCAACAAGACAAAGATTATCCTTCACCCCGATCCTGCCTCTATGATATTCGAATTTTCTCCTGGTGAGCGCCTTCGTCAGAATATCTGCATCCTAATCTTCCGTAGGAATGTACTAAAGCAACATGATCTTCCGCTGCACACAATCTCTGATATGATGATACCGGATATCAATATGTTTATATCTATCATGAAACATAGGATTAATCGAGAGTTTAATGCAACTCTGATTATCACAATGTATCACTGTAGGATCTAAATGAGAACCGAACAAACCGACCAGGATCTTCCTCATCCAGATAGCCTCACATGCAGCTTGACTTGCTGCCATGTATTCTGCTTCCGCTGAACTAATTCCCATGGATCTTTGTTTCCTGTTGTACCAAGAAACTGCCGTAGATCCGATACTGAAAATCCCTCCTAATGTGCTCTTTCTGTTCATTGGGCTACTTTCCCAATCTGCATCCGTGATGCCATGCAAATTGACCTCATCCGTCTATCTGTACCATAAGCAATACTCAAATGTGCCCATGAGATACCTCAGGACATGCTTTCCTGCCTTCCAAAAGAGCTTGGTAGGCTTAACCATCGCTTGTGAAAGCTAGTTCACCGCATAGCATATGTCCGATCTTGTATTAACTAAATACATAAGCGACCCCACCAACTGTCGATAAATAGTGGCATCCAATACCTCTACCGATGTGTAATATTCCTAATTAGCAACAACTAATTGGAATATTCGATTTTTGTATAGTTTTGTCGACTATAGTTTATTAATAAATAAAAAGTGAGAGGAGGGGTCTAACTCACTTAAATAAAATAAAGTGTTTCCCTAGTAGCACAACGTTATAACTTATGGGGAGCCATGGGGGTCCAACACCACGCAGAGGAGGGGGCCCACATAGCCTCTAGGAGCTTCTGCGTAGATGGAGGAGGAGCACGTGGAGGAGAGGGAGACCACGTTAGGGTTTTGGAGAGGGGCCAGTGTTATAAAAGGTGGGAGAGCCTTCTCATTTGGGACTCTTGTTGTTGATGATATTTGAGCTAGACTTTTGTCTTCTTGAGCACGCTGGCTGTTTAGCCTGTCTGCAACACTGTTTAGTGCGTTGAGTGTCTCCGGTCGGAGATCTCACCCTTAGCCCCGGGGGACTTCGAGTGCCTGCTCGGGTAAGGTCATTTCTTCAGTCTTTAGCAGGAGGTTTGGTTGGTTGTTTTGCTGAGGAGCTGGGCTTCTCTTGTGACTGCGCAGTCCCTGGGAGAGAGGACGCAGTTCTACTTGGAGGTGTTCCGTTGCGGGGTTTCTGCAAAAGTTTCAGTTGATATCCGGAGTGGAGGATCAGTCTTTGCCAGTAGGAGGTTTCCCGAGGAGTTTGTGGCACTGTTTCAGCTATTATCATTTGGCATCTGTGCTGAGCCTTGGAGGGCAGCGTAATTCCTTGAGGAGGGACTTTCTGGTGATTTTCGGAGGCTGACCATTTTTGATATGGTTTCTGGGTTTTGTCTGGGTTGGTGAGTACAGGTGGTCCGCAGATTTTCAGCTCATTCCGGCAAGGGGATCAGCCCCTAGTTTTCAGTCTATTCCAGCAGCAGCAGTTTTACAGCAGATTTCCAGCAGCTGGGATGCAGTTTCTTAGAGCAGCCATTTTCTGTCTTTCTGAGAGAGTTCTCTACTTGCCTTGAGCAAGAATAGGTGCTATCATTCCGATCATCTTTTGTATTTCTTTATATTCTCAGATTAATAAAATGGCTTAGAATTCTCGGCATTTTTATGAGTATTTTCTTTATGTTCTATTTCTGGCATTTTTTATATTGTCGTATGCTTGTATTGTTGTCTATTTCCCTTTCGGGATATTACAGTGGTATCAGAGCATAGATCTGGCTCAGCCTGTGGAGCTAGCAGTTTATGACACCGAGGGATAAACCCTACATATGTTACAGAGGTAGGAAATACAGAGACATTGAGCGTAGGTTGGAGAACACCTACAGAGAGGGAGACTGTGTTCGAGTGGTGGACACGGATCAGGAGCAGCCTGTGGTGGACGCAGAGCAGCAGGGTCCTATGGCAGGGGACGATGATGATGTGAGGAGATATAGGGAAATGCTCCTAAAATCAGTACAGGATCTGTCGAGACAGATGGAGACGATAGGGCAGAGATTCGCTGCCGTGGAGGCTAGACAGCGTGAAACCCCAAGGGGTTTTCAGATTCGTGAGGGATCGGGCACATCCCACCATATGCCGGAGCGCGAGACTACCCCCCTTATGGCATCGCATGCACCCACGCGATCCATTATGCCCACCTTCCTAGGAGCGGACACAGGGGAAGGAGCACAGTAGGAGCCAGAGCCTAGCCACATGGGTGACTATTTTGCAGAGTACCAGGCATACGAGCAAGAGTTCAGAGATGCTATCTCGTTCAGAGACTTTGTTCAGCTCCAGCGGGACAGTAGACCCCGCGATCATCACAGAGGGCACCGGCATCATCATGATGGAGACAACCACTGCACAGCTAGCAGATTTCATTTGCCCACGTTTGATGGTTCATCAAACAGTTCGGCAAAGTCTTGGGTGGAAAAGTTGGACATCTATTTCCAGCTTAATCAGATGTCGGAGACAGAGGCCATTAAGGTGGCAACATTACATTTGGATGGTGAGGCCCAGGACTGGTGGTTTCATGGGATGACGACACTCGGGCATTCTACAGTGACGACATATGCCGAGTTTACCAGGAGGGTGATAGAGCGTTTTGACCGGAGGGATCCGGAACAACACTTTGTTGAGCTGACGAGGCTCAAGCAGACTAGGAGCCCAGAGACTTACATTGCGGATTTCTTGAGGGTTTCAGTGATGGTGCCAGATCTATCCGCAGCTCGGATGATCTACATGTTTGTGGAGGGATTAGCAGAGCCACTTCGTGGCCTAGTCAGGTCGACTAGACCAGCTACACTTCAGGATGCTATCAGCAGGACCCGAGATTTATAGGATGTCTTACCCAGGACTCGGACCCCTTATCCCCAGAGACAGGCTTTCCAACCTAAGGGGAAGGACGTGAGGATCCCGCCTCCTAAGGGGAATCCCGGACGGGTGCAGATTGAGGATGATGCCAGGAGGGAACTGAAGAAGAAGCGGTTGTGCTTCACCTGCCAGGAGCCATGGGCACCAGGACATAGATGTGCTGCTGGGAAAGCACATTTCATTGAGGTTTTCTCCGAGAGCAGCGGGGAAGAGGATGAGGAGGATGATGTGGAGGCAGGAGATTGTCATGCAGTGCAGGATACTTTGCCACCTCCACCAGCAGCAGCAGGTGGTACATCGTTTGCACCTACTGGAGGAGCTCTTGCAGCATTGCGGGGAGTTCCCAAGTATTTGACGCTGCGCGTATGGGGGACAGTGCGTGGCCAGCGAGTATCAGTCTTGGTCGATAGTGGGGCAACCCACAACTTCATCGATGCGCAGATGGTCGAGCGGAGAGGTATACAGACTGAGAGCTTCGATGGATTTTCAGTTTTGGTCCCAGGAGATCAGACCATGGTGTGTGCTCGATATGTTCCCGAGTTATCGGTGACGATGGGCACCTATACATTGACAGATCACTTTTTTGTGGTCGATATTCCGGACACCAACATGATACTGGGTGTTCAGTGGCTTATCACTCTAGGGAAGGTCACGACAGATTGGAAGGCCCTAGAGATGGAGTGGGATGATGCCAAGACAGGGAGGCATGAGAAGATATGGGGACAGCACACATATCCGCCTCAGACTATTTCGGCTCATCGGATGGAGGCAACCTTCCGTAAGGGAGACATAGAGTGGGCAGTAGAGCTGCGGGCATCAGAGGCAGCGACTACGGGACAGGCAGTGCACCCAGAGGTACAGACCACCCTTGACAGGTACACCACAGTGTTCGGGGATATTCCGCCAAGGCAGGCACCGGATCGGGGGTTTGAGCATACCATTGAGCTTGAGCAGGGTATACAGGCAGTGATCACCACACCCTATAGGCATCCCAAGGCCTATCGGGATGAGATTGAGCGAGCTATTCAGGAGTTGCTGGCCCTTGGGCACATTCGGCCGAGCACGAGTCCTTTTGCTTCTTCTGTGGTGTTGGTGAAGAAGAAGGACGGCACATTGCGGATGTGCATTGATTACAGGGCTCTGAACAAGAAGACCCTGAAGAACAGGTACCCCATTCCTAGGATCGATGAGTTGATGGACGAGTTGAGAGGAGCACGGTTCTTCTCAAAGATTGATTTGAGATCTGGGTACCATCAGATTCGCGTGAGGGAACAGGACATTCCCAAGACCGCCTTCAGGTGTCATTATGGGCACTTCGAGTTTCTGGTTATGCCTTTTGGGCTGACCAATGCACTCGCTACCTTTCAGTCGTGCATGAACCATATCTTCAGGGGTCATCTGAGGAAGTTTGTGCTGGTTTTCTTCGATGACATACTCATATATAGCAGGACTTGGGAGGAGCATCTCCAACATATTGAGACAGTATTGCGCATCTTGGAGGAGCAGCAGTTCTATGCCAAGCTCTCCAAATGTGAGTTTGGGTTGACGGAGATGTTGTACTTGGGACATATCATAGGAGTGGACGGAGTGAGAGTCCACGAGGAGAAGATCCGGGCCATCAGAGATTGGCCAGAGCCGAGGAACGTGACCGAGCTTCGGGGATTCATTGGCATTTGCACCTACTACAGGAAGTTCGTCAAGGGTTTCTCACAGCTCGCTGCACCCCTCACAGATTTGACAAAGAAGGGGGCATTCAGTTGGTCAGATACAGCACAGCGGGCCTTTGAAAGGCTCAAGGAGGTGATGAGTAGCTGCCCCGTGCTTGCATTGCCGGATTTCACGCAGCCATTTGTCTTGGAGTGCGATGCGTCAGGAGAGGGGATTGGTGCAGTATTGATGCAGGGTGGTCACCCTATAGCTTTTGAGAGCCGGAAGCTCCTTCCGCATGAGAGGTTGTATTCCATATACGACAAGGAGATGTTGGCCATCATGCATGCATTGGCCAAGTACCGGCAGTATTTGGTGGGCAGTAGATTCAGGGTGAGGTTCGATCACAACAGCCTTAGGTTCTTTCTGGAGCAGAAGCAGTTGCAGGAGAGGCAACAGAAGTGGATCAGTAAGATCCAAGCCTATGACTTTGACATTGAGTACATCAAAGGCAAGAATAAAGAGGTAGCAGACACCCTTTCACGTAGACCGGCCACGTTATCTCTTATGAGTTGGATATAGATTGGAGGGCTCGACTGTTAGTGGAGTACTCTAAGGACAGGTTTGCATGCGAGGTGTTGGATGGACAGGTAGCAGATAGCGGTACGGGTGATACAGGATTGGACGGGTTGCATATGGTAGAGCTGCCCCGGGCAACAAGATTCTTAATATTTTTTCCATTATCATGTGCAGAAGAAGGGGTTGGACAACGGGTGATAGTCACGAATGAGCTACCCACGGATGATGAGGGACATTTGTTGCGACCAGAGGCTATTATTGATACCGGGGAGAGCGGCTACGGAACGGAGGACCGTCAGGAATTTTTGGTGAGGGTGGAAGAATTGGAGGATGGGATGCCACTTAGGAGAATGAGAAGGAGAATATTAAAGCATCCATCCTTCAGTTATGAGGACAATAACATTTTCATAGGAAAGCTTTAATATTTCTAATTAACATGACTAATTGGAATATTTTATTTTGTATAGTTTTGCCGACTATAGTTTATTAATAAATAAAAAGTGAGAAGAGGGGTCTAACTCACTTAAATAAAATAAAGTACCTCCCTAGTAGCACAACGTTATAACTTATGGGGAGCCATGGGGGTCCAACACCACGCAGAGGAGGGGGCCCACGTAGCCTCTAGGAGCTTCTGCGCAGATTGAGGAGGAGCACGTGGAGGAGAGGGAGACCACGTTAGGGTTTTGGAGAGAGGCCAGCATTATAAAAGGTGGGAGAGCCTTCTCATTTGGCATTCTTGTTGTTGATGATATTTGAGCTAGACATTTGTCTTCTTGAGCACGCTGGCTGTTTAGCCTGTCTGCAGCACTGTTTAGTGCGTTGAGTGTCTCCAGTCGGAGATCTCGCCCTTAGCCCCGGGGGACTTCGAGTGCCTGCTCGGGTAAGGTTATTTCTTCAGTCTTTAGCAGGAGGTTTGGTTGGTTGTTTTGCTGAGGAGCTGGGCTCTTCTTGTGACTGCGCAGTCCCTAGGAGAGAGGACGCAGTTCTTCTTGGAGGTGTTCCGGTTCGGAGTTTCTGCAGGAGTTTCAGTTGATATCCGGAGTAGAGGATCAGTCTTTGCCAGTAGGAGGGTTCCTGAGGAGTTTGTGGCACTGTTCCAGCTATTTTTATTTGGCATCTGCGCTGAGCCTTGCAGAGGCAGCGTAATTCCTTGAGGAGGGTTTCTTTGGTGATTTTCGGAGGCTGACCATTTTTGATATGGTTTCTGGGTTTTGTCCGGGGTGGTGAGTATAGGTGGTCTACAGATTTTCAGCTCATTCCGGCAAGGGGATCAGCCCCTAGTTTCAGTCCATTCCAGCAGCGACAGTTTTACGGCAGTTTTCCAGCCGCTGGGATGCAGTTTCTTATAGCAGCCATTTCCTGTCTTTCTGAGAGATTTCTTCACTTGCCTTGAGCAAGAATAGGTGCTATCATTCTGATCATCTATTGTATTTCATTATATTCTCAGATTAATAAAATGGCTTAGCATTCCCGGCATTTTTATGAGTATTTTCTTTATGTTCTATTTCTGGCATTTTCTATATTGTCGTATGCTTGTATTGCTGTCTATTTTCCTTTCGGGATATTACGGTGGTATCGGGCATAGATTTGGCTTAACTTTGTGGGCTAACGGTCTGTGACAGGATAAGCCCTACATACGACATTACAGGGGTAAGAAATACAGAGACAGTGAGCGTAGGTTGGAGAACACCTACGGAGAAGGGGACTGTGTTCGAGTGGTGGACACAGATCAGGAGCAGCCTGTGACAGATACAGATCAGGAGCAGCCTGTGACAGATACAGAGCAGGAGCAGCCTGTGGTGGACGCAGAGCAACAGGATCCTATGGCAGACGAGGAGGATGCGAGGAGATATAGGAAATGTCTTCAAATCGGTACCGGGATGCGTCGAGACGGATGCTGGAACGATGGGAGAGATTCGCTGCCATGGAAGGAAAACAAACGACATGAAACTGAGGGTTTGAGTTGGTGAGGGATCAGACATCCACCACATCCTAAAGCATGAGACACTACCCCCTTGTGGCATCTCCCACCCACGCGATCCACTACGCCCACCTTCCTAGGGCGGACAGGGGGCGAGCCAAAGCCCTAGCCACATGGGTGACTCTTGGTGAAGCCAAGTCCGGTGAAATAGTTGTCGATCCAATTGTACCAAGCACGGGGTGCTTGCTTCAGCCCATACAACGCTCTTTTGATTCTGCACACATGCGACTCACTGCTGAAGATCTCAAATCCTTTAGGCTGCTTAATGTACACTTCTTCCTTAATGATCCAATTAAGGAACGTAGTCTTCAAATCCATCTGATGAATGTGCCAACCCATATGCGTAGAGAGAGCAAGGATGGTCCTTATGGAAGAATACCATGCGACAGGTGCAAAGGTTTCTTCACAATCAATCCCCTCGATCTGTGAGAAGCCTCGGGCAACAAATCTTGCCTTATACTTCTTGACGCTCCCATCAACAACTTGCTTTACCTTGTAGATCCATGTTGAACCTACCACTGTTTACCCACCGGCCTTGGAACAATCTCCCAAGCACTGTTTCTGACAATGGAGTCATAGTCCTCCAACATGGCATCTACCCATGTGGGCTCCTATGCTGCTTCTTCAAAAGAAGATGACTCTTTCATGATACACTTTCTCATAAGAGCCATGTATCTAGTAAACTGGTCAGGTGACTGTCTCTATCTGCGCTGTGATGTAGGGATTCATACATTCTATGCCACATCAAACTTCAGTCTCTCAACTTCTGTGGTAGGATTTTTTCCCGTTTTGATGTTTGATTCTGCATGAGTGGACTCCTTCACTCCATGAATCTCCTCCTGTGGCTGATCCACATCTAAAGGCTCATCATTGGGAACAAGTAGCTCCTCCTCTGCATGCAAGTGTAGCTCCCTCTCAAGCGACAACTTCATGGCTTTCACCTCATTGAATTTTATATCCCGTCGCATCAAAGTCATTCGATTGTTTGGAAAATACACATGATAATTATGGGGTGTTTCTGTGTACCCCATAAATATCCCAACTTTTGCAGTTAGCTCCAGATTCTTCCTAGCGTCCTTTGTCACATGAATGTAAACAGATGAGCCAAAAATATTCAAATGAGAAATATTAGGCTTCTTAATAGTAAAAGCTTCTTCAGGTGTACTCATGCCAAGTACTCTATGAGGACAACGGTTTTGCACATAAACCACAGTGTTGCATGCTTCCGCCCACAAGTTCATTAGCAGGCCCTGGTCATGCAGCATAGCTCTTGCAACACCCATGATCATTATTCTCTTCCTCTCCACGACCCCATTCTAATGTGGGTTATGAGGCGTTATGAGTTCTCTTCGAATTCCTTCTTTGCTACAAAAGTCTTTGAATTCGTTAGAGATATATTCACCATCATTATCACTCCGTAGAGCCTTCACTCGCTTCCCCGACACCTTATCCACCAATGCTTTAAACTCACAGAACTTTGAGAATGTTTCGCTCTTCTTCTCCATGTAGAAGATCCAACATCTATGAGAATAGTCATCAACAAATATAACATAATACCTGTGTTTTGTTGTTGAAGAAACCGAGAAATTTCCACACACGTCTGTGTGAATTCTCTCTAAGATTACCAAAGCACAGTTCTCCTTCTCATGAAAGGTGGTCTTCACAAACCTGCCCATAGTACATCCCTTGCACTGATATGACTGCGCAAGAGTATCCTTGGGAAGTCCAGTAGAAATCTGCTGCAAAATATTCAAGGCACCATGGTGAAGATGGGTCAATCTCCTGTGCCATAATTCGCCCTCATCCGGCTCACCACTTCTTCTGCTTTTCCCATCATTGCAATGGAGCCATCTACCTCCAGCTTGTAGAGATTCTTAACTCGAATCCTTATCCTCTTGGTTTGAACTATTTTTTTATGTCATAGGAAAGCTTTTCCCTCGCTGAAAACAACATCATAACATTTTTCCTCCAACATGGCAACCGAGACCAAGTTCTTCTTCAGACCTGGAACATGCATAACATCTTTCAACAAAAATGATTTACCTGAATCCATCTCAAAGGTAATGGTTCCAATGCCAGTTGCACTGTATCTACCATCGTCACCCATCTCTATATGCATTTGGAGATCCTTCTCCTCCAAGTCACTAAACAACTCCTTGTCTCCCTTCATATGGAAGGAAGCACCACTATCAAGATACCACACCGATCCCATTGCACTTGAAGCCAAGCATGCGATCAAAGAGAAATCAAGTTCAAATTGCGAGGCTAAGGCCTCACCCATTGCAGCTCCAACAGCCTTCTTGTTCTTCTTTTTCTGTGGGTAGTTAGTGGCAAGATGCCCATGTTCGTGACAGTGAAAACTCTTCACCTTGGACAAATCCAGCTTCTTGCCTTTGGCCTCAAATTTTGGATGGGATTTCTTCCCCTTCCTTCTCCTTGCTTTGGCAGCCAAAGCGAAATTTTTGTCATCATCATTCTTCGATGAAGAGCCATCCCTGGTATTCTGCCTTATCTCCTTCTACATAAGATCCGACCAACGTCGCTCCCAATCCGGCAGTTTCTCCCGTCCATTGAAAAAGTCTTCTTAGCTATCCCAACTCTTCAGAAGCCCAAGTACAGCCAAGCTCACCAAGTCATCATCTGCAACTGTAATTCCCACACTCCCCAGGTCATCCCTACATTGGACAAACTTCATGAGATATTTTGGAATATTGTCGCCCTTCTCCATTTTTATTTTTCTGAGCTTATCTTTCAGCGCCAACTTCCTATAGTCGCTGCTGCTTTGGAAAAGATATGTCAAAGCCTTCCACATAGAAAATGGAGTGAATTTCCTGTGAAGGCTTGACACAATATGGTCTTTCACAACTTCCAACATAATTCTTCTTTTCTTCGCTACCTTCTTTTGCCATGCATCAAGTAATGCAGCATCGTTAGAAGTAGGCTTAGGAACATCGCTATCGATGAACTCCTTCAGTCCATTATCATCAAGCACCGCCTCCATCCTATCCTTCTAGGCTATGTAATTCGACCTACCCTCAAGGGAATACTCCAACCGCAACCCATTGAAAGACATTTCAATGAATACTCAACTATCGCACCAAGAAATTTCTGCAGCAAATTCGAGTTATCCACCAGCACAAAACTCAATACCTCTTCACTATTGCAATCTCCAATGATTACACTGCTCTGATACCAGGTAGAAATTTATTAATACTGATATTATTACTGGATCCTCATGATCTAACAAATTAGTCTTATGTTAAATACAAAATCCTTCCCTTTAATTCTTTGCAGAAATTAAATCGCCAATTGCAAAATTCATGAAGAAAATCAATCGCACATAAACATAGTTGTTTAACGAGAAGCTTAAAGCTAAAAACCCCAACTATAATATATTATGTATATCAATGGAATCATGTAATAATATCATACAAAGCTTAGTACATCAAGCTCTTAGTACAATCAACAATCATTACACATTGTCATGCAGAAATTTGCATCTCTATGCACCAATTTCTTGCCTCCTAACAGCCTGCCTCCACTGCATAATCCCTGCTGAAGAAGACCCATGAATGAATTTGAATTGGCCTTGACTTGACTGCACAATCCTCATTGGCATCTCCAATGTGTGTCAGATGCATTGAATGCATCAATATAGTCACAACAGATAGTCCATCTCACCCTTTCACCTATCTCTCCACTAGGTCTTCATTGGAACTTACATTCAAGTAGTTAACTGCTATATTTGTTCAGTTGCAAGTGAGTCTCTAGTTATGAATTAATTAAATAATTAATTCACTAAACTCTCACTAGTGTATCTTTCAGTTAGACTAGACACAACTAGCTCAACTGAGTTTAAATCACTTAACTGACTTAAACTAAATAACAACTCCTGTAACTACTCTTCCAACTCTGTCATAACTTTGCCACTTTAGTTCTAACTCAGTCCTCCATGCATGAGTCACCAATAACCCTAGGAATTTCATAATTCCTTCAACCCACTGATTTTTCCAAATCTGTTCACTGAAATGAAGTGCTCCAAGAGAATAAGTTGATATTTATTGTCAGATTATTATTAAGGGCTAATAATAATCGACATGCACCTATTTTTAGATTGACGATGAGGTGTACTCATGCCAAGTAAAATATTCTTCAGGTGTACTCATGCCAAGTACTCTATGAGGACAACGGTTTTGCACATAAACCACAGTGTTGCATGCTTCCGCCCCCAAGTGTATCAGTAGGCCCTGGTCATGCAGCATAGCTCGTGCAACACCCACGATCGTTTTTTTCTTCCTCTTTGCAACCCCATTCTGCTGTGGGTTATGAGGCGCTATGAGTTCTCCTCGAATTCCTTCTTTTCTATAGAAGTATTTGAAATTTGTATGGATATATTCACCACCATTATCACTCCGCAGAGCCTTCACTTGCTTCCCCGACTCCTTCTCCACCAATGCTTTAAACTCACAGAACTTTGAGAATGTTTCGCTCTTCTTCTGCATGAAGAAGATCCAACATCTACAAGAATAGTCATAAAAAAATATAACATAATACCTTTGTTTTGTTGTTGAAGCAACCGAGAAAGGTCCACACACGTTTTTGTGAATTCTCTCCAGGATCAATTAAAGCATGGTTCTCCCCTTCTCGCCGAAAGGTGGTCTTCACAAACTTAACCGTGCCTCCCTTTCCTCATCGACTGTACGAAGAGGACTAGGAAGTCATTGAAAATCTGTTTGTTAAAAAAATCTTCCAAGCGCCATGTGGAAGATATAGCCCAATCTCATGTGCCATAATTCACCCTCATCCCGGCTCACCACTTCTTCTGCTTTTCCCATCATTGCAGTGCAGCCATCTACCTCCAACTTGTAGAGATTATTAACTCGAATCCCTATCCTCTTGGTTTGACCCATTGTTTTATGTCACAAGAAATATTTTACCTCACTGAAAACAACGTCATAACCTCTGTCCTCCAACATGGCGATCGAGACCAAGTTCTTCTTCAGAACTGGAACATGCATAACATCTTTGACAGAAATGGTTTACTTGAATCCCTCTCAAAGGTAATGGTTCCAATGTCGGTCGCACTGTATCTACCATCATCACTCATCTCTGTATGCATTTGGAGATCCTTCTCCTCCTAGTCACTAAACAACTCCTTGTCTCCCATCATATGGAAGGAAGCACCACTATCAAGATACCACACCAATCCCATTGCGCTTGAAACCAAGCATGTGATCAAAGAGAAATCAAGTTCAAATTGCAAGGCTAGGGCCTCACCCACTGTAGCTCCAACAACCTTCTTGTTCTTATTTTTCTATGGGCAGTTAGTGGCGAGATGCCCATGTTCGTGACAATGAAAACACTTCACCTTGGACAAATATAGCTTCTTGCCTTTAGCCTTGGATTTTGGATGGGATTTCTTCCCCTTCCCTCTCTTTGCTTTGGTAGCCAAAGCCCAATTTTCTTCATCATCATTCTTTGATGAAGAGTCATCCCTGGTATTCCGCCTTATCTCCTCCTGCACAAGATTCGACCAAAGTCGCTCCCAATCTGGTAGTTTCTCCCGTCCCTTGACAAATTCTTCATAGCTATGCCAACTCTTCGGAAGGCCAAGGAGAGCCAAGCTCACGAGGTCATCATCCGCAACTGTAATTCCCACACTCCCCAGCTCATCCCTACATTGGACAAACTTCGTGAGATATTTTGGAATACAGTCGCCCTTCTCCATTTTGATTTTTCTGAGCTTATCTTTCAGCGCCAAATTCTTATGGTCGCTGCTGCTTTGGAAAAGATCTGTCAAATCCTTCCACATTGCAAATGGAGTGGATTCCCCATGAAGGCTTGACACAATATGTTCTTTCACACCTTCCAACAAAATTCTTCTTGTCTTCGCTACCTTCTTTTGCAATGCGTCAAGTAATGCAGCATCGCTGGAAGTAGGCTTAGGAACATCGCTATCGATGAACTCCTTCAGTCCATTATCTTCAAGCATCGCCTCCATATTATCCTTCCAGGCTATGTAATTCAAGCTACCCTCAAGGGCATACTCCAATCACAACTCATTGAAAGACATTTCAATGAATACTCAACTGTCGCACCAAGAAATTTCTGCAGCAAATTCGAATTGTCCACCAGCACAAAACTCAGCACCTCTTCACTATTGCAATCTCCAGTGATTAACATTGCTCTGATACCATGTAGAAATTTATTGATACTGATAGTATTACCAGATCCTCTTGATCTAACAAATTAATCTTATGTTAAATATAGAATCCTTCCACTTAATTTTTTGTAGAAATTAAATTGCCAATTGCAAAACTCATGAAGAAAATCAATCACACATAAACAAAGTTGTTTAACGGGAAATCTTAAAGCTAAAAACCCCAACTATCATATATTATGTATATCAATGGAATCATGTAATAATCTCATACAAAGCTTAGTACATCAAGATCTCAGTACAATAAAAAATCATTATACATTGTCATGCAGAAATTTGCATCTCTATGCACCAATTTCTTGCCTCCTGACAGACTGCCTCCACTACGCAATCCCTACTGAAGAAGACCCTTGAATGAATTCGAATTGGCCTTGCCTTGATTGAGCAATCATCGTTGGCATCTCCAATGTGTGTCAGATGCATTGAATGCATCACTATTGTCACAACAGATAGTCCATCTCACCCTTTCACTTATCTCTCCACTGGGTCTCCACTGGAACTGACATGCAATTAGTTAACTGTTGTATTTGTTCAGTTGCAAGTGAATCTATAGTTATGAATTAATTAAATAATTAATTCACTAAACTCTCACTAGTGTATCTTTCAGTTAGACTAGATACAACTAGCTCAACTGAGTTTAACTCACTTAATTGAGTTAAACTAAATAACAACTCCCGTAACTACTCTTCCAACTCTGTCATAACTTTGCCACTTAAGTTCTAACTGAGTCCTCCATGCATGAGCCACCAATAACCCTAGGAATTGCGTAATTCCTTCAGCCCACTGATTTGCCAAATATGTTCACTAAAATAAAGTGCTCGAAGAGAATAAGTTGATATTTATTGTCAGATTATTATTAAGGGCTAATAATAATCGACATGCACCTATTTTTAGATTGACGATCTATAAATAGACTTCGCCCAATATTCTAAAATTAGAATTTCATAATTTTTCACATTTGATCAAACATCTACTAATAACATCCTGCAACTTATAGAATATGCTCACCATGTCTAAAAATAGACATACACCTAAAAATAGCCTACGGGCCCCACTTAGTGAAGGTGCTTACTTTTCACTAAGCTCATCATCTTGTTGAATCTCAACAATTTCGATGTCATGTTGACTCATTGAATAGAGATATTGAATTATGCTATGTGGATATTGTAGTTCCTTTTCTTGTTTTAGTCATTATTGCAAGTTCCATTTATAGCCCGTGGAGCTAGGATTGGAGCTTACAAGCGAAGAGCAGAGAAGGACTTTCTACGAGTTCCGGATAGATCTCCTTTTCGTATTCCAATCTCTCTAAGGAAAGAATTGATATTTTTTCCCTTTATTGTTCTAGATCATACCACTAGATCTAGGGAGTTAATTTTTTCTACAAAAGTGATTTTTTTGTATAACACCTAGAAATAACTACCCAAAATTTTACCCCTACTGTTGTCGGTGTGATGTGGTTGGCAAGCCTAACCACTTCACGACCTCTGCTGAAATGAGGTTGTTTTGGCTCCCACTGTTGACAATGAACTGTAGTAGGGAACCCTTTACCCACATCTAGGAGTGGAAGAGACGCTCCTCCTTCTTTGGATCTTCTGGTTCCTCCTTCTGGATCTTCGTAGTGGCAATGATGGCGTTGGGCTCTACATCAATAATCTGCTTCCATTTTTCATTCCCCTTTTCGGGTTTTGATTCAGAGTTAGAGCATGCATCTGATTCATAAACCCTCATCTCGGCCACCAGCGATTGCTTGGCACGATAGTCACTTGTGTTGTGAGTGGAGCTCTTATGGAACTCACACCACTTTCCCGTGTCCTCCTGGGGCTTCATAGTGTTGTTTTTTTCTTACAGCTTTGGCATGTTGTCTTGGGCCACCATGCCTTGGCTTTGTCCTTTGTTTGGCAGTTTGGGGGAACCTTTCCCTTGCTTCTGGTTCGCATATCCAAAGTCTCACTTCTTCTGTTTGAATTTTTTCTCAATCTTGGTAGCATAGTGGTATGTCATACCAAGCAGGGAGATGTCAAGTAACTCCATTTCCTCCTGAATGTATCTGTGTAGACAAATTTTATACTTTAGTACCAAATTTTTCTCCAAATATTTGATACCCAACTTTTTGCACAGGGTATGGAACAGATTCGTTAGCTCATGGACATCTTGACCCCTTTGTTACCGCAGCATGGTCCATTGTATGTACTTGTCCTCATAGATCCCCACGGGATAGTATTGTTCCTTGATGGAATCTCGGAAAGAATTCCAAGTGGGTACGACCGATAATAGAGAGGGTTTTCTCTTGTCCTTTTTCTCACGGTAGGTTTCCCACTAGTCCTTGACATGGGGGGTAGCTTTGAGGAGTGCAAAAATAATCTTCTCCTTGTCAGAAGTCATGAACCAAAAAAATACTTCTAATAGATTCAACCATATATCTATGACAACTACATCTATTTGGACCTCAAATATAGGAATTTCAAAGTTTACTTCTACCTTAAAGGGAGACGTGCCTCCAGAGTGGTTGTTGGATGCAGATGCACCATCGGTGGCCAGTCGTTGAAGAATCTGGGCAAAGTTATCCATCATCGCGTTCCTTAGGTTTTTCAAGGGCCTCCGCGAGCAATATTTTGATAGGATATCCTGCTCCCTCATCTTTCTTTTCATCCCCCATGGAGTGAGTAGTCGAGTTTTCATGGCCCGGTCTTGTGAGTTTAACGGTCCCGACCTAACTTTATACCCTGACCTGGGTGGGGACATGCAAGAAAGGATCAAGGAAAAGAAAATTGCTTTGATACTACTTTGTTCCAAATTTATGTGAGAACAAAAAAATACATATAACCATAAATAAAAAAGATGCAGCAGAGACTATCGAATAGCGAAATTTTCTTACGGACACAATGGAATAAACTAGCTAGGGCGCCGGTATCTTATCTCTGAATACATGTGGTGGCTACGAACTACTGAACTATGCTGACAAAATGAGGCTCGAGGGCCTATTTATTGTTGAAAAACAATGGAAAAACCTTAAACATCCAAAAACTAACCCTATTAGATGAATTTAAAACACCCAATTACGAAAATGGAATGTACTTGTTTAATTGTGCAAGGTATCCATTTTCCAATATTTTCAAATGATCTGAAATTGTGAGAATAAACTATTTCCTTTTCAGAGATGGACTGAAGGGGCATTCACTGGACATGTCACCTCTAAAAAGAGGGTGAGTTCCAGAGGCTACCTGGCCCTCTTCAGACTCTGTCTAAGGAAATAATATATAAACACTAATAACAGAATCAATGAAAGTATTTAATTTGTAAATTCAAAGTGTTCATTGTTCTGTTTTGAATGTGAATAAACAAGAGTATATGATCTGCAATAGTTGTGTAGAGGTTTGAAGTTAAAACAACAAATTTTGATTACTGTATAAACTTGTTTATGGAAAACATGCTTATGAAATTTCCCTGTTTAAGCAATCAAATTCTGGAAATAAACAGCCATAAAACAGTGATGAACAACAGATGTTTGTTTAAGCGGTTCACCCCTCTTCTGGGCTACCTCCGCTGGTCCAAAAGCCTCTAATTAGGCTTAGTCCTTTTTTAATTAAATGCTTCAAATGAAATTACATCTGTAAAAAGTTCTCCAATGAGAAAATGGACTGCTACAACAGATTCAGAACATCTAAATCAGTAGAAATAGACTACAAGTTCACCTTCATTGGAGGAAGGTAGCCCAATGCAGCAATCTTTCCCCTTGGCCCTGATGGCTTCTCTGTCAAAAGCGCTGTAAAATTCGCAGATACAATGCCCTGATGGCTCTGCAGACACCTCCAACAGCTCCAGAATGCTCTCTACACTCAAAATCAAAAAAAAATTCGTCTTGAAAGACTTTCCCAATCAAAAGTTATGGCTCATTTACTGAACTGCCTCTTACCTCTTAGGAAGCTCCACTAAATCTGGAGGAGGTGCAGTTAACTTCGACAAATAAGGTGGCGCTCTCCAAATAAGGCGGACCCGCCAGGTTTAACCACCGGTTTAACTGTGGTTATAAATGTGCATGCTGGCGTTCATATGCGGAACCGTCGGTTAGAATTAATGTTAACGGTTATCAAAGTTGTTATAACGAATTGTATTAATAACAATCGTTATAATAATACAAACCCACTTTATAAGTGTTAACCCAAAGTTATCCGCCCCCAAAGCGCGCCGAGGATTTAATGATAAGGTTCCATGCCACGGTTTTGTCGGACGGGGGCTGGCCCTCCGGGGCTGGCCCCCTTCGGGCCCCGCCATAAACAACCATACCAATTAAATACAAACTCTTCCGCACACATATCAAGTCTTACGGTCTTGGTTTGGTGGTAAAGTCGTTGCATTGCAAACCCGGTGGTCACGGGTTCGATTCCGTCGGCGATAACAAAAACTTTTGAAACGCAATTTCCATTCGGCCTTGGGGCCACGTGGCGGCCTCCGGGCTAGCCACGTGGCACCCGTTGATTGGCTGCCGCCGAATATTCCCAGGAATATTCTGCGGAATATTCTACGGAATATTCCCAGAATATTCTGTGGAATATTCCTTTTTTAATGAAATTTTTTCCAAAGTCTAATTTTTCCATTTTTAAATGAAATTGACAAAACTTTGAAGCTGAATAACTTTTGCATACGGAGACCATTTTTCGAACCGTTCGCGGCGCCGGAATCAGGAAGACGAGCACTATCCAGTCGATCTGTTTCGGAGCAATTCTGAGCAACTTCATTTTTAAGCATTTTTCATCAAGAGACTTGATCTCCGAATAGAAGTGGGCCCCGTTTGGGTAAATTGGTACATCAACTTCCCGAGGACGTAACTTTGGCATATGATCTCTGTTTGACGTGCACCATACCCTGTTAGAAATATCTATCTGAGGACTACAACTTTTGAAGTGAGAAAAATTAGCCCTTGGACCCATGTTGCTCCCGTTTTTTCCAAAAAACATCATTTAGGGCCTTCAAACGACTCCAGAAGTTCAGGACCCAAAAAACTGCTAAAAATAGTAAATTGTACTATAATTAAGGAAACTGAAAAACTGAAAGAGACAATGGTGTGGCCCCAAGTGGAATAGGTGGGTGGCCACCAATATCCACCTCGATCAAGCTCTACCTTTTAGTTAATCTCCTTCAATTAAACTTGTAAGGTTTTCATGATCTCTTGTCGTGTGTCTTGAGGTGCCACTATCTACTAGCCACAAATCATTATTGTCTGCAATATAACATGGAAGAGCATAAAAGTAAAACAAATCTTTGTCACATAAATATTCATTCTTAGGTTTCATTGTAAGTTCATCAATTTCTGTGATGGTACCATGTTTCTTTCCCTTTCTCTTTCTATCATTTGATCCTTAAGGAAAATGTTTCTTAAAGTGACGATATCCAGGACAACGATAACATTAAAATTTTGACATATATTTCTTTCCATGAAGAGTAGGTTTTCTACCTTCATTTCTTCTTTGGAAACCAAACTTTTTTCTTCCTCCAGCCTTCTTAAAGCATGTTGCATATGCTTGAGATTCACCTTCTTCAAATATTTGAATCTTTTCTTTTGTTATGAGCCTACATTCTTCTTGAGTACATGCAATCCACAATTCTTCAAACTTTGGATTTTCCTTTCTGCCACATATACTAGATGCAAATGAATCACATGCGTCAAGTAAACCATTAAGTGTTGTAGTCACAATTTCCCTTTCAAAAATGGTTTCATTGCTTGAATTTGATCACTTAGATGTGATATTCTCATGAAATATGAAGCCATGGTATCATCCCTTACCATTTTATCATCAAAAATCTCATTCTTCAAGCTCATTGCTTGACAAATGTTATTGATGGTGTATAATCTAACTAGGGAATCATACATCTTCTTCGAAGATTCAAGAATTGAAACATAGGGAATTCAATGATCTCTGATAGAGTCCACAATGATGCTTCTATTTGTGATGTCATCTTTCTCAATTTATTTTTCCTTCATTGTGCTCACAAATTTGTAGCTCATCCCAATTTGTTTTCTGACTTCATAGAAGAACTTGTAATAAAATAGATTTTAGATGTATGTATTCTTCAATGCTCTTCCCTTTTATTAGTGATTTTCAAGAGTGATCTCAATGTCCTTTTCTTTACCAAAGCTCTAATTCCATGTTTATTTTCAAGTGCAATAGATATAAACACTAATTTCTGAAATACTAATAATTACTTCTAATGATGTACATATTATTTTAGCGATTCCATTTTATCATTAATAAATCACACTTTAAAAATTCAACCATAAATGCACAAGGAAAATAGAGATCACAATGCACAAAGAGAACATAATATTTACCCTGGGAAAACCCACTTGGGGGAAAAACCCAACAACCTTCTCCTCAGAGAAATTATTCATTTCAATAAGAGATACACGTAATGTTCCTAGTCAACGATGATGGTTAAATTGACCAATAATGTTATGGTAAAACTTGTTCAAAGAACCCTATTTTCAAGTCACTCTTCTTCCTAACAACTTTGGGCCTCTTTGATCTGTTTAGGACGAATTTCGACCTCCCAGAATATGCCTAGAAAATTGGCCCTGTTTTCCAAAAACCTCTGCCCAGAATTTCGACCCTACTGCCTAGAAGTTCGACCTACTGCCTAGAATTTGCGTAGAAATTGACATGTGCAAAGTCAAGGAAAGATGGAGAAAGAGATGAATCTGTCCTTCTTCGCCCTACTTTGTCCTTCTTCTCTTCACTGAGATGCCAAAAATATATCTTTCCTTGTGAGAGGTTGAATGGTGCGTTGTGGAGGAGGTCGAGTTTTTTTTATAAAGTGTTATGTCTATTTGAATGGGTGTCTCTTCATTGGTGCCAACTTCACTTGAAGGAGGCCCGACTTGACAAGTTTCGAGCTAAAAATTTAAATTTCAAAATTTTCTCTTTTAAACTGACATGAAGAACATGTATTACATTAATATTTTCAAGGGCTAATTAATAATAATGACATGAAGAACATGTCTTACATTTTCATTATATATTCCAGTGGATAAAAATATAAATTATGAGGATAAAAAATAGCTATAAAATTTAACACATAGTCATAAAGGAAGCTAAGTTGGTAAAAGTTGTTTGTGAACATAACTAAAGCAATATTTAAAAATGTTGAAATGCTTTGTAATCATTGTTGGGGCAACACATGTCCCTTAGGTGGCAAGCAATGTCCAGAGGATAGAGGAAATTTTAAATACTAATATGTTTACCCTCCACAATTAATCTAAACCATTAAGTTACATCATGTGCAAGGACATGTGCTACAACAAGAGATAGGTCAGAGATGGGACCTTCCCCATCGTATCAACCAATAACAGCATGCTAAATGGAGCCCAAGTGTGTGTAGTAGCGCATGAGGTAGGGCCTACAACCGTGGAATCAACAAAAATAGTAAGAAATTTGTGGAGGCTCATATAATGATTTCCCAAATATAGATTTAGGCTTTGCAATTGTTGTCACATGATGCATGTCCCCAAGATGGTAAACAAATTGTATAGGCAAAGGACCAATTTAACAACTAGTAAATTATTGCTACATAATATATCTAGAAGATTGAACTACATCTAACATGACACCAGGATCACATTATTATTATTATTATTGAATTTTAAGGTCACATACACCAAATTGGTGTATGAGACCCCCTTGTTTGTGGTACAAGGGACCCACCTCCACGTAGTGATTTGACTACTAAGTCTATGAAGGCATACATACTCTACCCCTCTGGTTTTGAACTGTAACCTCTTAGGCGGAAACACATGCTCTTAACCATTAAACTCAAAATGTACTAAATACTAAATAAAAATATTTAAGCACAAATACCCTATATGTAATAATAAAAAATGTTTATTTCAAAAAATTAGAAAAACTTTAAAAAATCATGGATGCCTAACCGAACATACAAGAATGCAAAACAAAATGACATAGTAAAAACAAAGAAAATCACGAGACATGTACATGTCACACGATATGATATATGATTTAATATTACAGTTCCTTTATAATGAAATAAATCAAATATTTTATATTAAATATGTTAATGTTATATATATATATATATATATATATATATATATTAATAAAAATATTTAAATATAAATTGAAAAACAAAATTGAACAAAGTAATGGGCTTATCACATGGTGGGAAACCAGACTAAGATAACAAGAACATGACATAATCAACCTAGATGGGTTTTTGTTGTCTCCCACACTGCAAGGGAGGTACTCTAGATGTTGTTCTATGATCTCCATTAGTGGGTCCAAATCTTTCACATGACTCTGCAAATACTCCAAAGAATGTGCACAAACTCCAATGAACGGAGGATGTCTCAGGTCAGTCCAATAGAGTTATGCCCATATTATTTGAAATAAATGATAATTCATAATTGTAATAAATTGAAAATTGAAAATATAGATACCATGTGATTTTGAATGGAATTCAGTAACTCTGCATTGATTTCAGTGAAAAAAACCGTGACCCCTGCATTCAGTGAAGAAGAACCGTGACCGTATTGAAGCATTCAACAAATTGCACGGATGAAAGGGGACTGCCGTTAACTTTCTAGTGAGTACTTAAAATCATTTCAACGGGTTATCGTTGGTTGGATCATTGGTTGGTGAAGATTCACTTTCTGAACCTGCAAAATCATGGTAGAGACATTAAATTCCAGAGCGGTGAATCTGTGAGTTGTAAGTCTCTTTTGTTTTCTTCTTTTCGTCGGAAGTGAGGTGCAGGAATATATATCACGTGTCTACATGGAAGAGAAACCCAAGCCGGGGGAGCCTGAATCTCGTGAATTCCCTGTGTCAGTCCTGAAGACATTTTTGACTATACCTATATCCGTCCAAGCCATTTAGGGTTAGATAGAATCGTACTGCCGGACAGTCAGACACCAGAATACTCTTGGTGATAACCTTGTATCGTAACATTAAGGCAAATTGGCAAATTGTTTATCATTGGGTGATTTGCCGTTGTAACAGTCTTGATTGACAAATTGTTTATATGGGGTGATTTACTCATTCAATGGGTCATATTTTCAAAAAATGGCTTTCATTTTCTTGAAATAAAAGTGGATCAGAAAAATGTGAAAACCATTAAATTTGAAATGAAAGTGAATCAGAAAAGTATGAAAACCATCCAATTTGAAGAGTAAACCTGTTTTGAAATTCCAATAAGTTACCTTGAATCTATGAATTTTCTCAGCAGTGAAATATATGTTTCAAATTGTGACTACGGTTTCCTAACCAAACTTCAAATCCTTTTTTGGTTTCATAAACGCAAGAGAGATTTATCAAAGCACAAATAATAACGCAAGTGCTATATACGGGTAGGACAAAACCGATGACGCTTTCCAATTATTTATAAACCAGGCGTCACAGGCTTTCGTTGTGCCAAATACTTCCCAGTATTGAGCTGTTAATACTAGCTTTTGACTCATTCAAAAAAATTTCTCAAAATTCCCATAAAACAAAACTAATTTTACAACTCCTTTACAACTCTCCCGTGTCGATATCCTAGACATGCTTGAAATGTGGGCAATCAAGGGCATTATATGACAGATGGAGAGGATGACAGATAATCTGACTTCCCATTACGTAAGGTGTAAGATGAAAGGAACAATTAGGCATGCGAGATTTTATTCATTCTTTACAGGAAGGTGTGTTGGTGATGCAAGGTGATTAATGACGAAAGTTAGGGTTGTGGTAGATTATATTGGGTTGGCATGGAGACTTGTCGATTTTGGTCCGAGCAACTTTAGGTTTTTGAGGTTTTTCGACTCTTGAGTAGTTTTGGAGTGATGGAGAAAACGATGTCATCACTTGTGAACGGATAACAAAAGCTTCAAGTTTGTATGCCTATGCTTCGTTTGTCACTTTCGTCAGTGGGTTTGGGTAATTTGTATGGTAAGGTGGTCAGATTTAGTGTCCATACTTGAGGTGCTCGATAGATATTTCTATGAGTGTTTTATGTGTTTAGGGTGGTGTCTGGGTCTTTTGTTCGCAAAGAGTTTTTTGGCTTCCCCACTCTCTTTGGTTTTATCCTGGACTTATGAAACGCATAATTGGGTGAGTAGCATATGGTCTCGGAGGTCGCAAGGGGGTTTGGTGGTGTCTGCTCCAAATTTTAATTGGCTCGGTTTAGGCTCTTGGGGTTCTGCGCTCTGGGGTGAAGTCTTTTGGTCCACGACTCTGCTTACAGGTGCTTCCCTTGACAACGGAGAGTAAGAGTTGTTGGTTTGGCTGGTGTGGAATATAGTTGTGGTCGAGCTTGCTTCCCTCTTGACTCGTTTGTGGTGGATCAAAGTTCTGAGGGGAAGGTTCTTGTTGGATGATTTGGGATGGCGTCAGGCTTGCTTTGGCTCACAAATTATCGGGAGGTTGTGAAGAGTGTTGTAGATCTTGTCTTGGGGGTGTCTTCCAGGACATGTACCATGCAACATGTACTGCGTAATTCTCACTCCCAACCCATGCGGAGGGGTGCCTCGACCAATCAGGGTGGGTTCGAATGTGAGTTGGAGGTGGTATTCAGGGATAGGTTGTTGCAAGACCCAAGCCGGGAGGACGTGTCGCTAGTGGTGCAATCAGGGCATCATCTGGAGCTCGAGGTGGCAAAGGAGGTGCACATTCCATGTGGGGTGAGCATGTAGATAGTGGTGGTAAGAAGGGAAGTGCATATCATGGGCGTAGAGTAGGCATGTGAGGTCAGAGTCGCAGGTAGGGGCACGCAGGAGATGTTGGCCGACAGATTCGCTCTACATCCATTCGTGACCTGCTCCAGCCAGTTCTGAATTACCTAGAAGCATACAACATGACCAGAAAGGAAGAGCATGAGATTGTCATCATCACGCTAAACTAGTTGCATTAATTTCAATGACATGCCAAATAAAGGATTGTGGTGGTTTTGCGGAGACAAAATTTGCTAGCAGAGAAGGTCAAGAAGTTGGAAACGTGGTTGGCTTAGTTTGAGCCACATGTTCAGTGTTCATATTGCCCCCTCCCTCTACAAGGACTGAGACAGATATCTAGTTTCAATTACTTCTGTTGATTAGGTATGGTCATAAGCGTCCTTCTGAATTCGTTTTTCTTTTGGTGGTTTTGGCTTGTGAGGCTTTGGACTTCTAGTTTGCTTATTCTTCAGTTTTTTTGTAATGTGGCGAGAGCATTGGTCAACAAACCCAGCCAGAGTGAGACCACTTGTATTTTGATAACTATGTACTCTCTTTTTTATTACTAAATAGATCTTCACTTACTTAAAAAAAAAATTCTACAACATCCATAGCCCTTTCCAACTAATTTAAAATTTGATTTTTTTAAATCATAAATTTAATAATCTGCAAAATTCAAATGCTAAATATATTTGTACATTATAAACATTAAAAAAATCACACTTTTGATAACAAAATATATATATATATATATATATTACCCACCAAAGAAATTATTTCATTTATGAGTAAATTACACCCCACATATATATTTCACAATATTGCTTTTATTTGATTTTAGATTTATACATGGTTTATAATATTCCTATATACCAGCCTTATATACAAGCCTTTTATTTGGTTTTTAAAATTATAGATTGTTCATGGTATACCATATATACCAGCCACGTCGGAGGAGGATGACATAATTATAAGCACACACTTCGTTTTGGTGGAAGTTATCTGTACAACATATATATATATATAATATAATATTTACTTCTATTTGGTTTTTATTGTGTCACCCATTTTACTCGATTTTATCATTAAATTTTATATAACGGTCTATCATCCAATTTATTTAAATTTTCATCATGAAATATATAAGTTTTATTAAGAGGTATAGTAATTAACACATGGGTTAGGGAACTTTATTTAAAATTAATCAAATCAATTTAATTAAAAAAAATTAATATACAACTGAACTTTATTTAAAATTAATCAAATCAATTTAATTAAAAAAAATTAATATACAACTCTGACCTATAAAAACATGTTTAAATTTTATACATAAATTTTCCCTTAGATTTAAGTGTACTATTCATATATTATTAATTTTTAAATATTATATTTAATTTTAAAAAGTTATATATTAATATAATATTGAGAATTACTATACACCTTTAACATTATAGGTATACATGTTTTTTACTTTATATTTATAGTTTAGACACTATTCAAACATGATTAATTTATATTTATAGTTTAGACACTATTCAAACATGATTAATTTCATTATTTTTAAAATGTCATATGTTAATTTAATATTGAACTTGAATATAGTGTATATGAGGCATTCCAATTGGCATTCACATGAGGCATTTTAATATTGTAGTTTCAAAAATTTATAGAATAATTTAGAAATTTCGATAAGATTATGAAAAATTCTGGTAAAGATTTTTGAAAATCTGGGTTATAATCGTTAAATTTCAATATTTTGGGTGTTTTAAGGATTTTTGATGATGCTAAATCTATTTTCACCATTAAAAATGCAATTCAAATACTCCAACTATTTGATTTTTTGAATTTTTTTTTACAGGGTTCTAAAAAAAAACTATCGTCCAAGCTATTCTATTGCGTGGTTAACAACTCCCATCTCAATCAACACTCATTTTTCAATATAGAACATATATTTCATTTTAATAATTTGAAAGTTGGATAATATATTGCTGGACACTAAGAGGTTAGAAAGACATTTTAACATACGATGAAATATAGAATTATAGAATTGAGAGATGCATTTTAATTTTAGATGAAGTAAATCTAAATAATGTTTAAGGTATGAATTGGGTAAAAAGTGAGGTGGATTTTTAGAGTACAAGAAAGATGAAGCATGTTGAAGATTAGTTGGAGAAAAGTAAATAATAGTTTTTTTTTCATAGGTTCAAGGTCCATACTAACCCTTTAGGCAATAATAGATAACCTATTGGATCCCACTTAGGGAGTTCATTATATTTGTATCTCTCACCCGATTTGAGATTCATCATCTTTACGCTCTACTCTATATTAAGCCATTAATGACTACTCAAGTTTTGATCGCAAGGGCATAAGGTGACCTTAAACCAATAAATTAATCCTAGAGGACTAAAGGATGTTGAATGACTAACCAAACTATAGGTGAATCTCAAAAAAGTGAATAATATATTGAAATTAACATAGTAGGGGTATAATATGGAGGTTAAATTAATCCTAGAGACTAAACGATGTTGAATGACTAACCAAATTATAGGTGAAACTCAAAAAAGTGAATAATATATTGAAATCAACATAATAGGGGTATAATATGGAGGTTAATGAAAAAGTAAAAAATAAAATAAATGGATATTTAGGATATCTAATAAATATAGAGGACATTTAATTAGAAATGTGTATTAAAGAGGATTTAGCAAGTGAGTTTTGGAAGATAGAAAAGGAATTAAAGATATTATTCAATATCTCATAAACAAAGGTGGGTCGACTAATTAAACACCCCATGCTCATGTGTTAATTATGCATGGATAAGATTTTGTAAACGCCAAGTGGAATGACATTATATGGAGCCATATGTATCACATTATCAATGCTATTCCTCTTGAATGGCTATTGTATGTGTTGTATGTATAGTAAGTTATGATACTAGAGATTTTTCAGTTATTATTGTTTAACATAATTGCAAATTTTAAATGCACATATTTAACCATTAAAGGATAGTAATGGATTTTGAGGTTGTTCAATTCATCTGTGTAATTATAATGGATGATTTCAATGAATTTATAAATTATTTTAACAAAATTCAAGGTATTAAATTCATATGAGGCTTTCTTACCTTGTTATCCTATTTATATGATAACATAGGATACTAAAGTGTGAATGGGAAATAATGATGATCTCTTATGGTGCAATAGAGGTAATGTAGATCTAGAAAAATGAGAAGATGTTGACATGGAGATATGATTCAAGGTATTTCTATAAATAATTTTAATAATGCCTAAGAAAATGAAATGTACAAAATCAAATAATGTTTTTAATATATAACATTTATTTATGAAATTTTGTAAGACAAGTAAAAAAAAGTTTTCCAGTAGTGGTATGCTACTTTTTTTACAAAAGATAATGCATTTGTTTGCATCATGAGACATTTTAATACATATATGATTGGATTTTTTAACATAAATTTGTAAAATTATGGATGATAATTTGCATTTTTGTGTGGATACTTTAGTACAATATTATATATTTTTTAAATTAATAAAATTTGCATAGCCTTTACATTAAAAGGTCAATTGTTAGTGAAAAATTTGAGAGATATAGCCACTAGAGTTAACTCCCTTTGAAAAGTACGTAAACATGTTATGTAAGTATTATGAGGTCCTTGGTTCAACGCCTAGATTAACTCATGTCACATCAAGGGTAGGTGTCATGCACCTAGTGGTTATGTTGGTAGCAGATGGAGTCAACCCCATGTCATGTGCATATGAAACCACCCTAATTGCAAATTCCACACTTATAATAGTAAGTACCCATTTGAAACTTGTTTTGGATATTTGTCACCTTCACCTTTGGATATTTCCTTTGAGAAGCAAGGAGGGTTGAGGGAGGATCTCATAGGGGATGCTTTAAGAGTATAAAAATGGTTGAGAAGATAAGGTAGATCCATATGCAAGTACAAGGGAAATTGAAAAAGTCACAGGAAAAGCATAAGGCTAGGGATAATCAACACATAATAGGGAAATTATTCAAGATGAGAGACAAAGTATTATTACATTTGAATAAGGAGAGGACATAGGATCTTGGTAAGAAAATCAAGGCTCTGCGATATGATCCCTTTGAGATACCGGAAAATATGGGAGATAACACCTATAGACTCAATCTACCCACACAAATTCACATTTACTCAACGATGAATGTGTAAAATCTAAAAATATATGAGGCTTCCATGTTGGACTAGGAAGAGGAGCAAGTCTCACATTCTATAGAGGATTTAGCACTAGATGTTCAAGAAAAGTTGATAGAGGATACAATTTTGTAGAATAGGTCTAGAACTCTCAAACATAGTTGAGAGAGGACACAATTTTGTAAAAGACGTCTAGAACTGCAAGATAGGGGCAACATGAAATTTGGAAGATTAGGTTGAAAGAATAGCTTGCAAGGAAGGCTGAATAGTACTCTAGGGAGAAAGTAAAGGAAAATTTTCCTCACCCCATTCAATGAAATATTTTTGGGATCAAAACCTCCCCAATTGGGGAGGTATGATCTATATTGGATAATTATATCATTTTTCATCCATTTTGATGCTTCTAAGGTGGAAAAGTATGAGAAATCAACTTATAGGAGTAGTTTTAGTGATGAGACCCAATTTGGAGGATTGGGGTTATAAATCTTCTGGGACTAGCTTGAGGCCTTAAATGACTTTTTAAGGTTAAATATTTTCCACTTACGTACCATGCCCATGGAAATATTTTACACCTAAATAAATTTCCAATGGTGTAATAATCACAACAATCAAAGTTTTAATGCAAACGTTATTCCTTCTAGAAGTTAACCCATCATTATTGTTAACCATAATTAGAGAGGATGTCATGTCAACCCTTGTTACTCATAGAAAATGAGATAGATACACTGGAAATATGAAGAATAATCTAGAAGGGTTGAGTTTTAACTCATATGAGTGTTGAATGGGTTAAATTTAAATTGTACTTGACTATTAGATTGCATTGTAACCTCGCTATTAGGAGGAAAAGGGATTTCGTTCTATTCGAGTGTATTTTTTTCCAGAGTAGAGAAGAGTGGCCAAGAGTGGTAGAGATCGAGTAGAATGCCCATGTTCCACAAGTCTCTCTCCTTTGTATTTGCACAATTTCCATTCAAAGAGAGAGAGTATAGCTACCTCACATTCTAGCTAGGTTTTCTCCCAAAAGGGTTTCCAAGGCCATATTTTGGTGTTCATTGTGATTGGTGTATGCTTTTATTTCTTTGTTATCTATTTTATGCATTTAATTTATTACATGTATAAGAAGAGAAAACAATAAATTAATAAATCTAGTAATCTAAGGAAAAATTAACCCCCACAATATAGATTTTATATTTCTATCTATTATTCATTATATCTATTGTGACAAACTGTCTAGCGGAATATACATGACAATTTATGGACAAATCACGGCGATGCTCTAATTTTATGATTCCCATTATCATAAAAATTCACTTCTTAAGATAAAATCCAAAAATTTAAGTGCAATTTGAGTACACCTAAGAGGGAGGCCACTATCACTTGACCAACCTAGTTCTTCACTTCATGTTGACTCTCATTTTTCTCAAAGGGGATTCCTTAGGTTAATATTGTTGGGATTTTAGGAAATTAGTTTCATGGTGATATGAATATTAAATATATAAAAATGGTTGTGAATAAGCTTTTAGTATGAAATTGATTGAAGGACTAGAAACTAGTGTCTTTCCATCATGCATATGGAGTAAAATTAGAGCTCCCTTGGGAGAAAGTTAGTAGATTTAGGACATTATTTGGGGCCATGCACTTATAACCCTAGAACATCCACTCATTATTTTTTACAATATTCAAAATAAATTCAAGGAAATATTCTCCACTAGAAATCTTCCTAGAGTTTAAAAGAAAGGATATATCCAAGAATATTGTAAAGGGAATGCACCCTCACCAATGTTGAAGATATAAGATAAGTGGGGGGCTCTTTAAGAACTTAAAAAAATATTCTAAAGATCTTAAATTTAAAGCTTGCAAATAAAATCCCTCACCAATATTGCTAATCCAAGGCTTTAGATTTTTATATCTTACATTGCTTAATCCTTTATATTTTTAAAATTATCATTAGGTCCTACGACATCTAACTAATCTCTTACTATAGTATGCTTAATCCCCTCTACAATAATCTTGATTCCTTGTGTATCCTTCAACTCCTTGTGATGTTGGTAATATCAATTTATTTGAGGCTCCTTCATTGGATGAGGATAAAACCATGAATTATTTTCACAAGGGGACTCCAAATTCCATATACCATAATATTATCTTCTTCATGAAGCAACCATTTATAAGTATAGCAGGAAATGTAGTTCCCAATCTCTCAATCACTAGAGAGGAATTGAAAAATATTATTTTAGTTGAAAACATTTCCATTTCAGATACCAATAACAAATATTCTAACCTTATTCCTATATGAACATATCATAAGCATCAACTATCAACTATAATATATAGCATTTTTCCTCTACAAACTTTCCCTTGGGAAATGTCGCCACAAAATCTAATAGTCCTTATGAGGGGTCCACAAAGTGACAACCAAACCTTGTAGCAACAATGCGAGAGATTTCCACTATCACCTCACCAATATTCATCCCACTTTTTAGTGTATTCTAACCGTAAGGGAGGATTCCCTATATTCACCTATAAGGATAATCTAGTTATAAGGTTCCAAGTGATGTAAATATGCTAGGGAAAGATACCTTAAATTGGATAAGGCTCAATTCTTATTTATAAAGGACATATGTCTCTTACCCCTAGACTAGATAAAGCATTCTACGCACAAGGGTTTATTTATATTCAATTATAATGGAATACCTAGACACATAGAAGTTAAGAAAAGAGTTTACTTGAAGATTAGATCAACAAAGAAATAATGTAAACCCTCAAATGGGGGTCAAGTTGAAGCTCAACTAGGGTTTAAGGTTCCCAAAGCACAAAATTGGTGATGGAAGGATGACGTCAACCCTATTATATGAAAGTATAACATAATAATGCTATATTTTGCATCTAAAAGGTATAAGGAAGTAAACCCTTGGTTCTCATTCATAAACATGCATCCATAATAACCCTACAAATCATTTTTCCATGGAATATACGAGTTCTTATATGGATTTCAAGGAAGAATATATTTAACATGCAAAATTTAACCAACATTTCTAATAAATAATATGCATTTACTCATGGAACACAGATAAAACCTAGAATTAATTCATTCACATGAAAAATAATGAAAAGTTAGTAATAAAATTACAAATTATTCCAAGAAAGACCACCTTTCAATGAAAAAAATACATCTCCAATATAATATCGAATATCCAATAGAAAATTCTCCATACAATCACATCTCTAACAAGTAGTAAAAAATACCAAGGTAATTCATACCTTAGAAGAGAGGGCCAAATTTTCAAGTGTGATGATGAATAAGAGAAAGTGATGAATCCTCTATTTATATGACATGTATCCCTTCACTTTATAGAGTAATGTTATTCCACAAGACTTTAGGTGTTTAATAAGAAAAGGGTTACAAACCCTACATCACCCTCTAAAGGGCTATATAGGTGACATGGCATTATCTCTCTCTATCATTGTGACTCCAAGTGTGATTACAAGTCATCCTGTGTAATCCTAGGTATGATCATCATCATATTGATTTTGGATCAAGAAAGGACCATCAAATAGTGTCAAGGTTAGCCTAGGGGAATCTTAGGTCTGCTGGGTACAATATCATGTATATTCAACACCAAGGAAGAGGAGCTCATTATTTCATCGTCTAGGGGTACTCCCATGTGTCAATAATTTACTGAAAGAAACTAAGTGGCCAAAGCTATGATGTGAAGTGGAAACATTGCATTTAAAAGATCAAAACTAATATCTAGAAGGTGAAAAAGGACTTAGGCAAGTTGTGTAGTGGGGAGATGTAATGTGCCCTCAAATGCCTCTTCTAATATGTGAAAGACCACCTAGGAAAAAAATCTCAAGATCAAGTGAAATTCACGAATCATTAGGGAATAATGATAATATATGCATCATAGTGGACCATAATAAATCGTTAAGGTCATAATAACACTTCAAAATGAGATCACCTTTAAATATCTAACTAGACAAATTCTTGTAAAAGCGTTCCCTATTTTTTTTAGGGATGGTTACATGGTAAAAATTATTAGGTTTTTCCAGCCTCTAAGGGGAGGTGACATGTCTTAGGTCAACATTTAAATCCATAGGTTCTTGTGATCATGGTGGAAATGGAGGGGAAACAATTCAAGGATAGGTGCCATGACCATGGGACCAACTGATGGAGGTCCATCATCATGAGTGTATATATGTAAGGATGGAGCAATCGTGGAGGAATGAGTTAACCCTTTCCTTGAACTTCTCTCTCCATGCCTTTGGTGCGCCTTTTAATATTTTTGATAAAAATTTGATTGGGAGCATAACATAGGAGCCCAATCTTACCTTTAATGATTTATCATTTATTTAAGCCTCAATGATGAGTCAATTTCTCACTCACTAGGGTTAGTACATGAAAGTGTCCCTTTATTATGTGATGGAGCATCAAGGGCTCAAGGAACTGAATGATGGCTAATGAGGGGGGGTAGAGCTCATGCTATTGTTTTTCCCATGCCCTAATTAATATCTTGGCCATATTTTGAATTTCTCTTTCTATTTCTTTAGTTGTGGCCTTTTGACACTTACATTTTTTTATTTACATCAACCTCTAGGGAAAAATTCTTGGCCCATACTAAAAAATGAGGATAAGAGGGTGATACTCAAAATGAACCAATGACAAAAATATGCTGCTCTGCCCGTGAAGAAAACTCTGTGGAGTGATCGGGCTAGGGCTTCTGAGCCTTCGCACGCCCCTTGGGCTGCCGCGTCCTTGTCTCTGTTCTACTGCTGCTGCGCGCAGCCATGGAGCCCTCTGGGGGCCCGGATCTGCCTCCCCCCCCGGAGGTTATTGCCTTCAAAGAAATGATCGCACAATGCAACAAGCGCCCACCCTCTATGAGCCAGCAGAAATTTGTTAAGAAGATGGACACCATCCCCTTAGTCGCCCTCCCCGAGGAAGAAACCTGTAAAGCTTCTCTAAACCTGGCTGAGCGTGGCCTCATTGGCCAGTTCACGAGCCTCTGTCCCTCTCCCAAGTCGGTGGAGGATTGGACTCAAAGGAACTGGAAGCCGCTTACCAAAGAGGGAGTTAAAAGCTACTTTGTTGGCAAAGGTTTCTTCGTCTTTGTCTTCGAAAGTGCAGAGGACAGAAGCTTGATATTCAGGAATGGCCCTTACTTTATGGGGCCGCAAGGTCTATACCTTAATAAATGGTCGCCTGATTTTGATCCAGCTCAGGATGTTCCTACGGCCGTTCCGGTATGGGTACGGCTCCCCCGTCTTCCCCTTCATTGCTGGAACCCAAAGTCCCTACAGATCATAGGCAACGCCTTAGGCAAATACATCGATCAAGCCCCAAGGAAAGATCAATACTCCTGTGCCCGTATTTGCGTCGAAGTAGACCTAGAGGAGGGTTTACCGGAAGCCATCAATCTTACAGTCGCAGGATGGACACATGTCCAAGAGCTGGACTACGAACAGCTCCCATTCAAATGCAGACACTGCCATGGCTATGGGCATTTTGCCAAACATTGCAAGAAAAAGGCAGAAGATCATCCAGAGAACCAAAATGGAGAGCAATGGACTCTAGTCCAAAAACCCAATAAAAAGGGCACCGGGAAAGGCCCCCTGAAAGAGGCTCCAAGCAGTTCCAATCACATCCAAGGTAAAAATCCAAATGGCAAAGAAAACAGTCAGAATAAGGCAGCTACAACAAACCAGGAAACCCTGGAACAGCCTGGATCTCCCATTAATATTCAAGATGGTGGGGAAAAGACACTTCCTGAGGCCACCCAAGGAAGCCCTTCAAATCCCTCATATGCAGATGTCACAAGGAAAAAGCCTATTGACAGCTCCGGGTCCTCGGAGGATGAAACCTTCGAGCAACCCACAAAAAAAGTTGGCAGGAAATCTCGCAGAGAAGAAAGGGAAGAGGAGGCTGAAAGGCTCAAAACTCAAGGAAGCCAGCCCACTATAGAGATGTCTATCGGGAGAAATACCAGGACCAGGCCTTCCAAGGGAGGCTCCCTCCACTTCCCAGGTAAATAATGCGTCTCGTCTCTTGGAACTGCAGAGGTCTGGGTAATCCCTCGAAAGCTGAAGCGATCAAAGACCTTCTCAAAATGGAGCCCTCAGATATCCTCTTGCTCCAAGAGACAAAGATAGAGGGGAAAGCCCTCCTAGACATCAGCAAGAAGAAATGGAAAAAACATGTAGGAAAAGCTGTTAGCTCAAGAGGCTCTTCCGGAGGACTCGCAACCCTCTGGTCAGAGGATCTCTTCCAGCTGAAAAATTCTCATGAAACACAACACTGGATCTTCACGGAGTTAATGCACAACCCAAGTAAGTTATCCTTCTCCCTCTTCAATCTTTATGTTCCTGTTTTATACTCAGAAAAAAGAGATTGCTGGACCTCCCTCATAGCCTTCCTTGAGCAACACTCCCCCAAAAATATCATTTTGGCTGGGGACTTAAATATTGTTTTGAAATTCAAGGAAAAAAGGGGAGGCACACACAACAGAGACCCCTTCCTTCCTATGGTTGAAGGTCTCATTCAGGACTGGGACCTCATTGATTTCATACCGGCGAAAGGGCTCTTCACTTGGACCAATAACAGAGTGGGAGGGGAACATATCTCCGCTCGATTGGATCGATTCTTGGTTCAGGGTGCTCTGATGACAACCAAGAAGATCATTACCACCAAAATCCTTCCCAAACTTACTTCAGATCATAAGCCCATCCTGCTTTCTCTAGAAGACGAAGAAGATTTGGGCCCTATTCCATTTCGTTTCAGCCCTCTATGGACTGAAAGAGAAGGTTTTTTTGACACAGTGAAAGTAGCTTGGAGCAAATCCTTCTCAGGGTCCCCCAGCTATGTGTGGGAACAAAAACTCAAAGCCACAAAGCAGGCTCTGAAGGAGTGGATCAAAAAACCTGCTCCAAATCCAACTAGTCTCCGAAAAGAAATTGTGCAGACCCTTGAGGAGCTGCAAATCGATATGGAAAACAGAGATGTCACTCCAGCACTGCTGGATAAAGAAGTTAAAATCCAATGTTCGACTTTCCAATCCTTCCGGCTAGAGGAGGAGTACTGGAGAATCAAATCTAGAAGTCTGTGGCTGAAGGCGAGTGACAGGAACACCACCTTCTTCCACCGCCAATATCGTGCAAGACTCTGCAGAAATCACATCTCTGAAATAACAACAGCAGAAGGGCAAATCTGCAAAGGGTTCAGTCAGATCAAAGAGGCAGCTGAAAATAATTATAGACAACTTTTCACTGCTGGAATCCAAGGTAATGAGGAGGACACCGCAGATTTCCTTTCCAACATTCCCCTCCTGGTCAGACCTGAAGACAACTTCAATCTCAACAGACCCTTCACGGAAGAAGAATTCATAAAAGTGATCTGGTCTATGGACTCAGATAAGGCTCCTGGGCCCGATGGTTTTACCATTCACTTCTACAAAATGTGCTGGGACATTATTAAAACAGATCTCTTAAAGATGATCAAAGGATTCAGGAATAAAGCCAAGGTAGGGGGAGGAACCAACTCCACATACCTGGCCCTCATCCCAGAAGAATCTAATCCTGAAACCTTTGCCAGATTCAGGCCAATATCGTTGTGCAACGCCTCTTACAAAATTCTGGCAAAGCTCCTTGCAAACAGGATCAAGCCTCTCCTAAACAGACTTATCTCTAGCAATCAACGAGGTTTCATTGAAGGCAGGCACATCCTGGAAAATGGCATCCAAGTCTAGGAGATCATTCATTCAAGCCAGAAACGAAAAGAAAAAGGGATGCTGATCAAACTTGACATGGCCAACGCCTTTGACCGAGTCAACCGGCCCTTCCTATACAAATTTCTCCTCGCCTTTGGTTTCTCCCCTCACTTTGTTGCTCTTATCAAAGCCTGCACTGACAACCCTTGGATTTCCCCCCTTGTCAATGGCCGCCCCACCTCCTTTTTCCATGCCCAGAGAGGTCTTAGGCAGGGATGCCCTCTCTCTCCCTTCCTTTACATTCTGATGGCGGACACTCTCAGCAGAAAGCTCTCAGCAGAAAAAGATGCAGGCTCTCTTCCAGGCCTTAAACCTTCCTTTCACTCTCCTGCCCAGAACCATGCTCTATTTGCAGACGACTCTCTCCTTCTCGGAGGAGCCTCTTCTAGAATTGCCAAAGCTTTTGATGAAGTCCTAAAAAGTTACTGCAGGGTCACGGGAGCCTCCATAAATGAAAGGAAAAGTGAAGTTTATGGATGGAATATCGAACAACAGGAGCTCACAAATATCTCTACTCTCCTAGGTTTTAATAGCCAAGCCCAATGGGAGATGATAAAATACCTTGGACTCCCTATCATTAATGGCTGTAATAAGAGAGCGCTGTGGTCTGAAGTCATCAGCAAAATCAATACAAAGATCACAAGCTGGGGAGGGTATTGGCTCACTTTCGGAGGTAAGGTCACCTTGATCAAGTCTGTTCTCTCTGCATTACCAATCTACCAAGCTGCCTTCCTACTTGCACCAAAACAGGTGACAGACCACATCTCCAAACTGATTCGAGACTTCCTCTGGCAAGGTGGGAAGGGTAACACTCACAAAATGCATCTTGTGAAATGGGAACAGGTGAAACGCTCGTTTGTAGAAGGAGGTCTGCAAATCCGGGATCCAGCCATGGTCAATCTGGCGTTGGGAGGTAAAATCCTCTGGAATTTATATGAGAACCCAAAGCACCCTGTCAGCGAAAATTTGAAAGCAAAGTATGCCCACAAGGTATCGCTTCGAAATCTACAGGTTTCTCAAACAATCAACGCCTCACAGGTTTGGAAACTTTGTAGTAGAAGTCTGAATTTTTTCAAAGACAGAGTATATAAAATCCCTGGAAACGGTAAACATACAAAACTGAAGCACGATCGAATTATGGACAGAGCCCCACTTTCAGAAAACGATGAAATCGATGAATTAAGACACTGGCTGGAGCGCGCTGGAATCAACAGTGTTTACGATCTCTCCAAGTGGGACAGTCGTGGCGCATGGAATGGTTGGGATTTCCACGGCATCCCTGGTCGCTTAAACCAACAGATGATTGCGCTCGATGAGTTGCTGGAAGACGCAGCCCCAGTGAGCAGAAGGTCGAAGGACAGATGGGGATGGGGGCACTCCAGAACTTATACATCAGCCGCAGCCTTCAACGCTCTCCAACCCATCAAGAACAGTAGCAGAAATCCGGATTTCTGGAAGAAAGTATGGGAGCCCCTCGCTCTACCAAAAGTCAACTTCTTTTTTTGGACGTTGGCTCATAAAAAATTGTTAACCGGAGACAATATGATGAAAAGAGGCATAGCTGGGCCTCACAGATGCGAGTTGTGCAGAAACAGTGAAGAAACTGCTAAGCACCTCTTCATGGACTGCAAGTTTGTCAAAAATGTGCGGTGTCTTATCCTTCATGAGCTCCATATCACTATCCCCTCGTACAACTCTGTAGCCGATTTCTTCAACTCCTGAAATCATTGCTATCCCCACAAAATCCCCAGCAAATATTTTTGGAGGAAAATCTGGAATGCCATCCCCAAATTCACTTGCTGGCAGACTTGGCTGGCCCGGAATGACTTGATCTTCAACAGAAAGGAACAAACTCCTCTAGCTGTAGCTGCTAAAGCGAAATCCCTCCTCCTAGAAGCTGCCCAACAGCAGTACTTTTCTGCAGATCCTTTGCTGCTTCCTGAAGAAGAAAGGTGGCTGGGCCCTCTCTCCCCCTACCCCCGGAGGTTGCTCTCTGTCCCTCAATCGGTGAATCCAGTTTGGAGAATAAGAGAAACTGAAGAGAACTTTCAAGAATGGTGGAAAAAACAAAAAATATCCACGATCTTCTTTGATGGTGCCTCCAAAGGCAACCCCGGGGCTGCTGGAGCAGGTGGGGTCATCTATGCCCCGGATGGAGTCAAAAGGGACAACTTCTCCTGGGGAATTGGGCAGAAATCTAACAATCAAGCTGAGATTTTAAGCCTTCTTAAAGCCTGCCAAATTGCTAGAGATAGAGGGGATAAAGAAATCCAAGTTTTCGGAGATTCCGAGATCTTAATTAAAAAGTTAAATTCGGAGAATTTGTTCATCAATGCAAGTCTTAACAAAACTCTGAGCAGATTGAAGGAAGTCCTCCTTGATTTTGAATCCTACAAATGCTTCCACATTCTCAGAAATCTGAATAGCGAAGCTGATCTGTTGGTAAATAAGGGCTGTACACTTGGGAAAGGTCAAATTCTCATAAACGGGGATAGTTCTATCCATCTATGTAACCCATGAGGATCCTGCAGCATGCAATATGGAACCGAAATAGATGCAATGTAATGATGGCAGCATTGGCGTAAGTCCAAATTTGTCCCAATTCAAATAAAGATACACCCGTTTCAGTTAAAAAAAAAATATGAACCAATGACCACAAGCTTGAATATTGGAGATGAAATATTTGGAATGGTGGAAAGTGGTAAGGATGGAAAATGAATCATGAACGTGCTATTTCAATCCAATTTTCCCAAGTAGTGCCCCTCATATAATCCTAATGCCTCAAAGGAGGTCCCAGTATAATAGAGTCAAAACTAACCTCTGTGGTAAAGTGAGAGAGCATGCTTATACTAAATATTATCCAATCATCCAAAACATCCCTTAATCCATGTTAAATTCCAAAACATTAAGTAAAATCACATGATTGCAATATGGTCAATGTACCTGTCGAATGATGACCCACCTTCCTTCAAGAGAAATTCCATATTGTGAGAGGAATTTGACCGATGTAAATGTTGGGGGATCATGGCATATCATCATGAATTAAGCAATGCAAGGTCATTGGATGTCCAATGAAGGAGAACATTTTATTCTATAGTGTTAAGAAATTTTTGGTGGGTAATAGGTGGCATTACATGAGGTGGAATATTTGGGTCATATTGTATCTCACGAGGGTGTTAAGGTAGACCCTACCAAAATTAAATCCATTAATGAATGGAAAATCCTTAAAACCATAAATCATCTTCGAGGATTTATGGGGTTAACAGGGTATTATTGCAAGTTTTTTAAGAATTATGCGATAATATCGACACCTTTAACATCATTATTGAGGAAAGATGCATTTTCTTGGACTCTAGAAGCAAATAATGCACATTGGAAAAAAGAACTCGACAACTATGAAATCGATCAATGTCAAAGTATCTCATCAAGTGGAAGAACTTACCTGCTGAAGATTCGACATGGGAGGATGTGAATTTTATACAGAAGCCTCCAAAACTACTCAAGCATTGAGGACAACACTTTTTTGAAGGAGAGGGGCATGCTAGGTCCCTATAATACTAGTGTATCCCCTAATTTTTATTGTTAGTGTATCCCCTTTATTGTTATTGTTGTGCCCATGTAGTCCCCATATTGTTATTATTGTGCCCCATAGAAGCCCACTATTTTTATTTTTGTGCCCTTACATTGTTATTGTTATGTTGGTTAGGATTATATTGTGACCCATTGGAATCCTATATATATAAAGGAGTTTTTTTCATTTGGATTGTCCAAAAATTATTTATTTATGTAATGTAAAGGAGGTTTCTCCCTTGAAGAGGCTGATTTATAAGTCATTGAATCTATCTTTTCTTCTATTTTGTGAGTTCGTTTCATAATAAACCATCAATGATGTCACCATGCATGCAATGAGGGTGAAATACAACTCGAATTATGAAGCTAGAGCTTCACCTTCCGCTCCTCTCGAGGGCTTCTTGTCGGCCTTCTTGTGTGGACACTTCGTGGCATAGTGTCTCGGCTCATGACGGTGAAAACATTTAATCTTCGACAAGTCTTTCTTCTTTTTCTTACTGACCATATTCTTCTTTGGAATGGTATTTCTTCCCTTTCCCTTTATTTCCCTTTTCATCCAAGGCACATTTCTCCTCATCCTCAACCTTGGATGAAGTCTCATCTTTGGTGTTCCACTTGAACTCTTCCTGTACCAATTTTGACCATAATTTTCCCATTTTGGTAACTTATCCCTCCCATTGACCGAATCCTGGTAGTTGTACCAGCTCTTAGGGAGGAACTAGAAGTGATAGGCTTACTATATTATATTCTACAATTGTAACACCAACACTCCCAAGTTCATCGCCACATTATATTGTGGTATTATGTTTCCTTTCTGCATTTTGATATTCCGAAGCTTGTCTTTAAGTGCTAGCTTCATGTGGTTATTACTATTCTAGAAAAAATATGTCAATGTCTACCACATTTCATATGGAGTTTCTTTCCCATGGATATTGGAGACAATATGGTCTCGTACTCCCTCGGATATGATCCTCCTCTCCTTGGCAACACTCTGCTTCCACTCTACTAGATTTTGGGCATCAACTAGTGCTGGTTTCAGGACATCATTATCAATGAATTCATTCAACCCATTATCTTCCATGAATTCTTCCATCCGATCCTTCCAAGAAATTCAATTTGAGCTACCCTCAAGGGCATACTCAAGCCTTAGACCATAGAATGCCATCCTGCTAGCTCCGAAGAATAAATATGAAAACTTGTTTCTCCTACAAATATAACTTTGAATTATCTTCTATACTGTGATTCTAGCTCCGATACCATGTAGAAATTAATTTTAGATTCAATAATTCTCATGTAATGTTCTAAAACATAAGATAAATCTACTTCTACTCGTCTTTGTAAGAAATTCATGATTGAGAAGCAATATCAAAAACATGCGACATGAATTAAATAACACACATAACACGAGGATATATCGAATGGAAATACTCTGCTCAAAACTCCTTCCTATCTATATTGCATTAATTAGTAAATAGAGAAGAAATACAATTCTTGTTCTAGCCTGAGCAATCTCTGCACATGTATAATCTATCTCATTGCTTCAGAAACCTCCTCTGATCAATACTTAACAAAATTTCTACTTGCCCAAGTCCCTATTTCCTTGCATTGTTTCCTTGGGGATTAGCCCCTATTATTTAGGGAAATTCCACATCCATAATTGTGCAATCCCTATAGGCCCTTCTTTGAATGCATGCACCACCTGTACAACTTGGATATCTATACAATTGATATTACACTGCCTTTGAACACCAATATCAAATAGGTAACTCGTAGATCATGCATGCATGAGTTAATTATTGCTGATATATCATCTAACTGGTTGATCATTCAGTAAACACCCTACTACAAAACCTCCCACTAGTTCCTCCAACATTTGGAACTAGTTTAGCTTAACTTTAACTCAATTTAACTAAATTAAATTATTACAACTCAAAGTAAACTCAACCTAGGCTCCTAAAATTTAAGAGACACTCTACATGAATCAAGTTAGGCCCTCAACTCAAATTAACTGGGACAAATAAGTTAAACTAACTTAGTTAACACATTCTTGTTGTCTTGTGACGTGGAATTACAATTTTCTCCTAATTCAATTAAAGGAAAAATTAAATCAGGATTTTCTTGTTCCCATTTGCAAGATCAATTCCCAAATAAATTCAAATGTGAAAGGGTGTGCGGGGAGATGCATGTAGAGCTAGGAATAGGAATGTGTGTGGAAGGAAGTTTGTGTTCATTTCTTTGCACACATAGCTCTTGGATCTTTTAGCCTCGTAGAAATGTGTGAGGAAAGAGAGTTTAGGGCTTTGCAAAAGTCCACTCGTCTCTAATTTTTTGTTTTTTTTGTCAAGCATGATAGTGTTTTGGGTGAATATTGTGCCTTACGTGGTCGCATATTAAACATCATATTTCTTTTGCTGGGGTGATTTGGAAGGAAGCCTCATGCAATAAGGAAAGAAAATAGAAGGAAAAAGACAACAGTCATGGGTCACAAAGCAATACTAATGTAGATTAAGAAAAATAATTGAAAACAAGAGGCAAAGATCGTTGCCATGTTTAGATATGTTCATGCCACAACCGAGGAATCAAGAAGTCTAGTAGAATGTGAAGGAGAGATTGAGGGTTATTGGTGTAGCATGGATCTGATACCACCTCCTATGTTTACTGGTAAAAATTTTTATTTTTGGGTTGTCAAGATGAAAAATTTTCTTCTAGGTAAAGAGATAATTGAGTATCGGTATAATATCCCATATGATGAAGTATGTGATTCTTTTGTATTCTATTTTATAAAACAGACATTGGATGAAAAGTTTTTGTGCAATGTTACAAAAGCTACAACTTCCAAGGAAGCATGGAAGATACTAGAAGAAGGGTTTGGCATAGAGGAAGGTGACATGCATCAGGTGTTCAAAATAGCATGGGAGTAGAAGTTGAAAACAAATTTGTTGATAATTTTGATGCATGTTTGAAGCTCATTGAAGAATGGATTGAGAATCACATTGAATAAATTGATGAGATTCTTAAAGCAACAATTGGAATAAAAGAATTAAATGAAGTGGGGAATGATAAAAAGGAGATTGATTATGATTTTACATGTAAGTCTAATGATGATATTGAGTGTGTATACTATAGGGAAAAGTTAGTACTACATGATGATGAAATTGAAGAGAAAGATATGGAAGTTTTTGAAGACGAAAAATAAATCATTGAAACAATGTTTCAGTAATGGAGTCAACAAGAAATCAGTTTTTTCTATTAAGAAATATGAAAGAAAGAAGATAAGGAATAAAAAATGTAAGAAGTGGAGCAAAGAAGACGATTTGAAGATGAAGAGTTATGGCAACAATCCATGAGTGAAAAATTTGTTTAAGAGGAAGTTGTAGAAGAAAAAATTAGAACGAATACAAGAGAAGTCAAAGAAAAATCGCAGTAGAAACAAGTAAATAAACATGGAGCTTGCAACAAGAAAGAACAACCAATAATGAAGTAGTTTTGAGGATAGAATTTGGAATAAACAAAAAAAAAATTTCAAAATTGTGAAATGTTTTTAAGTCATTGTAAGCCTTGTTGAGACTTATACCAACAAGCATGTTTAAGCGATGATAGAGTCAATTTCTATTGTAAGCCTAACAGACATAGTTGTGTCATATTGAGTCATGTTTGAGTTATGTTGAGTCATACGGTTATAATTAAGGGGGAGTGTTGGAAACAGTAAGTACTACCACATGTAGTGCAGACTATATTAAGAGTGTGAGTTAATTAGAGTGAATGTGAGTTAGTTCAAGCTCATTCTATATTTGGAAAGGTTAAATTTAGTGAGTGTTTTCATGTTTAAGTTAGCATCAATTGAGTAGCAAGTTAAAAAGTATACATACCCCATATTGGGTTCATGGAGTTGATGGTGTAACTTCAACAAAACATACCAACTTTTGAATCTAAATAACGCAACTATAAATATAAATTTTAATATAATTTATTATATTATATTTTATCAAAATTTATAAAAACTATTGTAAAAAAACACACATAAAAAAATGATTAAGAAATATGTGAATTACCCTCCATCCATTTTTATTACAAATTACCATACATCTATTTTTATTATTATAAAACACATAATCCCAAACATAAAATCCATGAAGAAAATAAACTAGCAATTTTCCCTAAAGGTGCAAAGGTACACTAAAGGAATAGAAGATTTGGGAAGATGATCTAGATCCCATTATTGAATGCATGCTCATAAGGCCGGCCACACTCTCCAATGCAAATGCCACAAGAAAAACTCACTCTTCACAACCTATGTATGCCTATGCATGAGCACAAAGTGTTGACAGACCATGCCCTAAGTGTGTAAGGCTCAACTATATGTCTTTTGTGTGCCACATAATGCCCCAATTAAATAGAAATAATGAATTTATAAAATTTGTTAGCAAAATACATATAATATTTAGTAAAAATAAGAAATTATTTGATTTAAAAGCATATATCAATTAATTGTAAAAGAATAATTAAAATTTTACAATTTTTTAATTAAAAATTATAAGTAAATTGAAAAACAAATTTTATTTAGTTTCATCTCATTAAAAATCAATTAAATTATATTTTATATTTAAAAATAATAATAAATAATTTCATAGAACTACAATTTGGGCTCTTTTTTCCATTACAGTGAAGAAATGTGAAACAAAACCACAACCTCATAGAACACAAGTTTTATATTCACATGATAAATTTAAACGTTACCAACTTCCTAAAGCTTAAATCTTAATGATGCTCTTACCAATATATAGTGGATCATTTTCTCCCCAAATATGTTATATGTTATTTAGTAGGTGCTTCTATTTTCTCTTTTATATTTAAAAACATCCCAACGACCACACACAAATTTATGGGCGCTAACAAGTGTCAAAGTTTGTTGTCATGGCACCGTATCGTGTTGGTTGCCTATGGGATATTCACTTAACCCACGTGACTTATTGTTTCCATCTGAGCCATCAGAAATGAAATCATGACAACAATGGTTCTCCAAGATTTGCATAGATACTGTAGGGGCCACATAGGCATTTACAAATACAACTTTAGGTTTCCGTCGGGTCCCATATTGATAAATCAAAATACTTTGATGGAATTATCAAAGATTCTAAGAGAGAACCCATATGGATTTCATCTTGTTTCCCTTGTGCACTCTCATGTCATATTTCCATCTTGTCGGTACTAAAGCAATATCATGTCATCAAAGAATGCAATAATGGTGCGATTACAACTTCTCGGGCGGATTTTATAAGCATGTTGAACTCCATAATAGCGTAGGGAAAAACTACGGTGCGAGTCGTGAAATTATGCCACATGTTAAAAAACAATCGTGATATCCTTCCACAGGTAAAACATGATTCGATAGAGGAGGACGAAAATGGAAGGATGTGATTGGCCAAATCTGCCCAAACAAAGTTTAGGCTATCAAAACTACAAAGATTTAAGAATGTTTCTCAAAATTTTTTAATTCTCAATTAACATTTTCAATGATAATTTTTTCTTTTACGTAAAATGAATATAAAAAACTTACCTACTTTAATATTATGTTGATTATATTATCCACACAAAGAAAAGAGAGACATGTGAAAATAAATGTGAAAATAAATGTGAAATACATATAATGTGGTTATTTTGAGTCATAGTTTAATTATTCTAAATTTTGAAGAATTTAAATTTGTCCAAAAATCCTAAGGAATTTTGTGAAGATTCAGAGATAAAGTTTTCAGTGTTGACCTTTCGGAGCCACTATCATCGTCCATTCTAAAGACTTGACAATGGACCAGGATAGTGGCTCCCAAAAATAGACACTAAAAACTATATATGTGGATCTTCCTGCAAATAATAACAACTCTAATCACATAAACATGAATACTGTGATTGATTCTTGTGAACTTGATACAGTAAGAATTCTCTAAAAAACATTATAATATTGATTTTCATGTGATTAGAAAATGATATCATAATATTTTAAATTATATAATGATATTTTAAATCATAATTAAAATGATATTTTATACCATATTTAGATTGTATAGCATAATAAATACATAACTATAAATTATTGATAATATATATATTTTTTAAATTACATAAAATAAAATTTAAAAATATAACACTTATATATATATATATATATATATATATATATATATATATATATATATATATATATATATATATATATATAATCCTCTTTCATAAATATATATATATATATATATATATATATATATATATATATATATATATATATATATATATATATATATATATATATATATATATATATATATATATATATATATATATATATATTTAATCCTCTTTCATAAAGACTTCTTATAATGATTCATCCATTATATTTTTTGAACATTAAAATTATAGTATTATAAAATTAAAAACTATAAAAAATTTCCAAGATAAATTGTCTAATTAATTTATAGTAATGTGCTATTAATTTCAAAACCATTAAATAATAAAGCCTCGCTTTATGGAAAAAGCATGTCCACTATACAAGCGTAAAGTTTCTAGCTACTTTTTGGTTTTCTTTCGTATTCTTAGGTATTACCCAGAAAGAATTATGATGTAATTTGTAAAATCTGGGAGGTCATTAGAGAAGTATCTTTATAATTGTCGTGTTTTGACCAAACTTTCTCATTGTTGTCTTGCCAGATGTTCAAAAGTTGTTGAACAAAAAACAACAAAATTAAGCCTCTACTATTTTTTGAAGACTAAATTAAGCCTCATCACTAACCTCACACGATAACAAAGTTAACAATATTAATATGCTATACATTAAGGCCATCATAGACAAGAGATCATGTCCTGTATAGAGTTTGTGGATGGGAGAAAAACTTGGTTCGTGTCTTGTAAAGAGTTTGGCGGAGCAGAGCTTCAGATTATGTAATATGGAGTTTAAACTAATGTTCTATAAAAGAGGAACTCAATAGGTTTGGTGGAGGTGATTTGATTGTGTGGAGTGTGGAGGTGTCTTCATTTCATAAAGTGTAGAGGTGCGAAGAAAGCACCTACAAGAACATCATGGTGTAATCTGCCCAATCTCTCAAAATCAGTAAACTCCTTTGGCAACAAAGCTCCTACTAAGATTCCAAGAATCTCCGGTTGCTATAATCTTGAATATATTGTCAAGAAACTACCACAAGGTGTTTCTCTCAGCCTACAAACCATACAAAGCAACGAGAGGTTGCTGAGAATATTGCACCAACAAAGAGAGATTATAATCCTAAGGCTATCTTGCTCTGGAAAATCATCTCCACTAGATAAATATTGCGACCAGAAAAAGAAACATCAGCGGTATCAAAAAAAATATTACGTTTCAGTGGAGCCTCGGAGCATTGCATAGCATCACAAGAGAACAAAAATCCACGAGAAAATTCGTTGCGTGGAGAAACTCATCCCCATAGCTAGTGTGAAGCTCGATACTTCTCGAATGTTGGAAGTATCCATTAAGTATCTTAAAGTTATGCAAGCACAAGTGCATTTTCTTGAATGCATGCTGGATAAAATCTATGTATGCACACAATATTATATTAATCAAAATGGTTACATATATATGCATGAAATATAGTCTCAAGATAGGAAAACTATCTTGGACGCACAATAAGGTGGTTGAGAGAATATCTCAACCACACACCAAACTATGAATATTTAGATTTAGCTACCTCCTATGATATAGGAACAAACCCCTTACATAGACAGTCAACACCGCAGACAAGTAGGAATTACATATTCCAACACACACCCTTAATGACTACTTGTCTCGATAGCGATTCACAAATCTAGTTGTGGTAAATCATAACAAAATATGCATCTGCAACTGAGATCCACCACAAATGGGAAAATCCCATGTTTAGAAACAACAAAAAGATATGTTGACATCCATATAAAGGAGCAACCATCCACCGGAATGCATGGGTACCAACCGCTGCAACCTATAGTCTCGTAGGATGTCCTTCACATACATGATTCTGTCAACCATTATCATTGCATACATGTACCTGTACATGAAAATCCCCCCCAAAAATGTGCTCAGTAAACTAATACCTGTGAGAAACTAATTTTCTCCTATGATTAAGGTGTTTCTGCAGACCACGTACTCCGATGTGAGCACAAAGGCTCCTGTGTGCACCCGGGGCACCGTAACCACGAAGGCTCTTTAGCCGTGAAGGCTCTATAGCCACTAGGGCTCACATGTGGTTTCTGGCTCACCACAAACCATCACTTCAAAGTGAAAAAAGTGGTTTCCAATTGACCACAAACCCGTAACTATAAAGTGGCAATTATAAAGTGGTTTTTAGATAACCACGAACTTCACGGGGATACATATGTCTTTACAAGGCTAACATTACACACTCCAACTTTTGGAGTTACCAGGTTCAAAGGCCACTAAAAAATCATCCTATACTTGCTTACCATTCAACTGTGCAACTCATCATCAAGAGTCTATTCCAAGAAAACTCACAAAAAACTCACACAAACTTGATTGTCCATCCTCCTCCAATTTCTGATGTAGATCCAAACACTATCCTTTGATTCCATTTTCATTGTCAATGTATTCATCATATTTGGTAGTAAATCATTTCTGCAAATAAATTTGTCTATTATTGGAATGGCCAGTTCCAACAAAGACACTAAATATCACAACAAACCTTACAATTTTTCACCAGATTTACATGTTAAGTTGATCAGGCTCAACATGGAAAAAAACAAAGGAATCATGAAGACTATTTATTTCATCATAGAAAATGTGTTGCAAATTTTAGTTTCATCTTTACCCTGTCTCCCTCCTTAGCAACAAATGCTACAAAAAACACTGCCATCAACTGCAACTCACCATGCTTCAGATGCAACTTACCAGAGGTTGCTCTTGTATACGAACAAAGGCACATCTAGGCAGTGCACCACACTGCCCTCAACCAGTGCAAAAAGTATGTTGTACCACACTTCACCATTGCACCACGTGACCATGATAAAAATGTGTTCAACCTTCAACTAGGTCGATCCCAAACACAGGAAGTTGGAAGCTTCCTGACAACTCCACCTACTCCATCATAATAATTGTTGCCGCTTCTTTACCTCATCTTTTCGTTATTCACATCTTGAGCATATTTGTCTTTGTCAATTAAATCTTGGAACTCCATGCTTAACCTGTCATTTGTTAGAGTCTCGAATTCTAGCAAAGTAACTTTACCTACATTGAGTTAGCTAGGCTCAATAAGACTCAATAATTTTGAACATGATTCCAAGAAATAAAATAAACTTTTGAGATTAAAAAGAACATCAAATTTCTCTATCTTTACCCAGAGATGACTATTTCCCGAACATAGCAACAACCATTCTTCTCCAACAATACCTCAGAGGGGTCCATTGATGAAGAAATGGATCACCGTCTTTTCAACTAGTCTCAATGCAGTGCATTCCAACACAGACGATTCAAACATGGGTACTCACATCCAAATGTGGGCACTCCAGGAATCCACCATCAGATCCTGCGACGCCCACAAATTCTCCTTCAAAATACACAAGATTTGGCGATTTTTACACACAAAATTCTCGATTCCCCTAATAGTAAATTTCTTCCCAAAATATGACCAACAGAGTATATGTGGTAAAAAATAGCAGACCAGGAATATCAAGAAAAACATGTAGCATAATCAAAACAACGCCTAATCATGTAGCATATAAAAAGAGGCTTAAACTCGTGTAGCAACGACAGCGACTGCTTGTGTAGAAAGGGATGCAAATTTGCTTTCCAGGTCCTCTTTCTTTGCACCCACAATCCTATCAATGGACTCTCCATCCTTGATAAAAATAAATGTAGGCTTAGCCCGCACCTGTCACTCATTAGCCACATCCTTCAATTCGTCCACATCAACCTTCAAAAAACAATATTTCTGGGAACTTCTTTGACAGCTCAACAAACACTGGACTGATGAATCGATAAGGTCCACACCATGTCACAATGAAATCTACCACCACCAGACATTTATTATCGATGGCCTCCTGCAGCTTGGAGCGCCATTCCTCTAGAGATTGAACAACAAACACTTTCTCGTCTGCCATCTCTACTTTCTTTTCTCAACAACAAAAATATTCTAATGCTTTGTGTCTATATTTTTTGATTCCTCAGTGGCTTTGATACAAAGATAAAATCTATGTATGCACATAATATTATATTAATCAAAATGGTTACATATATAGACATGAAATATAGTCTCAATATAGGAAAACTATCTTAGACGCACAATAAGGTGGTTGAGAGAATATCTCAACCACACACCAAACTAGGAATATTTTGATTTAGCTACCTCCTATGATATAGGAACAAACTCCTTACATAGAGAGTCAACACCACAGACAAGTAGGAATTACATATTCCAACAATGCCTACATCCGCCCTTGAAGATTTTAGATTAGCGGAAACATCAATCCTTGGTTCCAATGATAAAATGATATCAAATACATTCAACAAAGGCAGTTGTGGCAACTTAAAAAGTAGCTGGAACATAAATTCTTTCACAAATGAGTTGGAATTGCAGAATTCCTATAATTTGTCATGGTTTAAAGAGTAACTTGAAAACCTAATCTTCTCAGCAAATGCTTCACATTCTCGTCACTTTTCATTCAATCCAACGTAATCTTCTTAGTTAAGAGCTCTGAGTAGTACTTTTTTATATTTTTTTGTCCGTTTAGTTTTTTTTTTCTTTTCCGCATAGGTTGCTAATTCATGTGACACTAACTAATTAAATAGCCAAAATATACACAAACATCGTCAATCGCCAAATTTCTTAGAATGCTGTAGTAGAGTGTTGGCTTCAAGGACGCGACAACTACATAAACAAATGTGGAACAGTATTTTAAATATTAATTTAATATGACATGAATAGTTTGGGAATGTAGAGTCTTTGCAATACGTTCATTGGGTTGAGTGCAGTATGAAAGTGAAAAGTTAAGAATAATGACAATTTGTGAAAATGTGGATATTTTCAACTAAATACGGGCTTCACACAAAAATACATAATTTTAATCAATTAATTAATGGTAAAGGTAGAAACTATATTTCATTATTATAATAATAATTATTATTATTTAACTTTTAGGTCAACCCAAGCCAAACACCAAATTGGTGTATGAGACCCCTTGTTTGTGGGACAAGGGACCCACCTCCTTGCATATATTTTACTACTAAGTCTACAAAGGCATACATACTCTACCCCTCTGGTTTTGAAACCTTTACCTCTTAGGAGGAAACACATTCTCTTAACCATTAGACCCACTCATTCTATTAATCTTGTTTAAATAGATTTTACACTAATTTTCCAAAAGACATTTTTAAAAAATTAAGAACATTTCATGTACATCAAGGAAAGAAAAACATTTAGTTTATGATTTTTGTTTCAATATCTAAAATATTGTGAAATCATTATATATCAAGTTTTGATTTGGTAGTTAGAATGGATGTTACACTACAATGTACAACCCCTCTCTCTCTCTCTCTCTCTCTCTCTCTCTCTCTCTATATATATATATATATATATATATATGAACATGCATGCAAAGTGGCTCCAACATTTATATCACATAGAGTTATGGTCCATTCAAGAAATATCTTAAAGCACCAACTAAGGGATAATTTCAATAGAGAATTTGAATCAAACAACATTTTTACGTACTTTGATCTGTTATGTGTTTGACTTTGCCCACTTAAATTTCTCACAAATGCATATTATATAATATACTAGAAATTGCACCTAAAGGTGCAAAGGTACACCGAAGGAATAAAATATTTTGGAGGGGACTTTGTTGTAGAGGTTGGAAGGAAGGTTATCCATGGAAGTGACAAAATTGAGAGTGTAAAAAAGGAAATAAACTTTGGTTTCATGAAGGTGTGGTGGACTGGCATAACAACTTGCATTCTAAATTTTATGAATTATCAAAAATATTCCCAAGTCGAGCAAGGTTGACTGAGTTTTATGATTATGTCATTTCTAAGAAGAGTTGGTTTGTTTCAAGGACCTTCCATTCATGTTCATCATTGTCTCTTCCTCCGAGACTCAAAACTTGCATGAGGTGAAGGGGCTGGCGACCTAAACCCTTTCCACTAGGCTCACGACCCTTTCCATATGTCAATTTTTAAGTCGTCAGAGGACGAAAAAAATATCATGACAAAAACTCATGTCTCCATCGGGTTTATATGGGGAAATTTTTTTGTTCACACCAAGCTTCATTCCAACATGATAATAAGGCCATGGCATGTTGTCTAGAATGTCTATGATCTTCGACACCACCAAATCATTCAAGCATTGTTTTTCTAGCATGCATCTCTCGTTGAGCACCAGGCCTGTAACCTTAGTGATAAAATCATGGATGTTCACTATTCTCAAGAATTTGCATCCCATTTCCTCCAATTTATTAGCCCAAACACGTTTACCCACAAGTGGCTTGCCCAAACAAAACACGGTCACCAGAATTTTCGCATTACCAATTCTGTTTTTGGAATTGACCACTTGACAGATCTGGTAGGCTATTAGTAATTTTTAGGCCAATATGGCGAGTAGCATAATTGGTTGGCCTACTACTAATGTAGAGATTGATGATAATTCGAAAAATATAACCAAGTTTGTAGTTTTTTCTTCAGAAAAGTACCTATAGGACTGAATCGCAAAAATCATGAAGCTGCCACAACATGTAACAAGTTTCCATGAAAAAGAAAGAAAGAGATGTGCATCATTTTATAAATGCGTCGAACATAATATACCTAATTCTACTAGTAACTTGACTATTTTTCAAAATATTAAATAACTTTAGCTATTATTCCAAAGAGCTTTGTACAAGAAATTTTTGTATGATCCTTACTCATTGAAAAGGAGAAGAACTCGGGATAAAAGAGTAATGCATTAAATCAATCAATCAAAACAAGATCAAAGAATACCGATTACATTGATAATGATATTTGATGAAGTACCAAAAATTGCAGCAAATTTTAATCATTTTCTAAACATGTTAATTAATGCTACTGATGGGATGAAAAAAAATGGGTCTAATCCTATATCAAATATAGTTCTATGTAAATATTCAAAATTGTTAATGTAAGAAGTGTATGTATGAATTTTGGCTTAAACTTTGAAGAACTGAAGGAATTGTGCATTGTACTATTCTTTGTCTTGTAAACTCCATTTGATTTGTATGTATATTTATTTAGATCTTCCACTATAGCATCAACCATAGTTTTAGAACTTTAGTGCCAATAGTCACCAAAAAATGTCTTTGCACCATCTGCACTGGGGAAATAAGGTGGCACAAAATATATCTGAGACAAGGCCTCATAAGCACCTAGATATGATGGACCCTTCATTTCAATGATACCCATGACGGAAATTACAAACTGCTGATATGAGAAGAAAAACCTTTTCACTCCAAATTCTATTGCGTGGAAGTTCAACGGAACATGTATTTTTGTAGCATGATAAGCACCTAAAGTGCTATGTGATGGAAGTCAATGTGAATGAAACAAATCCATAAATGCCTCCTGGAGCCTTGGTTCACCCTTTGGATCATCCTTAACTCCCATGAATTTGGGAACCAGATGCGTTAATTCCTTGCATGCATTTGTAATGTCTCTAAAGGGGGAAGACCAAAGGGAATATGCACCTGTAGGAGTACTAGTGTTGCTAATGGATAACTGGTGTTAAATGCGAAGAAAAACATTCGAGTCCATCATGAGAATAAAATTCACAATTTTTGTTAGAATATTCTATATCCTTTCAACCATCCAAAAATATGGGGATGCTACTATGAAATCCCCAAATTCAATCCCCAAAGTCTATTCTTTGATATATTTTGTGCAACAATTCTTGGCCTAAAAATACGTAGGCCTAAAAAATCTAGTGGACATTGCAGAGTGTGGCACCTTTTGGATTATGGAACTATTTATGTTGTCTTAAATAGTGAAAACATTCGCTTGCATATTTTATCATATTCAATAATAAGCTTACCTGATAGATTTGGTTCCCCTAGACATAAAGTGAAGGGAGTTCTCTGCATATGCCCTTCAATGGAAAGACATATTCTAGAAACCATAGCTTCATCTATTTTCCATGTACCCAAACGAGGAAGTAAGATCTATTCACTTGTTCTAGTCACGGGTAAAGCATCAAGTCTCTTCCATAACACCTGGAAAACTTTCATAGCAAGAAAACCACTACTTACTCACAACTGAACAATGGTAATGTGCTTGTCATTTTCACAAACCATTGAAATCAACTCAATCTAAGAACTAGTTAAGAATTCAAGTTGAGATGCACGATTTTAAAACTCCAAAGATATAAAGCTGAGATGCACGATTCCTCTAATTTTTTTGGATTGTGATGAGCCCAAAAAGCACATATATTGGTGTGGTAAATATTTTTCTAATACCATTTTTTAGGAGCTCGTCTATGAGATTGATGAAATAAGCCATTCTCTTTGGATTGAATCTTCGTGTCTTGGTGAGCTCTCTGTAAGTAATCACTCAACTAATTAACCATTCAATGAAGGCAATATGTACTGAAAATTCGTTGTCGTTTATTCATTGATGTTGATATGTATGAATGCTTTATTGGGTTATATGCATGACCACGAAATAGAAAATCGATACACACCCATTCCAAAATAATTGAGTAGTTGAACATCTTCCTGCAGATCATGATCGCCACAAATAATTTAAATCCCATCAACGGTCACAAAGTATAATGGATAATGATATTAGCCATCTGCTTCTTCTTTCAATTGATCCAGAGGCTTCTACCTTGTAATGGTGGTATTGATCCACTGCAACATCCCTATTCTTCCCATCGTCAATTTTACTTGCATAACCTGTTGAAGCATTAGCACACTTCAATTAAATAAAATGAACCACTATTGACCTCAACCTCCTTTCACATAAGTGTGAATTGAAACTTAACTTAGAATATGGGAGAATGTATCCCAAATTTTAGGGCCTCTCCCATCATAGTTAGAAACTCATTCCACCTGTAAAACAAATAATACTTTGAAAAAGAATAACATGAAATTATCAAGCATCTTTTCTGCATAATATAATTTCTTCAGCTGTAGTCTTTTCCGTAAATTTTACATCATAAAAAACAAATGTCTTCCAAAAGTATTTAGTATTTGATGCTATTGGGCATTAATATCTGCATTAGTACCAGCTACTGGCCATATTGGCGAAGATGTGGCCAATGATTTTTATACTTATTTCTTCACCCTCATATAGTTGTACCAATCTTCTGACCTCATTCACAACCTGATCTGAAGCGCTATGGCTTTCAGGGTTCTTGGTAGTGGAAAGACTCCAAAACCCACTCTCCACCTTGGGCTCTAGGAAACACCCAAAAGGGTATTTTCTTTTGATTTTACTCTTCGTCACTGCAGGTGTGAGTAAGTCCTTTATATTTTCTTCCCATTCCAATATGTTGGAATATTGAAAAATTCCATAATAACAATGAAGAGAATAAACTCCCTTCTTCTAACACAGAGAAATTAATAAAATTTCTACTCACAGGAGACAGAGTTTCAACTCAATAAACAAACTTTTATTCCATAAAAAAATTGTTACAAGTTTTTCCTCTAGCAGATGGATTAAAAACGTGACTTCTGCTACAACACAGTGCACAGAGAACACCTTCCTGTCTCTCAAAATAAAACACTCTGTCTCTCTCTGAAAAATGCGCTGCTCTATATTTTCTATTTCGCACAGCTGTGCATAAAAAAAACGACTCTGTTCTTGTGTAAAAACAAAAAAAATTGTTACCATCAAACAGGCTCTCGGACCTTTCTTTTATAAGTGGTGCGCATATTATAAAATATTAAACGTAAAACATATATGCGTCAGGTCCGCGACTTAAAACATAAAATAAACAAATAAAAATTGCGATTTGTGCGATATTGCGATCTGCGATGGGATCGCATCGCAAATATCTGCGATCAAACATGTGGCAGAACAAACAAAACTTGCGATGTTGTGATTTGCGATGGCGCGATCACATCGCATCGCAACTTTCAACCAGCGCATACACATCTATATATATACTCCTCTGTTCCCTTGTGATTGTGATGATCACATCGCATCGGAGATCTATCACATTTGCAAGACATTTTAACTTCGGTGATTGCGATATGTGATTGCGATTGGATCGCATCGCATCGCGACTCCTCATCAACAAGAGACTCGAATTCTGCTGCTGCGATTTGTGATTTATCGCCTCTGCCATTACTCTGCCGATTTAAATTGGTAAGGCTTTAAAGCCTATTCCAATCTGTAATCAAAGCTCTACCTGCTGGCATGACTTTGAGTCTTGGCCATTAACTCTGTTGTTAATGAAAAACGGCTACCGCCTTGTATAAAATATCAAGGGGATCAAATCCCATCTGCTCTGTACTGCACCTGTGCGGCTTTCCAATCCTTTTGCAATTTTCTTTAAGACACCGACAACCGCCTTTGCTAAGGCTTTCAATGTGCTGCTGATCTTTCACTTCTGCCATTACTGCTGATTGACTTCAGCAGTTGGAATTAATTTCCAACACTCCCCCTTAATTTCAACTGCTAGGTTTTTTTGCATACCCAGGCATTTCCTGAAATGTACAAATCTTTTCTGCGCAAGTGGCTTTGTGAGGATATCTACAAACTGATCCTCTGTTCTGCAATGATGCAAAACTATCTCACCATTGTTAACCAATTCACGTATGAAGTGAAACTTGGTGTCAATGTGCTTTGTTCTTTTATGAAAAACTGAATTTTTAGACAATGCAATAGCTGAGCTATTGTCACAAAAAATCACTGTCCCTTTTACCTGTTCTTGGCATAAACTTCTCAACATTTTTCTCATCCAATCTGCTTGACACGCTACTGCTGTAGCTGCCACATATTCCGCTTCTACTGTAGACAATGCTACAATGGGTTGTTTCTTAGAAGCCCATGAAATGGCTCCTGAACCCATGTGAAAAACATAACCGAAAGTACTCTTCCAATCATCAACACTTCCAGCCCAATCACTGTCAGTGTATCCAACTAAATCTGAACATTCTGAAGCAGTATATAAAATACCAAACCTTTTAGTACCCTTAACATACCTCAGAATTATTTTTGTTGCCGCCAATGTGCATCCTTTGGCTTTTCCATAATCTGGAAATCAAACTGACAGCATGCATTATGTCCGGCCTAGTTGCAGTCAAATACATAAGGCTGCCAACTATGCTCTTGTATAAGCTAGGATCAAAATCCTTGCTATTGTCCTCTCTGCTGAGCTTTAATCCCATCACTGTGGGAGTGATTGCTGCTTTTCTTTCCTGCACGTTAAATATTTCAAGTACCTCATTAACATACTTTGCCTGTGAGATAAAAATCCCACTTTCATCTTGTTCTACTTCTATTCCCAAGAAGTATCTCAACAAACCCAAGTCAGTCATTTCAAATTCTTCTTTCATGACTGTTTTAAAATTTTCAATAAGGCAATCATCATTACCTGTGAAAATAACATCATTAACATATAAAACTACAATCAATATTTTTCCATCCTTTTCTTTGATGTAGAGGGTGGGTTCTCCCTCACACTTTTCAAATCCATTTTCCAGTAGATAGGAATCTATTCTACTGTACCACGCTCTTGGCGCTTGCTTCAGCCCATAAAGAGCTTTCTTCAGCTTGCACACTTTGTGCTCTTGGCCTTTCTTTTCATAACCGAGAGGTTGTTCAATGTAAACCTCTTCCATTAACACTCTGTTTATGAATGCTGACTTCACGTCCATTTGGTAAACTTTCCACTTGTTTTGTTCTGCTATGGACAACACTGCTTTCACGGTTTCCATTCTAGCAACCGGTGCGAAAGTTTCGTCATAATCTATCCCATGCTTCTACTTATAACCTTTAACAACAAGCCTTGCCTTATGTCTCTCTATTTTTCCTTCAACATTACTCTTGGTCTTGTAGACCCATTTTACTCCAATGACATCTTTACCTTTTGGGAGTTCAACCAAATCCCAAGTTTTGTTCCTCTCTATGGCATTTATCTCCTCATCCATAGCTTCTATCCATTTCTCATCCTTGATAGCTTCTTCGAAATGAACATGATCATCAACATGACAATATAAAGCAAACAAAGAATTGATACCTTCATTTGTTATATCTTGTTCATAAATATCTTTCAAACTTATGAAATTTTTACCTCTTTCAGTAGGTGTACAAATGCTTGAAGAAGCACTTGAATTTCCTCCTTGTGGTGTGCTTGGAGAAGCACTGTCATTTCTCCTCAAGGGTGTGATCAGCTGCTCTTTTGTTGGTGTTGCTGTTTGGGGATGTATTTCAGCCAACTCATCATCATTCTCATCATGAGATAAACAATGTTTAACATTTATTGTTTTCTCTATGCTTCCATCCCAATTTTTCTCCTCAATGAACTGAACATCTCTGCTCACAATAAAGTTCTTGGTTGATGGGTTATACAAGCGATAAGCTTTGGATTCCTCACTGTATCCAATGAAAATACATTTCTCCCCCTTGCTGTCCAACTTCTTCCTTAGCTGATCCGGAATGTGTGCATAAGCCACACATCCAAAAATCTTCATGTGTGTGACACTTTGCTTTGTGCCACTCCATGCCTCTTCCGACACTTTGTTCATCACTGCTTTTGTAGGGCATCTATTCAAAATGTACGCTGCACAATGTACAGCTTCAGCCCAATAATCATTAGGCAAATGCTTTGCCTTTAACATACTCCTTGCCATGTCCATTATGGTTCGGTTCTTCCTTTCGGCTACTCCATTTTTCTGCGGAGTATATCTAGTTGTAAACTGCTTATGAATACCATTTTCTCTACAAAAACGTAGAAAATCTTTAGAGATATACTCTCCTCCTCTATCAGTCCTTAAGAATTTGATATGCAGCCCACTCTGGTTCTCAACAAGTGCTTTGAAATTGAAAAAAATTTCAAACACTTCACTTTTGTTTTTCAAAAAGTAAACCCAAGTTTTTCTTGTAAAATCATCTATGAATGTTAACACATAGTGGCTGCTTGCAAGCGATGGAGTTTGCATCGGTCCACATACATCTGAGTGGAAAATCTCTAAGGGTGCCTTTGCCCTTATGCTTTTCTCAGAAGGAAAAATTTCTCTGTGTTGTTTCCCCAAGATACAACCTTCACAAAGGCTGTCCGGTTTCTCTATCAATGGTAAACCACTTACCATTCCTTTTCTTTTCAACAAATTAAGACCTCCAAAGTTGAGATGTCCAAATCTCATGTGCCATAACCAATTATCATCTTTTGGTTCACTTTGGAAAGTCTCTTGTGCAACTGCTGCTTTTTCTTCACCATTCTTCAAATCTGCTCTCATTCTGAGAGGGAACATCATGTTCCTTGTCATCTTCACTTCATCAATACACTATTTGCTGGGTGGTTTGTCCATGATGGTACAAACATCATTATCAAAGAAAACATTATACCCCTTATGGACAAGCTGTCCAATACTTAAGAGGTTACACTTCATTCCTGGAACATAATAAACATCTGCTATGGATTTATTTTCACCTATCCTTGTTAAAACATTTACAGTTCCTTTTCCCATAACAGAAACTTTGTTATCAGTTCCTAGTGTGACTTGTGACTTCACACTTTCATCTAACATAGAAAACATTGCTAAGTTTCTTGTCATATGGTTACTACAACCGGAGTCTAGAAACCATAAATCCTCACTTTTTTCTTTAGCCATATTACAAACTAAAAACAAATTATTTTGGCTGACATTTTCCTCAGTGAAATTTGCACTAGTTCTACTTGCCATATCTTGCTGCTTCTTTCTACATTCATTAGCATAATGACCATATTTTTTACAATGGTAACATTGGATATTGGATTTATCACACCTCTGTCCTTGAGCATTCTGCTGACCACTTTGCTGGTTGCTGCCTTGGCCTTGATGCTGATTTGGATTGTTGCCCCTTCCTTGATCATTTGAAGGACTGTTCCTTCCGCCTCTGTTCTGGCTTCTGCCTCTTCCTCTCTTGTTTCCTCTGCCTTGCCCTCTTCCTCTTCCGAAAGTCATCTGGGTCTTAAAGGAATGCTCAAGAGATGAGTTTTCACTCCTACCCAATCTCTGTTCATGGGTCATCAGTGATGCATGTAGTTCATCCACTGAAAACTTTGTGAGATCTTTAGTCTCTTCTATGGTGGTGACAATCACATCAAATCTTGAGGGTAAAATTCTCAAGAGTTTTTCAACAATCCTCTTGTATTCAAGAGTCTCTCCATGAGATCTTATTTGTGTGACCATTCCAATCACATGAGTGAAGAATGAGTCAATGGTATCTGACTCTTTCATACAGAGAGTCTCAAAGTCTCTCCTCAACAACTGAAGCTTTGTTGTCTTCACTTTCTTCATACCTTGATAGGTTGTCTTGAGATTTTCCCATGCTTCTCTGGATCTCTTGGCTGCTGCAATACTTGGAAACACACTCTCATGCACTGCTTGATACAAAAAGAAAAGAGCTTTGGAGTCTTTCTTCCTATTTCTCTTCAACAGTTCTCTTCCTGCCTGAGTTAACATCTCAAACTCTTCTACATCTGCTGGCTCTTCAAAGCCTTCTTCAAAAAATTCCCATAAGTCTTGGGAGACAAATAATGCTCTCATAGTTATTGACCAGTAGTCATAATTTTTCCCGTTAAACTGTGGGAGATGGATATTTCCCATACCCATACCAGTGCTGGCTCCAGCCATTCTGCACTCTTAACTATGATTCAAAAACACTTGACTGTGTATTTAAAATAACTCACTGTTCTGCAACAGTAACACAAAAACTGTATAGAGAAATACCTTTGGATTCTTTTGTCTGAGTCTTCACACCGCTGGAGAAACTGCTGCAACAAAGAATTCCTTTCCTTCAGCTTCTTTGACCTTCAAAGAGCCTGGACTAGCTCCGATACCATGTTGGAATATTGAAAAATTCCAGAATAACAATGAAGAGAATAAACCGCCTTCTTCTAACACAGAGAAATTAATAAAATTTCTACTCACAGGAGACAGAGTTTCAACTCAATAAACAAACTTTTATTCCATAAAAACATTGTTACAAGTTCTTCCTCTAGCAGAGGGATTAAAAACATGACTGCTGCTACAACACAGTGCATAGAGAACACCTTCCTATCTCTCAAAATAAAACACTCTATCTCTCTCTGAAAAATACGCTACTCTGTATTTTCTATTTCGCACAGCTGTGCATAAAAAAAACGACTTTGTTCTTGTGTAAAAACAAAAACATTGTTACCATCAAACAGGCTCTCAGACCTTTCTTTTATAAGTGGTGTGCATATTATAAAATATTAAACGTAAAACATATATGCGTCAAGTCCGCGACTTAAAACATAAAATAAACAAATAAAAATTGCGATTTGTGCGATGGGATCGCATCGCAAATATCTACGATCAAACATGTGGCGGAACAAACAAAACTTGCGATGTTGTGATTTGCGATGGCGCGATCACATCGTATCACAACTTTCAACCGACGCATACACATCTATATATATACTCCTCCATTCCCTTGCGATTGCGATGATCGCATCGCATCGGAGATCTATCACATTCGCAAGACATTTTAACTTCGGTGATTGCGATATGCGATTGCGATTGGATCGCATCGCATCGCGACTCCTCATCAACAAGACACTCGACTTCTGCTGCTGTGATTTGTGATTTACCACCTCTGCCATTACTCTGCTGATTTAAATTGGTAAGGCTTTAAAGCCTATTCCAATCTGTAATCAAAGCTCTACCTGCTGGCGTGACTTTGAGTCTTGGCCATTAACTCTGCTGTTAATGAAAAATGGCTACCGCCTTGTATAAAATATCAAGGGGATCAAATCCCATCTGCTTTGTACTGCACCTGTGCGGCTTTCCAATCCTTTTGCAATTTTCTTTAAGACACCGGCAACCGCCTTTGCTAAGGCTTTCAATGTGCCGTTGATCTTTCACTTCTGCCATTACTGCTGATTGACTTCAGCAGTTGGAATTAATTTCCAACACTCCCCCTTAATTTCAACTGCTGGGTTTTTCTGCATACCCAGGCATTTCCTGAAATGTACAAAGCTTTTCTACGCAAGTGGCTTTGTGAGGATATCTGCAAATTGATCCTCTGTTTTGCAATGCTGCAAAACTATCTCACCATTGTTAACCAATTCACGTATGAAGTGAAACTTGGTGTCAATGTGCTTTTTTATTTTATGAAAAACTAAATTTTTAGACAATGCAATAGTTGTGAAATAGCATCACGATTCCTCTGTACCACACAATGACGTATCTCCTCCTAAGCCTAGTGATCACCTTTTCATTGTTGCGGATGGCCATGAAGACCACCTAGGTGCTTCATTTGAACACCCAATATAATCCATCCAAGGAAAACAAATGTGTTAACCACCTGCGAAACAAGATTCCTGAAGTGGCATGGATGTGTTGTGTCACATTATATCCATAATTATCCAGCCCCAATTTTTCAAGAAACTAGCTCTGGGAATATTTACAGAAACCATATTATTGGGACTTGGGGTAAACACATAGCTCTGGTTGATGTTCCAATACATGAGTAATAGAATATCCAGACTTTCCCCATGTAATATTTGAAATATAAGAGCATACCCCCCTCACTGTAATTCACATCCAAAGGCAAATACTTCTCAGCATATTGCTTGGGAATAACCAGGTGATTCATTTTTTTGGTTTCGCTGAGTGTGACGGCCTTATCGAAAAGGTTCTCTTTGTTTTCTTCACAGACTATTCCTTGGCTAGACCCGATCACCTCCGAGGATGCCTTGAAATTATTCATTGTTGCAAACCGATCTATCGTCGTCGTCATCTCTTCATCGTAATTATGATTTTGGAGCATGTCCATGATTTGTTCCTTGTTGTGCTCTCTCATGAATTGGGCCTCTAGATCTTCATCTGCCACCAAACTAAAATTGATGGTGGCATCCCGACCCTAGACCTTGAGGTTTTCTCAGTCATAGGCCCATGAGACATCTTCCTCTCTATTAAACATTCCTAACTAGACGCGCTATTGTTTCTCATAAATATGTGGTTCCCATTGGTCATTGCGTTGAGGAACCATGCCCTTGTACTGAAAACAAGGCAACCTTTGAGCTTCCTCTGTCAACATTAAATACTTTCTTGAATCCTCATGTTCGTATCACATCCCTGGAATACGGAAATTTCTCGGCTCACGAACCCTTTCCACTTGTCAATTTTTAATTTGTTGGAGCGACGAAAATGAGGCTTCAGGATTGACTGAGGAAAATAGTGTGTTCCCAACCAAATTCATAGAAGAACACTTTCAGTGTAATTATTTTCCATTAACATGTTTCATAGGGTACAATTTTCATAACGACAACATTAAAGGTTTGCATCCTAATATTGCACATAAATATTAAATATTGGTTATATTTTGTAGATACATGCCTATTTACATCCTATTTCTCTATTATTGGATAGAAAAAAAAATTGAATGGAGTACCTAATGTTATTTTCCATCGATAAACTTTATAGGGAAATGTTCTTAAAGACAAAGGTTTCATCCTATAGTGGTAGGGAAATGTTCATAAAGAAAAGGTTTATACATCCATTTATTTAGTAATTATACATTCATTTTTTAGATTTTATAGATAATTGATTATTATTCTAAACTTTTTCTCATGAGATTTAAACTTAAAGTTTAAAGGAGAAAATATCACATAAATCAATATTTGATAGATAATAAACCTCGCATAAACCAAGTGATATACATTTCATATACATCCCAGAGATCTATATCTCTCTCTTTTCCCATTATAAAACAACCTAGATCCATCTTAACTACGGATGTATTAAGTGCAGAGAGGGATCAAATTTCTCAAGTTGCAAACCACTTTTTAAATGTAAAATTTGAGTAAAGTTTTTCCCCTTAAAAGGTTATATCTAGGTTGGTTATATATATATTATTAGGTTGGTTTTTATTAGAACCAAAAAACAACCAACGATTTATTTTATTTTGTTTTTAATTTTGATTGTTTACATAACATAACAAAACATTACAACATCTTTTCCACATAAAAGTGTACATAATATCAGAAACATGACGGTTTCATAAGTCTGTCCTATCCAAAGAGGCTAATAGCCCATACTAGATTCTATCTTCGAGATGAACATCACTAGCTCGTGGTATCGACATGATCAAGCAAGCTCTCCTTGGCTACTAGGAGGTGGGAAGAGTGGTGCACACGAGTTCATTCCAGCTAGATAATCCACTAAAACCAACCTATAGAAGGAGTACACATTATTTGTAACATTAACACACTAAATGGCGTGTGCTACTTCACGAATACAATGCATTGGTTTTATTGAATTCTACAATCACACAGAATGAAAAGAAGAAATCCTCAATGTCTCACATTGAATAAAAAGTTGTAATCCCTGATCTCTCCCTTTGTGGATTTGAAGGGCTAATGATGCCAAGGCTGAATTAGATAAAACTTGTTTGTAAAATGTAAAAATATCAATCCCATTTTAAGAAATACAAAACAATGTCACAAGTCGAGATGATGTAGGAAAATTTGAATTTTCTTACAAAGTTCAACTTCTCAATATGGATTACATGCATAGATTACGTTATTTAGTCAATTAAATATCATTCACCACATATCAAAGCATTTAAAATAATACACACAATAATACGAAGAGCCATGCATAGAGGCTTTGATGAATTTTCATTTCCATTAAACAAAGGAAAACCATGCATGCATAAACTCATAATCATACATTTCTCTCTTGACCTGATTCCACATTCATTTGGCCATTTTTTTTCCCTTTAACTTACAATATTTATAATAACCTATACAAACAAAATGAATTTTCCTAGATCCATAAATCAATCGGTAAATCACTCATGCTTTTCAAGGTAGACTCGCTTTTGCCTTATTGAAAAAATATTACCTATCCATACCTTTTCTAAATCCTAAAAGTACCCCCAATACTTTCTAATATTTCTAAAGTTTTTGTTATCCTAACAACTTGCTAATTTCTACCAATATTTTTCTCCTACAACCTCTCATGATTTATTTCCTAAATTTTTCATGCCTTAAAATCCATATTTTCTTCTTAAAAGTCTTATATACTAAATCTTATCTCTATCTATAGTTCTCTAAGAAATAAATAAATTAAAATTATTTACAAGAAGGAAATAAAATTCCTTTTCCATGTTAAGACACAATTTGGATATTTTTCTCCAAAAAGCTTGATGACTTGGAAGCTATAATGCTCCCACATCAGACGCCCAAGGTAGAAAAATTTCATGACCTCCTGGTCACATGTCATCAATTTATGAATCCTCCATGATCCCAAACCTTATGTTTTAGTTGTCCTTTCATCTCTACATGTTGTTGTTTACTTTCTTTGTTGATGCAAGGTATTTCAATTAGCTGAATATTCTTGTTGCCTTTCCTTTTTTAGTTGCATCTTCTCTTGGATGTTCTGCTAGTCATCAACATCCACATTCCATTAATCTCATCATCCAACTCTATCCTTTTTTGAACTTTAGGCTTGTTTTCCACATGTTGTTTCATATCCTCCTTTGTCATAAAAGTTATAAAAATGTTATTCAATTTTGGATTACATACCTCCTTTACAACATGTTGGTCATACATTGCAGTGTTCCCTTCATTATCTTTCAAGGAAATTCCATCTTCTTCCATATCTAATATTGCATGTTGAATATGTAGTCTTGGGCTTACTATCCTCTTCTAGTACTAATTAAGCTCCTCATAAAATTCAAGATAATCATCTTTAATTGTATTTGTAACATCCATGGAATATCCATCACTTCCCTCTCGCATAAGACTTTCATTTATTATTCAAACGATTGGTATCTCCTTGAGCATGTCTTCATGAAGTATATCTTCATCCTCTATAATATTTTCAACATTATCTTCTTGAAGAATTTCTGCATCATCGTCATGCTTCATGGATGCTTCCAATAACTATCCATCTCTAAGATCTATGAACACATGCTTAAGAAAAAGCTCTTCAATCTCAACCATATCCTCCAACAACTTCATTTCTTCATCAACATGCATAAGAAAATCATCTAAGTGTCATTCATCACCTGCAACCATACACAAAGTGTCAAATTAAAAAATATGAGGCTGCTCATTTGATGCCTCAGCCATCACGTCTCCAAATTTAACTGAATTAGTTAAATAGTTCATCAAACTGTAAATAAATTCGTCCTCAACATCTCTAGCTTCCTATTCGTCAAAGAATAATCCTTGTTCAAAAATATACATTTCATATTTAGATGTTATGAGTCCTACATTCATTTTCCCATTTGTTTTACCTTTATCTTACAATATTTATAATAACATATACAAACAAAATAAATTTCCTACATCCATAAATCAATCCACAAATCACTCATGCTTTTCAAGGTAGTCTTGCTTTTGCTGCCTAGCCATAGCTTTTCTAAATTCTAAAAGCACCCCAAATAGTTTTTAAAATTTCTAAACTTTTATTTTATCCTAACAACTTGCTAATTTCTACCAAGATTTTATCCTATAACCTCTCATGATTTATTTCCTAATTTTTTCATGCCTTAAAAGACATATTTTCTTTTTAATAATATTATCTCTATCTATAATTCTTTAATAAATAAATAAATTAAAACTATTTAAGAAAATAAAATTGCTTTTCCCTGTTAAGACCCGACGTGAAACTTTGTCTCCAAAAATCTTGAAGACTTGAAATCTTTAATGTTTCTATATCACAAGATATAGTCAAATGTCTGACATGAGAAAACTTACTAGATTTCATGCATATAATGCTAATTTTAAATCCATGTAAAAAAATCTGAACAAAATCCAAAGAACACAACAACCGAGAGAGGAAACAAAGAGAAATAGTTGAAACAACATGGCCATATGATGATGTGCATAACTTTAATTGATGCTACATTAAAAGGATTCCAAAGTGTTGGTTAAAGGTAGATGCATGCTTATGATCGTTGGTGATGAGTGAAACTTAAATTCCTTGTGAATTAGTATAAGTTGAAAAAGTTGTGAAAGAATTTTTCAGAGATATTAGGTGATAACCATGGAGGTTGAGTGAAACTTAAATTCTTTGTGAAGGAGTGTAAATTGAAAGAAGGTTGTCGGAATAATTTTTTAAATTTTGAGACAGAAGTCGATGACCATGGAGGATGAAACAATAAGGGTTTTCGAGTTAAGTTGAGAATACTGATTATCCTCAATGTGTTAGGTTATGTGGAGCTTTAAAGTGTGTTGTTTCTTAATTATGTTAATTTTAAAATGTCATCTAAAAAAACCAAATTTATTAAGAAAAATGATTAGTTTATTTCCTCATACATTTTTTTCCAAATTCAAAATATTTATCTTACAAACTCATTTTATATTTAATTATATTTATTTTATTAATTTTTATTTTTTTATTTTTCTATACCATGTAATAAAAATTGCTATATTTTCCAATTTAATTTAAAATTTATGTTTCTCAACGCAATCCATATATTTTTTTATTTTTCTATACCATGTAATAAAAATTGCTATATTTTCCAATTTAATTTAAAATTTATGTTTCTCAACGCAATACAAGATAAAAAGAATAAAATATGTAATTTGTTGAACTCTTTTTTATTATTTCAAAATTTCCTTCTTTTCTTTATTATAAAAACAAATAAAGTAGTTAAAATGAAAACCAATCGTTTTAAATTTTATAAAACTTACTATTAAAAATATTAAATGAATAACTCATTTTCGATTTTATTAAATGAATAACTCATTTTCGATTTTAATAAATTAGAAAAAAAATTATTATTAAGATAAAGATAAAAATAATGATAATGAGCAAAGACCTTTTAAAAATATATTTGTATTTTTAAGTGATATCAATATGAGCGTGAAGAAAGAATGTGAGGTATCATGTGTAACCATCTTGTCTTTAATAAATTTGGAACAAAAAAATATTAATAAGATGAAGATAAAAATAATGATAATGAGCAAAGAGCTTTTAAAAATATATTTGTATTTTAAAGTGATATCAATATGAGAGTGAAGAAAGAATGTGGGTATCATGTGTAACCATTTTGTTTTTTAGGGTTGGAAATAATGTTTTTGTTATTATAGCATATGTATTTTTATTTTATTTTATTTTATTATTTATTTATTTATTATTATTTTTAATTTATATAAGTAAAAGAAATTAATGTAGTTAATTTAAAAAGTGTATAATTTTTTATTTTATTTTTACAAATGATTTATATAAAATGTTTACATATATAATTTAAAAAAAATAGAAATATATTCTCTATAAAGTAATAACAAATTAATATTGACACAATAATCTTTCAAAACTTTTCTAGGAGAAGCTCAATTGGTGATTGAACTAATGTGAGTCCCAAGAAAAATGAGAAAATCAAGGTTTAATTTCTTAGGTTATGGAGAGGAAAACAAGATCCCATAGTTTTATTGATAGCTATGTGTAAATTCACATTGCATATAGATCTTTTTATTTAAACCAGGGTCATTATACATTTTAGGAAGCCTCAAAATATGATGAAAATGCACAAGAATTTTAATGGTTAGTTAGCAATGATCATGGACGTGGTGCAGTTTAATGGAGCAAAGCACATTGATTTATTGTTTGCATAGGTTAACCCATATCCATAAATACACACATAAATATTCCTTATTGAATAAAAAAAGTGTTTGTAATTCAATAGCTCTAGAATAATAAAATTCAATGTAACTTTATTTCAAATTTCTTGTGCTTTTAAATTTTGGGATACTTGAAAGTCTTTCAATCTCTCAAATCCCTTTTCATGAATAGTATACACATTTATCTATTAAATCCATCTTCACTTAATCACGTAGAAAACTTCCTTGTAGCTTTGAAATCCAATGCCATTTTTTCCAAAAAGGAAAAATCATAATTTCCATTAAAAATGAAAATTACATATTGTAGGATTGAGCCATGTAGCAAAAAATGGAACTGAATGTCCAACCCGTCATAATGATCAGGACCCTATAAGGTCTACTGACATTGTATAATTTTTTTTAATCAGTTTTGAATTAAATACGTAAGTGATGATAAGTAGTGTCGCAATATAAACTAATTGTAGCTAAGAAAAAAAAACAAAAACGTGAACACTATATCATAGCATTTGTAGAGTGAATCATGGTTTTGGTGTCCCACCTTGTATTCCTTTTATGAAATTTCGATGATTTTAAGCATAGTGGATGTGATTTATTTGTTCTAAAATGTGCCAAATGCCCCAAGATTTTTGTGCTCCTTCCTTGGAAAGTACATCAAAAAGAGATTTTCGCTCTCTGTAAATGTGGCAACAAGAAATAACATCAAAATTAGTTTTTAGCATCAACATTTCTTCTAACATAGGTCACATTGTGTGCACGTGACAAATAACTTGTTGATTGAACCAATGTATTACCACACAAGAGTCCCCAAAGATCTGCAACCGCCGACACCCTTTCTCAATCACAAAAACAAAGAGTTTCAGAATGTAGAGCTTAGCAAAATTATTTGAGCCGCGACCTATACCAAACTTGTGTTTTAAGGAATGAGCTTCATAAAGATGGATAATTCCCCCTCCTCCAGAAAGTCCATCACGGGAAGATCCATCAAAATATGCCCAAGGGTATGATTTATCAACATGTTCTTCTACTTTTATGCGACCCCTTATTATAAACACTTCGTCTGGAATAATATAATAGATGGCTATGCATGGAGCAGTAATATGATCCATGCTGAAGGCCTTATCATTGAAGATGACATTATTTCTCCACAACCAAATTCTCCAACTTAATAAAGGAGGGAGATTCCTCAATTTTGCGGGGCTTGCCGCAAACCACCAATCTGACCATGCCCCTGATAATGATTCTCCCTGGCACTGGCACGCATCAAATAAAACATCTCGGACAGAGATCCATAGTGCAGTGGGCATAGGGCAGGAAAGAAAGAGGTGTTCAGCTAATTCTTGAGCTGCCTTACACAACAAGCAACAACTAGGTCCTTCAAACATTCTCTTCATGGGGTTTTTTCAAGTAGGGATCTTATTTTCCAAAAGACACAAAATCCAATGGCATATGAAGTAAGAATTCAAAATTATCACCTTTTTTAGGATATGGTCGGGAAAATTCATGGGGACATCACTCCACCATGCACATACTTCAAATCATGGTGGAAAACTTATTATGCCAAAACTTCCTTTTCTGTTCTTCTCACTCCCACTAAAGGTTTTAGACAAGGAAATCTTATTTCTTTATGATTTTGTAATATATAGGATGCAAATTATGTCCATTAATGTGTCTATATGACGATTCACTTAAATGTTGCATTTTATTGTTTAGGGATATGCTAATTGTTATCACTATTATTGTAATGGAAATCCTATCTTATTTTCAATTCATCCAACCCATGAATGTGCCCTTTCTTTTTTAATGGCCATAGAACCTTTCATTTCCATCTCTCTATTACTTTCCTTAAAGCTTTTCCATCCTTCTTTCAACATATTAATATAACCAATATTCTATGGTATGAAGCTAACATATATTCCATATCATTTTCACTATCTCTTCATGTTGATATATCATAGAAAACTAAACACATATTAGTAAGAATTTTAAAAAATAACTTTGAAATTCTTTATGCTTTCACTCAGAATGTAACAAGAAATTATTTATCCTATTCTTAGGTTTCACAATCACAATGTGATTATAATTCCAGGAAATCTTCCATCAAATTGAAGTTAAGAAAAGTTACATTATTTTTTTAAAAACCCTAATGAAAGCAATAAATCTCAACTTCTAAAAAATAAAATAAGAAAAACTAATTTTTTTTCATTTTAATTCTAATTATTAATAATCCGATTTGTATTAATATTTTTTTTAATAATTATATATATATATATATATATATATATATATATATATATATATATATATAATTGTTTTCTCCTCAACAATATCTTGCTTACTTCGCTTACTGCCACTAAATTTGTTTACATAAATTTATGAACTCTACGCAAAACAAAACAATCTTGCCTATCTGTCTCACTTCACGTCCATGATATAAAGGCACTTTTTTATTTATTTATAAAAGTACTGATTTTTTCCGAATAGATTTAATGTTGCAGGAGATTAACAATATTCTGCTATGATGTATACGCTAAAACCAAGTTTCTAATTTTCTTTTATTGATTAATTGTTATACCTCGACATTGATTCAAAGTTTCCTTTCTGCAATCCATTTCATCATCTAGTTCTTTTTAAGTATCCCCTGCTACATTCAAGTCTCCAACCTGTATTACATTATCTCTCCAACCGCAATGTTTCTTGACATATCGTCTGCATTTTAAGTAGATTTTTTGAAAATGTCAGCGTACGTTAATTCAGGAATTTTCTTCTTTTCTGGCTCCAGAAACTTATGATACTCGCTCCCGCCAAAGTAGATCCTGGAAAGTAGTGATCATGTCTTAAACAGCTTTATGTTCCTTTCTGGCTCCACAAAGTTACGTATGCTCAGTTTTATTAAAAACATGCACGACTCCCACTCTGCAAAAAGTGGCTTTAAGTTAACATACTAATCCAGGCGTGCTGGAATTTATTTTGTGTTTTTTCCTTTAGCCAGGAGCTTTCATTTTTACGAGGGTCCCTGGAAAGCCCGGTCGAATTCCACACGAACATTTACATGGCAATTATCCAACGAATAACCCATTTTTGTTTCTCACCAATGACATGCAGAGATCTGTAATGGAGGGTCTGGCAAGCTCAATGGTAGCTTCTGGACAGCTTTCTATCCCAAGCCGTTGTTATCCCTTGTTTTCTTGATGCTCAGTTCTGTTCCATTTTATGGCAGTTATTTCACCTTCCTCCGTTATTCACTACCCTGGGAAAAAAAATGAAAACACATCCAACCCATAAAATGTTAGATATTATAAAGGAAAAACAGAAAGGGTCACACGAAAAAGAGATGATAACGCGCATATATATATATATATATATATATAGAAATAAAAGCTTATCTTTATAAAAAATATATATTTATATTCTAACTTCATAAAATGTAGATAAAAATTAAAATACAATTTAAAATATTTTTTTAATAAAAATATAGAGTGATAAAATAAAGTAATCTATATTTTCAATAGATTTTAATAATCTATTTTTTTAAAGTAAAAGTGAGACTTGAACATTGGTGGGGTTGAATAGTAAGTAGCAATCCTAACTACTCAAACTAAAAATCATTGGCAAAAAACATATTAATGTTATGAATCACCTATCTCTATAATAGTGATATAATGCCCATCTCCACCCATCACAATGTGATTCTCCACAATTTTATAATATCCAAGCATAAAATAAGAATATATTTGTATTAAAATATTTGGGCTAAATGCTTAGGTCAAGTACACATCATACAAAAAGATATTGATATTTTCCTACCTAACTTATAAAGATTGGGCACCTTCAACCATTTACTGTAATTTATACATAGTTTTTCTAAACAACCTATGCAATAGTCCATACTATTCCATTTATACATCATTAATTGTCCAACAAAAAACAAAATTTGCAACACATCATATTAATATTTTAACTCTTTGGAGATAACTCCTCTCTGTATCCAGTTTAAGGTTGCCTCCTCAAGTTGTGCCCTGATGTATTTAAGTTCATCTTCAATTCTTTGTATTCAAGTTTGAAGATGTTGCATTCTATCCAATATTTCAGTAATCTCTTGGTGCATATATCTTATGGAGAATTAGAACTAAGAATTGTCTCCCTTTGAGCCATGACATCCAATTCCACCAATACCAATGATGCAATCTGAACTAAGCAATAAAGAAGAAGATTTTCCTAGATAACGAGTGACACATTCAAATGCTCTGCCTTAAGAACAAATGACATACAAGAGAGGTTGGTGTTGAATTCTCTCTAAGGTAGATTGATTCCATTCCAACAGGAGTTGATTTTCATACTTGTGAAAATCCACTTGGGCACAATCTCAAATTTGCAAAAATTCCCCCGATCCTTTGGTTGGAGATCTCAACCTTTCGTGGAGCAGGGCTCTCCCCCAATTCAAGTTCCCAATAAACCTTTATAGGTCCCCATTCACCCCCCACTTCCATAAATAGTTGAATGCTCCATGAAGCTAATTTCACCAGTACTCTCCACTGTCGATCTTGGTCATGCCCACATGTTTTTGATTAATCAAGGATGAGTCTCTTGGAGAATGTTTGTTTCACACCCGTGCAAATTCACATTGTCTGCTATCTACAACATCTCCCAGGATTTCATACCCTTGCCTACCAAATCACCTGTAAAGAGACCTGCATCAACATGAATAAAATTGCCCCATAGTACATAATCTCCTTTCTTTACATGTTTCCCACTTGTCTGAGCACTTACAGGCATGATGGATATAAGTTCAACGCATCCAATCACTAGCATAAGCCCCTTGACTATACACGCTTCTACACTTCTTAAAATATGTACTATCCACTTAATTAAGTTAAAGGTTTTTGCTATGGGGGGGGGGGGAGGGGGGGAGGGCGGTTCATAATTGTTTCCTCCTAACCAAATGAGTTCCCCTTTCGATATTTGCTATATGGTTAGCCTTAGTGTAGTTACTCCTTAGCACATGAAAACAATGTGTCCTTGGCATAGTCATGTAGAAGAAGTGAATTCGTTTAAAGATTTGTTGAAACTTCAAATCAAAAGATAGTAATCCATAATATAGATGATAGATTGTGTTTGTTGAGTCACCAATAACAATTATTTCTTGCACTCCAGTGTTGGTTGTCTGTTTTAACTCTTGAATAAGAGCATATGCTTTTACCACATTGTTAGAAGCAAAGCCTAAACCCAAAAAATTAAAATTAGAAATCATATAAAAGAAAAAATTATGAAATAAACATTCAAAAAATAATTTAATTTATTATATCCCAAACTCTTATTAATAATATTTTTTTCAAAATTAAATATTTTCCCTATAATCTAAAAATAAAAATACCAATTACTAAAAAAAACTAAATCAATAATTATATTTTTTATATTAAATATATTAAAATTTTATATTTTGAAATATTTTTTTAATTTTTATTATAAAATAATTTACTATCTTAAAATGTATAATATTAGAATTAACAACGATAAATCTTTTAATCCAATGTTACCTCAATTTAAATATTCCCAATTTCACTTTCAATTACTTTAAATAATCATGAGAAAACAATTCATATCAGCTCTACACTACTGATATGAAAAATGTCAGGTCTCTTCTGAACTTCATTAAATATATCGTGACTTGACTTAAATGCAGTCAATAAATTGCACGGATGAAAGAGAGCCTATGCGAGTTGTTAGTGCCGTATTCTAACTTCTAAGCTTTGGCCATTTTCTAGGTAGATTTTAAAAATTATGGCGGAATCATAAGTTTATATATAAATTCTATAAATTTTAAAGTTTTTAGATTTTTTCATAATTTTTGATGGTGGAATTATAAATATGATATATAAATACATTAAAATTTTGTTTTTAAATTAAATTGGGTAGTTAAAAAAAGCCTTTTAAAATAATTTAGAAGAATTTAGGTAAGATTACGAAAAAATTTGATACAAACTTTTGAAAATCTGTGTTACAATTGTCAAATTTCAAAATTTTGGGTAGAGGGGAATTTTTGATAGTGCTGAATCCATTTCTATCATTAAAAAACTACTCAAACACTCCAACTACCTGTTTTTTTTAAATTTATTTTACCAAATTTTAGGAAAAAAAAAACTGATGTCGTGACTATTTTGTTGCATCATAGACAACTCCAAATTAAAGTCATTTTATATTTAAAGCAAATTAAAAAAAAAAAACATAATCCGGATAAAAATAATTCATCTACTGCCTACCAAAAATTTCAAACATAGAAAAATTCAAAAACTCCCTTAATAATATATATGATTACCTAAATAAAAAATTTCAAACATAGAAAAATTCAAAAACTCACTTAATAATATATATGATTACCTAAAACTCCAAAACAGAGGGCAAAAAACAACTAAAATTCTGATGATCATATATACGACCACCTATAATGATTTCGAGGGCTTCTGGTGCAAACAATGATGGCCGTTCCGAAACAGACGGGGGAATCACACCCATATCTGGTAGGTGAAGGTTGCTTTTCAAATTCACAGGCTACATATTCAGCAGGGTTCAGATTCTGCGCCACAACCAGTTGGATGCAAAGGAAACATCACGGGTCGACATTAATTTCTCTGTACTTACGTGGTGATTGAAAAAGAGAAATGCAGATTAAGTCTGGGAGCAACTGGATCAATGATGAGATAGACCTCAGCCCGCCATTTTCGGATATGGCAGGGATATGATTCGAAGTCAGTGTTTCAGCAAATTTGATGGCAACTCTGATTACAGATGTCTGGCACATGGGTCGGTTAAAAATAAAATTTCCAAAGCATAGTTCATAAAATGAAACTTTGTCTTATTTGAAAAATGATGCCAGGATCCATAAATATTAGGTCTTCTTGTTCTTGTCTTGTCTCTGTAAGTCAGTGCACCATGAGTCTACCATGGAGGAGAGGCAGAGCCAAATGAGAGAGAGACTCGTGAATGGAACGTGTCAGTCCACAGACAGGATAACGATATATTACTTGTCATTTAGAGTTGGATATGGCAAAAAGTATGCTACTGTAGAACAGTCAGTCAGAAGGGCAGAAAAAGTCTTCTGAGTAGTACTCTGGTTATCTGATCATTATACATATGAGAGACTTGCCAAATTTTTTTATTTATCAAATTTTGATATTTGTTATTTAAAATTGGTTTCTGAGAACAGAAAAAACTTTTTAGCTATTTCTACATCTATTTAAACTCAATCTTCGGATCTGATCTCTCACCTAGTCTTGATGATTAACCACACTGGTTGGTTCGAAACGCGTCGACAATATTCATTTTAATGTGATTATTACCGAAAAATTCTTCATAATTTTACACAGAAGCCAAAATTCTATAAACATTGGAAAAACTCTAGAAGCATTGGGATTTTGATTGTGGGGGAGTCGGTTACAATTAATTTAATTTGAAGTAAAATAAGCTAGAAAATATGTCGAAATATTTTCCAGATATCTGTTTTTTGTTTGTTAAGTTGTTTATGATCCTCTAGACTTGTGGCTTGAGGAGGGTTGATCCACGGGATGGCACCCTCCCTAGGGCACACCAGCATTTAACTGAGATTTTTTAGCATGTATCCTCCTCTAGCACTGGACACAACCACTCCTTAAAGTTTGATCCTGGATGGCCTTGCTGAGGAGACCCATCTTTCACTGGTTATGCTAATAAGACAATATTCCACCTATAATAATTAATAGACTACTGAGGTAGTAATATGGCTTATATTTTGATATTTTTTATTTAAAATTGGTTTTTATAACATTGGAAAACTCTAGAGGCACTGGGATTGTGGAGTTGATTATAATTTTAAGTAAAATAAGCTAGAAAATATGTAGAAATATTTTTCTCATATATTTTTTTTGTTTGTCAAGTTGTTTGTGATCCTCTAGACTTGACATGTGGTTTGAGGAGAGTCTACCCAAGGGATGGCACCAGGTCTGGGCTACAGCAATAATTAACTGATTGGATTTTTTACTATGTATCTTCCCCTAGCACTAGACACAACCACCCAGTAAAATTTGATCATAGATAACCTTACTGAAAAATACCCAACCTCAACACGTCATGCTAATAAAACAATATTCCACATATAATCATTAATAGACTGCTGCTGCTGTGCTGCTGTATTAATATGGCTCATATCTGTCAATTTATTCAACATTAAAACAAAGTAGGTCATGTTTCCCGACAGCTGTTCTAAGAACTCCAAAATATTTTCAATCCATCCGAAAACCCTAAACAGAAGTCAACGACCTATTTATGACCGTTGGACAAGCCTGACGAAATTAGCGTCTCTCTTACGTTTTATCTTTCAACCAATCCATGGGTGTGAGGAGTCAAACTTTCAAACTAGAGGATCATAGTTGTTTGGGAAGAATTCGTGGTCTGGATTGGAATTATGAAAATTTCGGGTGTTCTACATTTGTGATTATGTTTTCAAATAAATTTCATGGTTCTTAGTTTGACGTTTGTTAATTATAATATTGATTCTGGAATTTTTGGGAAATCTTCATGAATTTAACTTCCTTCATGTCCGCCAAACCAATCTACCAGAGTACTGAAAAATCTACCATCCAATTATTCTCCATTCGTGCTGCAACATCTCGAACAATCAGCAGAGGACTGAACTTCATGCGGGAAGGCGAATCGGTCGAAACTCAATGTAAGCGACCATATCATTTGAAGAGCGTCTCGTTCGAGATATGTGATCTTTATTGTTGACATTTTATATTGTGCAGGACGCATGCACTGTCTGGTTGAATGGGCATGTTCTATATCACGATATCTTGTTTAGTTGAATGGGCATGTTCTCTATCACGATATCTTGTTTATGTTAGGGTTAGGGTTTTTGAAGGTATATATATATATATATTGAATTTAAGTTGCTTGCGAATAAAATATTCTATATAATATTCTACAATTTAATATCAGATTCAAAGATATTCTCCAAATCTATAATCGAACTGAGAATGTATACACTCGATATTCTCCAAATCTATAATCGAACTGAGAATGTATACACTCTCCCTGAATAAGATTTATTCATAAGGATTTCAATAAATCATTTGCTGGAAAACTTGATAACATGCAGGGAGAATGTCCCAGCAACTGCCTCGATTCACAAGAACTGCTAGATACTCCGTTTGATGTAAAACCTCAAATGGGAATCATTCCTAGGCAAAGATGAACTTGAAATTGTTGTGATTTTATTTAAATGTTTTTTTTCCAGCAATACATATTTTTTAGGTTATAGGTTATTTAATGAGGTTTTATAGGTTATTTAATGTGGTTGGGCAATATATGCTCACTGTTAGATTTAAATTTGTTTAAATCTAAGAGTGGGCATATATTGCCCAACAGCATTAAATAGCCTATAGCCTAGAAAATAATAGCCTAAAAAATAATGGTCACAGATAGATAAATAGTAAATTATTGTAATTTTATTTAAATGTTTTGGATAATAATCTCTATCCTTCTATTGATTGCAGATTGGATATAATTATATATATCAAATAGATATTGAAAAAATATATTTATTAATTAATTATACTTTATTTTTTATATTTAATAATATATATTTTTAAATTTGATAAAACTATATTTTCAATATATCCAATATATCACTTATAAAATAAACATACTTAAATATTCATTTTATTTATTAATTATATTACTTTTAAATATCAAAATCTGTAATAAAAATAAAATCATTTTAACCGTTAACTTGGATATCCAAATCTACATCCAGATAAGTAAAAAAATAAAAATTCATTCAATCAAAAATGACATATGCAACGAAAGAAACCTCCAAAGCCCATGTACATAGTTGGAATTGATAAAAAAATCTGGCAATTGCACAGCTCTGGTAGTTTTTGCCATGTTTGAAGTCACTCATGTGCTCTTAAAACAATACTATTTTTATATAATAATTCCATTTGAAGGATATCGACATTATTTCTAACATGTAACATCGATATTATTTCTAAAGGTTATGGCAACATCACATTTAATACAGTTCAATGGCTTTATCCTAACTTCGACATTATCAAGACCTGGGAAGAAACAAGAAGCAATCAAATTGAGAGTGTGTGAGAACATAAATAGTTTGCCAATCATGGGGTCACTATACTTTCACCCACCAACGATGCCTTCAACATATGTACTTACTGTACAGTATAAGATATTGGGTAGGTGATTTTCTTGTGCTTAAAAGAAAGTATAACACATAACATATTGGGGAGGTGTTTTGAGATCATGATTACAGATAAATTATAATTATTTTTAGACAATAATTATATATTAATTATAATTAAATTTATTTATAATTTTGTAATTATTAATTTAATAGAGATTTAATTTCTATTAAATTTTTAAAATATTTTTATTAATGACTCTAAATGAAAAATTGAGATCAAAAGCAGTTATGTTTTTTTGTTTTTAATTTAATTTATTAATTGAAAAAATTAATATATTGAGCATGTGTTATCAGTAAGCTATAGTATTGTATCATGATATTGTAACAAAATGTATTTATAAATTAAAAATGTCCAAAATCGTATTATATATATGTTTAACTCTTAATTTTTTTGTATAATTATTAATAATAATAATTTAAAATAAAATTAGAATTTACTTAATTTAAATATATTTTCTAACTTAAAAAATGCAGAATATAAGAAAATAAATATTTTGATATCTTTTTATGTTTTGCAGCTATTTAATTAGGCCGATAGGCCTTCTCTTTTGAATTAATACAGTTGATTTTTCGTCAACCAATTCATTTTGATAATGACACATGTCACTAGTAAGACGTGTGCAAAAAAATCATAAAATCATAAAATCATTCAACCAATTCATTTTGATAATGACACATGTCACTAGTAAGAGGTGTGCATAATGATAATGACACATGTCACTAGTAAGACGTGTGCAAAAAAATCATAAAATCATAAAATCATTCAACCAATTCATTTTGATAATGACACATGTCACTAGTAAGAGGTGTGCATAAAAATCATAAAATCATAAAAGCTACCGTGCTTGACAGGCTTGCTATTTTATTTTATAGTAAGTTGTTATTTTCTCTAGCAAAAATTCCTGCTACTGTTTCCTATCTTACCATTTGGTAAAAAATCTTCTAACTTGCCATTTCACTCTTTGTTAACTGCGATTAGTATTTTCAGAATATGTTTTATGTCTTTCGACACAGAGCTCTACTATAACCTAACTATGTTGAAGTTCTGGTTATCGATTTCCATTCCTCGTTGCATAGCCAGAGCAAAAGGCTGTCTGTACAGAAAGGTAAGCCAAAGGAAATGGTTGATGTACAATTGCCTGTGTTGAGGGGGCCGAGATGTGTGGCAACACTGTTTGGAGAAGACTCCAACGATTTGCAGCAGCCGTTATGGTTCAAAAAAGACGTCTTTCTGCAATCTGATTTCGAGAGCAAATCATACATTGCAAATCTGAGGCGCTTTATTGCCCCGGACACACTCAAAGCAGAGCTCCGGGGCCATCTCGCCATGCTTAAGAATGAATTGGTGGAGTTTATCAACATAGATTATGCATATTTCGTTAATTTAACTACCAAGCTCGTGGATGTGGAGGGTGCAGTGCTAAGAATGCGAACGTCGTTAACGAAACTCAAGGCCAAAATAAGCTTCGTCGGGGACAACATCGATTCCTCCTTTTTGGCTCTTCAAAATGGTTTATAGAGGTGGGCCGAGGCTTCTTCTTCTAGAGAAATACTTGAGCCCCAAAGAAGATCTGGGTGAGTAAGGCGTGGAGATAGGAGGTGGAGTTTTACTCCAGAATCTTTTAGAAGCTTAGCGAGCGTGGTCTCGTCGGTGCAGGCTCGGGGAAACCAGTGCTGGCGCTGCGGGAAAACGACTTGCCAGGCATAATAGGAATCGATAGCAAGTCGTTCGCGTCGTTGGTGAAAAAGGGCGATATTAACTGTCTTCCCTTCGCTCATGATTCATTTGACTAGGTATTCTCGGGTTCGTTCGATCAAGCCCTTATGCCCGCACTGCTCGCCTACGAGGTCGAGCATTCTCTTAAGACAGAAGGTGTGGCAGTGATGCTGGTCTCGCCGCGGCGACTAAATGTGGGCAACGCCATAAACCCCTTCTATTCGATAAGCCCTATGGTAGTCCTCTTCAGAAATTCAGATGTCATTCATGTGACTCACGTCGGGCAGCCTAATGGCCAGGATGCAACTGTAATTGTCTAGGGTAAGCAAACTTTCAAAAATTCTAAGTCACTGGGATTGGTACAGGAATATTCATGCCTGAGTGTAGAAAACCTTTGATTAAAATTAAAATGCTTTTAAAATGCTTATTTTCTTATCATTTTGATTACCCTATTAAATCATGATTACTAAATTCAGCCCAACTTTTAATCAAATACGATTCACAATTCGAAAATTGTGATGGTTTTTGATATTCACGTGACTACTTTGAAGCCCTCGGTGAAATGGAGTGTAGTTGTATGAGCTTCGTACCCATTCATGCCAAAATTCCAATGGAGTGTAGTTGTATGGTGAAAGGCACTTACTCTTGACATGTGTATTTTCTTTTTCTTTTTTAAATCAGGTATCATTATTTCTGGTGAATTATAAACTTATAAATTTTAGTTAACGGCTTCTTAAAAGTTGTTAATTTCGCACCATCACTTCTATCCAGCCTCATAATTTCTTGTTATTTCATGGTTTTAAATATGATTATTAAGTTTTTTATATAAATATTTTTATTTTTAAATATATTTTTTCCAAAAGTCTATGCAGTGTCATAATTTTTTTGTTTTTCCAAAAATCTATGCAGTGTCATAATTTTTTGTTTTTCCAAAAATCTATGCAGTGCCACTTTTTTGATATAATTATTGAGTCTATTATTTATAAATAGATATTTATATTAAAAATTTTACTATTTAAATATATTTAATAATAATAAATATCTGTTTTTAAAAAGAATATATGTTTTTAGAATATATTTATGTTTTTAAAAAGAATAAATATATGTTTTTAAAATGAATTCATTATTTGTTATTATCTAACCACTTACCTTGGTCTAATTCAATATTATTGACATTAAGGTTTTGAAGAATTTCTAAAATTCCTAGATCTATATTTTCTACCTTTTTGAATTTGAACTTTTAACTTTTTACAAGAAGGGATGCATTCTTAATTATTAGAATTATTAGAACCACTCAACACGTATTTAAAATAGGTGTAGTCTAAATAAAATAGTTATTTTTCATTGTAATCTAACAATACAATTTTTAACCACATTATAATTTTTTTTTAATAGATCATTTAGCATGCATAAATGTGTCTTTGACAAACTCAGTTTTTGTAAATTAAAATATCATCTCATCTATTAATTAGATTGCTTTTGAATATGACATAATCAATTTAATATTTAATATTTTAGCATCTTGTTGACATTCATGAATATTCTAGTTACATATTATAAACTTAAGAAATAAATTTAAGTTTAACGTCTCAATTGTTATTGTTATTTTCTTGTACAACTTTTTTTATTTGAAAATCCTATCGGCCTCTCTTTGCACCTTTTGAGGCAACTACTAATTTATACAATTGTCTAATTACTAATATTATGCTCAAAATTAATTTTATTTTTATACTATAATTTTTTCAATATAATATGTATTCAAAATATTTTTTTATTCTATTTTGATTATAGACACACAATAAAATGACATTCTTATTGCTTAGGTTATATTGAAGAATTCAATGCATGAAAGTTGTGATAAGGTATAAGCATTTTAGAAAGTCTTTTTTCTTACCCATACGACAATAATGGCCATTTCTTATGGTTGATATTCTCACAAAAATTATAATAATATATATTTATTTTAGTCTAACTCACTGCCTATTGAATATTAAATTTCTTTCTTTACATATGGTTTCAAAACCAGACTATCACCTATTAAGCTACACACCATGAGCAAAACAAGACTATTACCAATTAAACTACACCCAATGAACAAAAATGCACGCATTTTTATTTGTTTTATTTTTTAATTTTTTATATTTTTAATTTTCCATATCATTTTCTGGCCAGCTAGATTAACCATGCCAATTGCTCATAGATTTGACAGCCACTTGGCTGTGATGTATGTACTCTCTCAGTCCATGTTTTGGTATGACATCTCCCTGGTAGCTTGCAGGTTAATCATGGCGGCTGATAATTATGAGGAATGGTATTCATTGGGGTTGTGTAAGAGCAGTTTCATGGCCAGCTTGCACATTTCCTCAAGTCTATTTACAGACCAGGTTCGCTACCAGGCAAAATCATTTCTCCCTTCTGCAAAGTTTGTGCCTACCTCCTCCCGCCATGCTCGTCTTCTTGATTATCTCCCTTCATTCGCTGACAGGTGCTTTTGTTGGTTTGCACTGGTCCTCGCAAAGGTGGAGTGTCAGTATTGTCGAAGTCCTTGCTTCGGCACCTTTCAACCTACTCCAAGAGCGTGGGGAAGATGGGGTCATTCTTAGCCCTTTTTTTTTTTTAATTCTCTGTAATGATGCATCTCTCACGAAAGGTGCTCGACTTTCTCTCGGTGAGAAGGCGGCTTTGGGTATTCTTCATTTCAAGGGCAACCCTCCTATTGACCAGCAATGGCCTCTGGTTTTTGAATTGGGTCTTAGTATTGTAGGTTCGGCTCTGTCAATTGTGGAAATTGAAAGCTTCCCTCTCATGTAACTCATGGCTGCCAGTGGGGGTTTTCCTTGGTTCGGGCTTGGTTTTCTTGGCTCATGCTTCATTGCTTTGGGGATAGTGTTGATGGGGTGGCCGAACCTCACGGGCTTCCTATGACAACTCTAGGGTGGCTTATAGTTGATGTCGAGGCTTTTGAATTTGAACAACATATGGTTAGTGGGTAGTTTGCTTCTATATGGTTTTATAACGGTTCATTACGGCTTTCATCGCGATTCTTCCTGTTCTATGGCTACTTCTTGTCATGGACGTGTTTCTTGGTCAACCAATGATTCGAGGGTGGTGCAGTTGAGGCCGATTTTGCACCTATGGTTTTCACTGCGGTTTATCCATCTTAATGGTGGCTCTCCATACCAGTGGTTCATTGCACAACACTTTCAGGTTTTGGCAAAGCCTCATTTCGTGTTTTAATTGCCAAATGGGTAGATTAATTTTGTCAAAGTTTTATCATATAAACTCTATAAACTCTACCAAGCGGAGCTCCCATAATTCTGCTCTCTTGCATGTTTATGCTTATGTATTCCTGGGTTATGTTTTTTATTTTTTTTGTCGATTTTTTTAAAAGGTACACTTGCAATCTTAAGACCCTCCATCTAGATCATTGGTATGGTTTGTCTATGGGTAGACCAATTACACAGAAATATATGATGCAAATATTTATTGCAGTAATAAAAAGACTACTTTTATATTATAAAAAATTTCATATCATTTTAATTTCATAAAGATATTTATTTATAATGATGTTTTATCTTTTCATATGGTGTAGAATAGATGAGGGTGTATTGTTAAGTTACTCTGTGATGTGAAAGTTATGAGTTCATAATTTAATGGGAAAAAATATAGCAATGTTAAAGGATGATGTGGAGTAAAATTTCTTGGTAATTTTGATGTCTTAAATGTCTCTATAATCATTTCTAGAGAAGAGAAACAACTTCAAACAAGAAAAAACAATAATATTTCATCTAATGAATGACTTTATTTATTATATATATGTTGATGTTAGTTGAAAATTCAATCAATATTCTCATATTATATATATATATATATATATATAAAAAGTTTTTTTTGAAATATAATGCATTTTCATTATGAATTTAAGATATTGTGAACAAATTTTCTATCCCCATCACAACTTTTTTTTGAAAAATGATTTCATAAATGTTTTAAAGGAAATGGGATTCATGATTGAGTGAAACTTTTAAGATAATTTTTTAGGTTTTTTTTTGAAATAATGTATTTTCATTATGAATTTAAGATATGGTGAACAAATTTTTTATCCCCATCACAACTTTTTTTTAGAAAAATGATTTCATAAATGTTTTAAAGAAAATGAGATTCATAATTAGTGAAACTTTTAAGATAAATTTTCAATCATTGTTCATTTATGGCGGTAAGTATAACTCTAATATACCATTTTAATAATAACTCTAACACTTTCAAGATAATTTTTCAATCATTATTCATTTATAGCAGTAATAATAATTCTAATATGCCATTTTGACACGTTACGCATATGTGCAACATTCAAAATGGGATACAAATGCTTTCATTGAGTTCTTGTGCAATTAAATCAAGAAAATGTTCTTTGCATATGTGAGTGTTTGTTGTTGACTTTGTCATTTTCTTTAAGTTAAAGTTAAGTAAAATGTAAGAGATCATATTATTGAGTTAAATGGAAACTTAGTTTAGGTCCACAACATATAATGGATGGACTTATTTGGGAAACATATAGTGCTATTATGCTCCTATTACTTGTTTTTTCTTGTGTTCAAGAAAGTAAAAATGTTTTTTATATTGTGGAAAATCAAATAAGAAATAATATATGGGAGAGTGTATTAAACATAATTTTCAACCTTCACTACCTTTCCATATGTTATGGATATCAAGTGAACAAATGGATAGCTTTATACATTCTACATTATGTGGAATCCAAAATTGGAAATGTCGTATTGCCAATGCTTGATGATTTTAGGGAAAATATAGGAAAACGTATTAAAAGGAAATACTTTTACGACAATGGCTTGGAACATGTAGTTCCTCCTTATGTTTCATTAGAAGCATTATAGAGTGAATGCTATTATTGATTCCAACAATTAGACATGAGTTTAGTGTTGAATATATCGATGAAGGGGACAATTAGGAAAATTAAATCTCAAAGATAAAATTATGCAACATAGGTATATTGAGGAGTTCAAATATTACTATGAAAACTACAATTATAAGAAAGGTAGCGATCCAAAATTATGAAGGAACGAAATGAAATACAGATATAAATAGAAACAAAAATATATAACAAAAACATAACTTCAATTCATTAATAACAAAGCACTTAAAATTGTTTACATGCAAAATGGAAGTAAACTAGCTCAGGCGATGGTAACTTATCTCTGAGAAGAGATGTGGTGGCTACATGTCTTCTAATTTGTGTTACAATGAGGCTAGAAGGCCTATTTATTACTGAGAAACAGTGGAAAATCCTAAAAATCCAAAAAAACTAACCATAGGAGATAAAGTGCCAAAAGTATGTGTGCCCCGTTGGGGTAAATTGGTACATTAATTTCGTGGGGTCGTAACTTTCACATACAATCTATGTTTGACATGTATGATACCTTGTTATAAATATCTATCCAAGTAATACAAATTTTGGTTGAAAACCATTGCCATAGGTTTTTGGTTTGTTCATTTTTGAAAAAACTGTCGTTTAGGGTCTCAAAACAACCTCGAAAGTTCAAGACCCAAAAAAATGCCAAAAATAGTAAATTGTGCTACAATTAAGGATTTAAAAAAAACAATGGTGGGGTCCAAGTGGAATAGGTGGGTGACTACCAATATTCATCGGGATCATTTGTTCCCCCTTAGGAAATAATGGTCCCCATTACGTTGAGTGCCTCCATGAGATGGGGAAACTTTTGATGAAGTTGGTCCCTCGTGAGCCACTTGCCCTGGTGCAAGAGTTGGCTAGCTTTGGCAACATTGTATAGTTGGATCGTCTATTTTATTATTATTATTGATCTGTGTTTCCATGATCTTATTTGTTTTGGCTTGTTCAATAAAGTTCTGATTGAACTTTGTTGGCATCAACTACTTAATAATGTTTGATGTGTCAAACAACGGTGGAAAGTATGGAAGAAGGCATTCCACATTGAATACGGGTGCAATCCAAGGAATGGGGGATACTGAGCTCGAAAGAGTTGTCTACCACAACCTTGGTGATGGTGTAAGGCCCATATAGGAGTGGTCAAAGTTTACGATAGGCTCTAGCGAGGCACTCTTGCTGCAGATGTAACCAAATTTTGTCACCCATCTGAAACTTATGGGGAACTCAATGATGATCACATGGATAAAAATATGAAGTTGGGTTACACTTTTTTCCCTTTTTGGAGAAAAATATATCATTTTTATAAGTTCTTCAACTTTCTGCAAGCTAAAACAATTTTTCTGTTTTGAATTTCATTTTACTATAAAAATAAAACTTGTTAGAAATTTTATTAGCTTTCTATTACTTTTTTTTTGGAATTCTTTTATTCACATTTGATATGTCAACTTAACATTTCTTTGAGTGTGTGTTATTTAATAATCAAAGGATTCATAAAAATTCATGTTGAAATGCGTTGGTGTATCTTTTGAAAACTTTGTGTTTTTGAGAAAAAAAATGTGTTATAACAATCTAGACAGAGTCTACTTTGGTATCGTTATATTTACGAAACCAACTGATGCATATCATAATTAATAGAATTTTTTGAACTGATCCAATATGAAAAAACTGCATATTTTGAATATGTTCCGGCTCGCATGAAGTTTCTCAACATATTAGTTATAAACTAAAAATCTAAAAACTACCCACATACGATGAACCAATGTAATGCACCATAACTTTTTCAATTTTTTTATAGTGTATTTTGGAAGATACTGAATTTTGATTTCACTGAATCACAATGACTTTCAGAAATTGTTTGCGCCCATTTTATTACAAAATTAATTAAAACTAGTAAATATCTATGGAATTCCATAAAAGTTATATTTCCTGAAAATAGATTCAATCCTACAAATTCTTGTCTTGGTTTCGAAAGTTAATTCATAAAGTTTGATGGAATTTATCCATTCCAATGTTGAAGAAATGTGTTTAGAGTTGAGCTGCTGCATAGTTGCAGATGTGTTAGTTTGGCCGAATTGTTTTTTTCCACTCAGTCCCGTTAGTTTTAACGGAAAAACAGTCCGTCCGAACTTTTGCTCGCAAATTATGTCGGGCGGAAAATTCAATGAAGCCCCTCAAAAAAGAAAAATTTGCAACTATATAAATAGTCGAAAATGGAATCATTATTTTCACACATTTCTTCATTTGGGCTGAATTTGCAAAGAACTTTTTTTGGGCTTAATTTTCAAAGGACTTTTTTTGGGCTTAATTTGAAAGGACACTTTTTGGAGGTATTTTTTAAAGTAGCATTTTTTAGAGGTATTTTAGGCTTAATTTTCAAAAGACATTTTTTGCAGGTATTTTTTAAAGTGACATTTTTTTAGAGGTTTTTTGCGCTTAATTTTCAAAGGACATTTTTTGGAGGTATTTTTTAAAGTGACATTGTTTTAGAGGTTTTTTGGGCTTAATTTTCAAAGGACATTTTTTGAGGCATTTTTTAAAGTGACATTTTTTTAGAGTAAGTGTCTTGGGTTGAAGTAAATCTTTTATAATGATTTTTTAAAGTGAGTTTTTGTCTAATTTTTTAAATGAAATTTTTTTGCAGGACTTGGAAGGAAGTATTGTGAGCTTCATTTCATTTTTAAAAGACATATTTTGGTGGAATTTTTAAAGTAATTGTTCTGGGTTGAAGTATGTCTTTTGTGCAAAATTTTTAAAATGAGTTTTTTTGAAATTAAATCTTTTGTGATGTTTTATTTAATTGAGTTTCTGTCTAAATTTTGATAGCGATTTTTTTTTTAACAGATTTTGAAGGAATTTTTTGAGCTTCATCCTAAATTATCATGGGAAATCAAAGGAATTGCAAGAGAAAATATGGTCGAACAAGAGACCCTGAGGAATGTAGAGAACAAGGGAGAAAATATCGCAAAAAAAAGAGAGAACACTGAAATATTGAAAGGGAAAAACAACCTCAACTAGAAGTTTAAGCAGATATGTAAATGTAAATATTATAATTTTGATATTTAAAATTTGACTAATGTATTGTGAAACTTAATTTTTACTTGATGAACTAATTTGAAAAATATTTTGCAATGTAAAGAGAGAGAGATATTCCACAAAACATTGATTATGAGAAAGAAAATTTTGAAAGAAAAAGTGAAAGAGACATTGAACCAATGATTGAAGATGTTGAAAATGTTGAATGAAATTCAAGTGAAGAAATTGTTCATCATATATATATATATATATATATATATATATATATATATATATATATATATATATATATATATATATATATATATATGTTGAATGTGTATTATTGAAATTATACATATTTATTAATTTAATTATTTATTGAATATGTAAACTCATTATGTACATTTAATTCTAATATGTACATATGAAATTAATATCGATGATGAGATGTTAAGAAATGTTGACACTGACACATATGGAGATAAAAAAGCTGACCATGTTATACGATATCATGTTAACCACATTATTGATACATTCTTCAAAGATGAAAATGTGACAGTTCAAGCCCAAATATTGAAAAGTCTCTTAACATCAAAGAAATTATAAGAAGCTACAACTTTATTGGGTATGCGAAAATCAACAAAAGATAAACAAATGAAGGAAAATGTGATACAAAATATAAATAATTCTCTAAATTCATTTGGAAGATCTAGAAAGAAGAGTGATTTAGATGCATGTAGAGCAACACAAATGGAAGTGGTTTCATTAAGTACTAAAGAGAACCGCTTGGTAAAATCTATGGCACAAGCATTAGGAACCTCACAAAAATCTTTGCACAAACATTAGAAATTTCAATTGTAAATAGATGTAAATGATGAACTCACTTATTGGACGATTATTTGTAGGCAACCATATAAAGATAGAATTGGAGAAGATGTTAAAAAATTAATATATGAATATTGGATGAAAAATTCACGTGTTTCACCAAAAGCAAGGGATGTGATGTGAAGAATAATAACATGAAATCAGTACGAAGAACATGCAAAAAATTTCTTGGACACTACTTAGATAGAGTTTTTCAACAATTTCATAGAAGAGAATCATGAAATTAATGTCTCAATGAGTGGTTTTGTGCAACAAAAACCATGGTATGTTAAACCTATCACTGTACGCGACGCTTGTTGTTGTCGTTATCATATGGAATTTCAGTTATATTATGACACATTCCTTAATTTTGGTAAAACATTTTGGAAAGATTCATCTCCTCCTTCCACTATCCATGATTTCATATCTCAAATTCTATGTGGAAGAGAAAGCCAGGAATTATTTTACCATAATAAATGTGTTGGTGGTAAAAAATGCGATGATTGTGGAAATTTGACTTTATTTCAAAACAAATATTGTACTGATATAAATGATCAATAATTGTCCAACATAAAAGTGAAATGGAAGAGATATGAATATATTCATACATGGATTGGTTCAAGTAGTACTACAAGTTCTAAAAGAATTGATTTACAAGAAGCAAAACTTTTTTGTGATAGAGTTTTTGAGAAAGTTTGAGGAAAAAATTTATAAATGCACTAAGCATTCCCATAGATCTCGATGACAGGACTTGAAATTCAAAAAATCTTGTGAATTTTTTCCACTAGGGACCATTTTGTCAATAGTTTATTTTGTAGAGAACTACATATTTTTTCCACAAAAATAAATATAGAGTAAATACTATCATTCTGACCAAGTCTCCATGCTTGTTCATATTCTATATAGACATGCTGAACAAAATGTTGATCATATAGAGAGCACTAGTGAAAATCGACATGTTATTAAAGAATATCACTTTTATATCAGTGACGATTGTACACATGACACATTTTGTACAACATTGTTTTGAAAAGATTTATGACTCCTTGAAAAGTCATGAAATAAAATTCAATGAACATTGGATATGGTCAGATGGATGTGCAGGTCAATTCAAATCTTCACGATCATTCTTTTGGTTGTGTTGTCTTCATATGAAAATCCACATTAAACATTGTTGGAATTTGTTTGAGACTGGTCATGGAAAAGGAGAACATGATGGTGCAAGGGCATATATAAAACAAGCACTTCGAAGATATAAAATGGACCACTCTGCAAACCAACTTGTCTCAGCTGGACAAGTTGTTCAATGGTGCATCGCTGCACTAAGTCATAAGACTAACTGGTCAAGGGAAGTGTATATATATGTGTGTGTGTGTGTGTGTGTGTGTGGAACTTTAATATGTACATGATCTAAATTTTATTGGATTTCTAATTTTAAACATTATTTATCACAATGATTATCTTTGATGTTATTTTGAATAATATTTATATTCTTGTTTGAATTTTCCATGTGTTTTTTTGCAATATTGGGGTCCAAGATGTAGATAGATCAATTGGAGATGACGTTGAAACAATAAAAGGGACTCGAAAATTGCATTCAATTAAAACAAAGCAGTACCAGCATTTAATAAAAGAAAATATTATTGTTTTTGTCATGTTTTCATAGACAACACAGAATCCAATGATGTTTGTGAAAACAAAATGTATGTAAAATATTGGCAACATACAGAACTAAATAGAAAGGGGAAAATGTTTGTTGCAAACTTTGAAGAAATGCAATCAAAAGAAACTATAGTATCATTTGAAGGTGATCGAATTTATGATCTTGTTAGAGAAGGTAACATTTCAGTTTCTTTCAAATGATACATATCTAGAAATAGATAATAAAATCAAGTACACATGTTAATTTTAAAGTTAATTTTTCATGTTAATTATGATCTAAATTTATGTAAGTTTGTTTTATTTTGCAGGAGGTGTTTTTGTTGTAGTTTCATTTACTACCAACACATAAAATGTAAAGTATTATTTGATGCATTACATTGAAAGAAAGATGAAATTATTGGAAAACTATGATGATAACAAGTTTATATATGATAGAAGGTCTATTATACAGAAATGTTATTTTTTCCAACAAACTCATAAAAGTAGGGATTTTGTTTACTTTCAAGACTATGAACTTGATGTCATAAGTTGTCAATATAGTCACTTGGTGTGTGCAACATGCATAACTTTGATAGAAGTTCAATCAAAGAAAAAATTGAAAATTTTGAAATGGAAAATGTCAAAATTCGATCATGAATGGATCATTGAAGATGGCATTACATTAGAATTTTTTTGATTGAACTTCCCAACAATTTCTTCTCCTTGGATTCATCTTTTAGAACTTACATAATTCAACGAGAAACTGTATCCCTTTTTTTTGTGCATTCTTAAGTTTTACAATTATTATAATATGTATATTTTACGTTATATGTACAACTGTTTTCACATGTACATTATTTTGGTACATGCACACAAGTAATTTATACACATGTACACATACACATGCAGATTATCTGGTCTTAAATGATTTCATACATTCTCTGGTACAATTTATGTCCTAATGTCATTATTGCAAAATGTACATGTGTATCTAGCATAGTTGATATAATGCAAATTTTAAGTTGTGATTTTTTTTAGAAATCTATTAAGAAAATTATAATATTTATTCTTGAATGCAAAATGTGTGGTATGTGTTTTGTAATTTTCAGTTTACAAACAACTGACATCCATAGTAGCTTTTCTATGTACATTAATGAAAATTGTTGTTTATTGGATATATGTTTTAATGCAATTTTAAAATTTTATGATTGTTTAACACATCTATGAACACCTAGAATTTTATGATTGTTCATATATATATATATATATATACATCGATATGTATTGTACTTCACTCATTTTTAAATATATTCAGATTCACTTCAATCAGTTTTACATATATTCAAAAGTATTTCAATCATTTTTACATATATTAATAAACTTAAATATGTAAAACCATTTATGATTGTTTTAAATGACATGTATGATCATGCAAAATGTACCTAAATATCACCTTTAATAGACATCCTAAATTTCCATCTAGATCCATTTTATATTTAACAAATAACAAAACAACTTGAGTTTTAAAAACAAAACATTATATCACAACACGTGATCACATGCCAAATGTAGCAACTATCCAAAATTTAAAATCATTCTTCATAAAAGTAAATGTAGTTCAATTATATCCAAACTGTAAAATATGTTCAAAATTTATATCATGAACAATAAAAGTAAATATATATATCAATGTATAGTGTTACAAGTATCAAGTTATATAGAAAAGTAAATATGATTGCATAAATAAGTCTATCTATATAGAAAAGTAAATTTAAGACTATATATCAAATAAAATGTTGCATGTGCATCATCAGTCAAATAGAGATGGATGCAGTGTCTTTTCCAGTAGCGTCCTGAGCCTTCTTGTGCTATCATGTGAAGAATGGGGAACATGTACACAATGTGTAAACATTAAAATTTAATGAGAATGTAGAACTTCATAAAAAAGCAAAATGAAAAAAAAAAAAATCATGGAATATCTCGGGTAGTTCCCTCTCCATTGTCTCGTGTTGGTCGTCCATAAATACATCCTCCATGGTAAACTGTACAATATACATGTAAAATTATATATATATATATATATATATATATATATATATATATATATATATAATTTTCAAATGAAAATGCTTAAACTAATTTGTAATATTATTAAAAAAAATGTTAGACAACTTATTGTTCAAATTGTTTGGATGATTTTATCTCCATCATACAATCCATCGCTAGAGTCCTTGGAGAACTTCAATCATCTCCAAAAACCTAAAATTAAAAAATTTTAAAACTATAAAATAACTCAAGATCTAGATCTCATTTTTTAATAAACTTTCACTTCAATTTATAACTTAAAAATAACTGACAATTGAATACTGGTGACGGTGGATTTGGCACATATCCTAATAGGGAATAAGAGGGTGGCTTCGAACGAAAATCATCTCCACAAACCTAAAATTCAAAAATTTTAAACTGTAAAATAACTCAAGATTTAGATCTTAGTTTTTAATGAAACTTTCACTTCAATTTATAACTTAAAAACTATATTGAAGTGAAATTTTGTTCATACTTGTGACGATGGATTTGACACATCTCCTAACAAGGAAGAAGAGGGTGGCTCCATTGCGAAAGAATTAGACAGAATCAGAATATGTTAACATTTAATTATATACATACATGTGTACACAATTGTTTATTTTAAAAATATGTCATCATGATATCGATATAATAATAGATTAATAAGTGTACATCAACATCATGAACACTTAAAAAACACTAAAATTTTCCAACATATTATTTTGATTGTGAGAACCTCAAGCTTCGACCATGATATTATTAAAATCTTCATTCATTAAACATGTTAACTGAAAATGGTGTTCACATATGACACATTTTTCTTAAATTGACATATACAAATAAACATGTATATTTATTTATTACAAATTGTACATTAAAATATTCACCCTAACCATTAGCACATACCGATCCCATGCCCTCTTCCTCATGAATAATTAAGTCTTTCCAACCATTACGACAATGCTTTGCATATGTTCTAAGTTCTTCAATACTCATGTTTTATATCTCATCATTTGTATGATACACAAAATCAAAACGTGCTTTATCTCGTGCTCTTTATCGATTCAGACAAACATCGATTTCACCAAGTCCACTCTGAACATTGTCTATGATGGCATCCCTTGCTTCTCGACTAATTTGAGAAGTGGCATCCATCTCTGACTGCAAAGTTTCCACATGAAGAGGTTGGATTATGAATGGTGGTTGGGGTGAGCAACTCAGCATCATGGTTAGCCCCCCTATGATCACATAATCGACTTTTCCCAGGAACAAAAAATTGAGAGGGAAGGTCATTATAATTCGGTTTCATTCTAAAAAATAATTCTGCATAAAATAATTTTGCAAAATAAAGAGGAACCTCGTTGTTCCATGGTAGTCTTCCATAGGTAGCAAGGTACCTATCATACAAATTTCAAGCTATATCAGGGTGCTTGAAATATTGTACCTTTAGCATCTTTCTTTTCCGCCCTCTTTGAAATTAAACATAGATTTTTCCATTTATTTTGTAACTGTTTCTTTAACATCCTTCCATGTATCGGTACTCATCAGTGTTTCCTTTTTTTTCCTCATCACTTCTACGAAAGTATCAGTGGTTGGCCCAATTTTTTTGTAGAAATCTACAAGTGTGCTTAAAGAGTGCGTAAAATTTCTCGACTCTTAGAAAGGAGTTTCAAAGAAATAAGATATTTCTTCAATTTTGAATAAAGATTTTCACACCTTTGTAATGTTCATTGTTGGATATTTTTTCCCAAGGTAAATCATAAATTTCAGAATGACAAGTCGTGGTTGGTGTACAACTTTCTTCTTGAATAACGCGGTCTAGACTACGTCTTTTTCGAGTGACATTTTCACCCTCTGCATCAATATATAAAATTACATGTATAAATAAAAAAATATGTGAAAAAATTTGTACAAAATTTCTTTTTAACCATAAGAAAATTATATAAATAATTTAAAACAAATTAATAGTTGAATGAAAATAAAATTCAGATTGATGGCCACCTCGAGATGGCTGGGCAGAATCATGCCCACCCTGAGATCGTTAAGAACTGACATGACCACCCATTGATTAACCACCACCCATTGGTTGAAACTATTACAAAATGGCTAATTACTTACTAAAAAAAGGACTAAATTTGCATATAAACAACTATTTTTTGGTTGGTGACCAATAGTATCTAATTTACAGTATCTTATAACACAACCAAATTCTAGTCATTTTTAGCTTAGTCATTAATTGGTTGTATCAATTTTGTTGTCTAGTAATATATTTGGTCATTGATTTAGTCATTGATTTGGTCATTAATTTAGTCATTGAATTAGTCATTGATTTAATTATTGATTTAGTCACTAATTGTCACAATTAATGACCAAATATACAATAAAATATATTACTAAATGATCATCCGAGAAAACCAATTAATGACCAAAGAAATATGACCAAAATGTTGGTCGTGTTATAAGATATTGTAAATTAGCTACTCATAGTCATATATATGCAAATTTTAGTCATCATTTGAAACCAATTAATAACCAAAGAAATATGACTAAATTTTAGTCGTGTTATAAGATATTGTAAATTAGCTACTAATAGTCGTATATATGCAATTTTTAGTCGTCATTTGTAATCACAAATTTATCATTTTCAATAGTCATTTATATTTTTTTGGTAGTTTAATATTCATTATATAAATGACTACTTTAGTAGTTTAAATTCATTTCATTTACTTTCATTAACAATCTTCACAAGCAACTAATTTAGACGTATATTCATTTGATTTGTGTTCATCATTAATAAACATAAATTGTCTATCTAGTAGTTTTAGATTGATTTTATGTGTTTATTATTAATCAACATAAATTAATTAGTATGATTTTTCAACTAAATTTAAAAAAAATATGTCATACAACGCACATGTTCATCTAATATGAAAACACAAAGCTACATATGTTAATTACAATATTAAGTAATATCAAGTGCAACTATAAATAATTCCAACCACAAATTATATTATATAAAATTTCAAGTATTGCAATTTGAGTTTCAACTTAATATTGGTTGGAATAAAATTTACACATGAAATATTGTTTCATCGCTTCAAACATTATCATTGTGTTTCCAAGACATTGCAGGTGAATTCACCGACTTTCAAGACTTGACCATTAGTCTCTATGTGTCTGTCTTATATGGGATATTGGCTCTACAAGTACCACTAGGCTAGTTCTCTTCTCTCTCTTTAATTTTCATTTTGTCACTCTAGTGTTATTGTTCTCCTCTTTCTTCAATTTTTGATTCTTACCATCAATAGTGAGTTCATTTTTTAAAATAAAAAATAAAAAAAATGCAATGTATAAGACATGAAAGTCGATGAAAAATGGAATATAAACTAAAGTAAACTATAAATTATTTATACAATATATACCTCAACATAAAAAATATTATTAATTTCATTTTCACCATAAAAGCAAGAAACTCGAACAAGTTTTCTTCAATTGGGCAATAGTGGCCACCTATCTGGCCAAATGACCTATATAAACAAAGCAAATAAACCGTTACCATAAAATAAATTTTGTACCTGCTATGTTCTCAGTGTACAAAATTTGTAGATGAAATGTTATCTTCAACTAAAGTAATAAATGCAAATAGAAGCACACATTTTTATACCAATATTGTGAATTATCATGCTTATAGTACATTGAAAATTTGATTTTATCCAACATAATCAAACACAACAGAGCTAGCAATTTATACTAAAAATGTCTCATGCTCTACTTTTGTAGTTGTATCGTTTCCTCTAGTTATCTTTAAGAATGATTGACACTTCAACAATAAAACTTGTCAATATAAATATAATGGGTGGAGAAAAGTATTAATGACACAAAATTACAAAAAGAAACTAAAAAATAATAATACAAGACTTTGTAAATTGCAATACTAAATGGGAATATAGCTTCAATATTACAATCTGCAATTGTCAGCATACTATTCCAGGGGAAAAAGAATCCAATTCCCAAAAGCCAACAAATTATATCCAGAGAAAAACTAAACATGTTGGCTCCACATTCAAACTTAAAGTAACTGGGGACTAGCTATATTAGATACTTTTTAGAGTGTACAGATAGCTACTAACACCATTAACAAGAATTTTAAAATAGATCTGCCATGTATGACCTCAAATTTGGCAACAAGTTTGATTTATGCACTACATGTATACATTTCAAACTGCATTGTAATGATATAAGAGTATCAAAAGAAACTGCACATAATTACATATTCACTATCCACTTTTATTCAAAAACAACATTCAAATAACTGTTATAAATTTCCCCGAAAAATGTGTCAAAATTTTTGCTCATTGTCATGAATATCTCTGGCTGTCAGTTCCTGGGAAGGTGGTTGCTAACTGAAATCCTGCCCAAAACAAAAAAAACTTAATAGGAGAAAAATATGACATACCCATACCTTTCGCTCCTTTAAAGAATGCAGTCTTCTCTTAAAAAGGGCCTAAAATTCTATGCACTTATCTATTAAATCACAAATAGAACATCTATGGGAAAATAAGAACTACACAAGTGGAGGACAAACTTTTTCTTTTGTGTGACGTGGCACATAAAACCTGTCATCGGTGCTAGTGTTACTTACAGTTAACATTTTACAAAAGTAATTGTTCGGTTTCTTGCTTGTTGTGCTGAAGTCAGAACCAAAATAAAAATATTTTTTCTCTTGTTGCACAGTATCATCAATTTTTAGTTCCCTTCACAAATGGAACTGGTACCAAAGCATTTCTCACCAAAATTGGCAATTACGACAAAGAACAAATAATGAAACTGAAAAATGTCTTACAACATTAAGAGGTTGCAATGTTATTTGAGCATATAATTCATCTGTTTCCAAATCTTCCTGCCATTCAATAAGGTGTTTATTACATTTTAAATCTTGTATATATAACGATATGAATGAAAATGTTCACAACCAAAGTAAGGATGAAATGTAGAGAACCCACATGCATTGTAACAGTGTGAAGTTGGCATATTAATTGAGTTGGAAGATTCAAATAATTGGATATATGACCCTAAACCTCCTTGTTTGTTGAAGCAACTAACTGAAATCACATTGATTATGATCAATTTCATTACATAACATTAAAATTTCAAAATACTGGGGTCACATTTTATGATGAAAATAAGATAAAAATTCATTATTTTCAGTTATTTGTATCTAAAAGAAGATTTCAAATTAGAAATTAGTGAGAAACCACCTCACCTGCTCATTGTGGCCCTGTGGAAAATAAACAACCTTGCTCCCAACAATAGGTAAGGACACAAGCGGTCAGGCACGACCATGCCAAAGCTCTGAATTAATGCATCTCCTTTCCCCTGCTTGATGTGACATGAAAAAAAAAATGGATATTGTATATTCCTTTAGAAACCTCTTGACGTTCCGATAGTAACTGTGTAAATTAATATGATATTATGATTGTAAAATTTTCAGTATAAAGCACATTAACTTGAAAAATATTCCAAATGATGGTATTTTCCATAGAGATTTTTACATTAATTATTTTTCTAAAGTGTCATAGTTTGATATGATGAGTTAATTTAACATCCTTTTCTATTTCAATTTCATCTCAATATGCGATTCTAGAATCCAAAAAAAAATCATTGAAAAGAAAAATCATTCTAACTAGAGTAATGGACGCATTAAAAAGGTAAGAAGCACCATTTGCACGTTTAACCTCTTAGAAGAATTTAAGAGGAAAGTCATTACATAGATATATTTTATTTAACACTCCATGAGACTTCGTGGCCATATGGGACAAAGAAAAGCTTACATCATGCGTGACATTTTACAAGAAATTAATGTAAAAAATGGAAACAAACAAAGATAGAGGTGAAAATATGGTAACCAAATCTTGCTCTCGACCTACTCATCTGATTAGATTGTTAACCACTTCATAATGATATACAAGTTATTCAATAAATAGCAGGAAACCTAATATACGAAGGAAAGTATAAACCAATTCTGAAATAAAAGCTTCTTCCCTGAAACCAGCGTACTCTTATAACTGATTACACCCTAGTAAAGTTTGATAAAACCACATATGATAACATATTCGGGTAATTTTGTCTAAAAACAATAAGATGTGAAAATACATTATACCTAGGAAGTGTGTAATAACACTTCTTTGTGCATACAATGTTAAATGTTTTTCACTCCCCCTACTGGTATCCTATGGTTCAGTCCATCAATAATTACCCCTAATGGATATAAAATCCCTGGATATGAAAAAGAGAGAATTGTATTGCTAGACATGAAAAAAATTGGTATCCAGAGCTCTCTAGGACATTTTACAAATGAGTGGCCCAATGTTTGGGTTTCTATTATCTTTAACGGCTCAAAAAATGTTAAAAGCAAACATTTGATAAATGTTCTTGGTGTGTTGCCTAGTGATGCAATCTTCCTTACAGCCCAAGACTCCTCATCATTTGTACCATCTTCTGGGAGCATTTCATACCTCTTACCGAAAATTAATGATGATATAGGGCCATCCAATACCACAAGCCATTAAAGATAATGTAGGTAATTGTAAAGTATCAGGAAAACCATTGAGCATGTACATCCTCACATTTTCACTCTGATTGTTTGTTGCACATGTTGAATATTTTAATACATAATATTTTTAAGCACATATAGCATGACTGGATCAATGCCTTGTATAAGGAATGGAAGTCCATCATCAAATTCATCACAAGGCATATTTTTTTCCACTATATTTACCAGATTCACTCTAAGTTACAATTGCTTAAGCTCACAAGGACTAGATTTGGTAGCCATTAGCTCACTTCTAAGTGCTTGTTGAAGACAAGATGAGCATTGGCTAATATGATGGTGAGTGATTTATGGGAGAACTTGAGGATACATAATACAAAAAATAGAGATAGTTCTTTTGTAGTGTAAGATATCATTTTGTATCCTAGTTTTTTATCACAGATTAATATTTTTTGCAGATTGAGATCAATCAGTGACTGGGGTATTGCATGAGCACGAGGAAACCATACTAGGGTAAATTAAGAACATTTTTGAGCCTATAGATGTGAAATTCTATGATTTTATTTGAGTAGAAGTTGAAAAATAATCAACAAAGAAAAATACTCCAGTGCATTCTTTAACATACATTATTGCACCAAAATACTATTCTACATCATGGTTGAAAGTAGCAGTGCCTATTTTTAGGGTGAAGAGAAAACTTCAAATGGATCCATAGGTTCAGAGTGGTCAAATGAAAGCATTAAAGAAGCTTGTCATTGATGAGTGTGATATCATACAACAACAATTGAGTACCTACATCAATGCCCAAGGATTATTTGGTTATGCCTATCAATTTATATATAATGGAAGATGAAGAATTCACTCCAGTGGAGGAACAAGTATGATTTTTATAATCCAAAGGTGCAGCATTTGGAAAAATAGGGTGCTTCCACGAGTAGTGAACACTTCTTCCAAAAAAAGTGTTGGGCCACCTATATTTTCATACAATGTCAACAAAAAACACCTTCAATATATACCCGACAGAGAGCTTGTTCTATGTTCATTACAACTTGTAGTTCTCCCATTATAAGAGGCAAAGATTGATAAAACATATATCACAATTGGATATTTATCCAAAGGAGGAAAATTTGGAAGCTGGAGCATTGGCCTTGGAGAACTTGGATATTTCATCTTTTGATGATCATCATCATGTTGAAATACCACCCTCACCTACTGCCATGTTCAGCCCAACCAGGACCACAAAAGCATGAGCTTCAGGTAAAACTTCATCTTTGCAAATACCTCCACATCCACATCCATGTGTATGCTCATGGTAGTGCTAACAGAAAGGAAAAGTTAATACTATATTGATCATTTGTTGGACATTAACAAAATTATCTTATCTTATTGAAATAATTCTTTGTTTTCATTTCTTTTATTATGATATTAAATATTTCAATTCTCAGGCTTTCAGTTTCTATTTTGTAATATAATGTCTCTATTTTGGAATGTGGACACATAGCCTATTTCATTAAGATGACTCTTTGGTAATTATGACCTATTTCATAAAGATAACGTTTTAGGCATGATGGCCTACTTCATTTCACAAAATCATTGTTTAATCTTCCTATTATCTAGTTCTAGTTTAAGTGTGTAGTTTGTAACTGAAATATCAACAATATTATCTCTGTTTTACTAATAGTTGAAAATACATGATTAATCCACTAAGATGACATGTTTAAAACTTCATAATTATGTAGACATTTTGCATGTTTTTTTGAATGTGTATGTATAAATATCAACTTTATATCGCATTTTTTTATAGTTTTAGAAGATGATTTTTTTGTATGGTTGAAATGGGAATTTGATGTACAAATAATATATTAAGATGTGAGGTTGTGGACGAGTTTTTCAGAGTGTATAGTAGAAGCCCCTGGAGCACCATTTCTCATAAAATCGTTGCGAAATGGTGCTCTAGAGGCTCTTTCTTGATACTCTAGTAAGACTGGTCCACAACCTCACATCTTGTGTTTCAGTTAAAACCGATGCAATACTTATATTTGAGTTTTGTTAAGCTTCCTATTAGTGTATTTTAATCAATGATATATTGCGTACTATGTCCTCTATGTATTTATAAATTTTAAATAAACAACGTAGACAATTCTAGAACCATACCTCTAGTAAAGGCCTCACCCTATCTTTTATGGAAGGCTCGAGCCTACTCTTACCACCCATTTTCCCAGGCCTTGAATGTAGTGCACCCGTCCCTAACAAGAAGACCACAATAATCTCAAAATGAGAGACGTAAACAATAGAATAGGTAAAAAAAAACTTAAAATTCTCTACATTACATTTATTTTTAAAGCCAAATTATTCTAATAAGTTTTAAGTTTCTTGAAGTTGTGAGTGTTTCCCATACATGGGATGAGTATTCTAACTTGGCACATGGTACAAAGCCAATCATCCTGAACTTGAATCTATTGGAACTACAATCATAGCATTTGAGTCATCTAACTTTTCAATGCGACCAACCTGCATGGCTATACCAGGAATCCCATCAGTAGTAGGTGAACTGGAATGCAAATTTCCACCCTCACTTTTATGCCCATTTTGTTCAGTTTCATGAACACCATATCCCTTGATGGCACTCTCACCATTTTTCATTCCACCCCTGGCAGATATTTTTGTTCACATTATTAAATTTCCTCACCATTACCACTTAGAGTTTGTTGTTTCACATTAGTGTTTTCAATATAAGCTCTAGAAATTCCATCACTCTCCCCTATTATACTTGTTGCACTACTTTTTTCAACAGATTTCTTCACTTTCACTGCCTGCTCTATATCCTGTGCACAATGAGGTTGCATAGGGGCACCATGAGCTAGATTTGGCAATCATAATCATGAAAACCACCAACTTCAGAAGCATTCTCACTATCCTCAGTCGATATTTGAGGACTTCTTCCCCCTCATCATCTCCATCAGCATCAAGTTCTCCTCTTGCCTCAGCACAACACTCAACCTCTTCATATTCATGTTTATTCCTATACTTCTTGTTTGCCTCATTATCCTCCCCTCTAGGCACACCATTTGTACGAGACAATACATTGCTAGCATTGACATACAATGTGTTTTGTCGATCCTCAGTCTCTGGTAACTCACCTTCTTCTCTTTCAACTTTCAAGCTGCTATGTACAACTCCTTCTTCAAGATATCTCAAATCCATGGTCCTATCTTCCATTATTAAGCCAATATGTCGTCTCTCAGTTTCCTGTCCAACATTTCATGACAAAGTCTAGTTACACAAGTGCATATACATATACAATTTTTAACAAGGGTTCACATACAAAACAATTTTTTTAGCTCATAGGAAACAAAAATAAATATTAACAGACAAGAAAGATAGTGACTTGCAAGCAATAAATCTCTTGGTATTGCACCTTTCATCTCTCAAACCAAATAACTTATAGAGAACCACAAAATTGCAAGAAAAAACAAGTATGTATTTCACTCCACATCCATCCATAAATATGTTGTGGCATACTACAAACATATAAATGGTAATGAAGTCAACTGCCATGCATTGTAAATTTATAACAATCAAGAGATCATAAAACATTCCCACCACTAAGAGATGAATGAAATCAACACAGCAAGAGAATAACTTGTAAATTATTTCTGCTATGAATCATCATAATTTATATATCATGTCAAATGAATGAAACATAAGATGGGAGGGATGTATTTCACCAACAATCAGATGTTTTTCAGTTAAAACTAATGCAATACTTATATTTGAGTTTTGTTAAGCTTCCTAGTAGTGTATTTTAATCAATGATGTATTGCGTCCTATGTCCTCTATTTATTTATAAATTAAAAAAAAACAACCTAGACAATTATAGAACCATACCACTACTAAAGGCCCTGTTGGAGTTCCCATGTTTTGGCCAGATTGGAAAGACCAAAAGATGAGACAACATCAGAACCACTTTTGGGCCCTAGGATCTAGCCCTCTTGGACCTGGAGAGGGATCTCTCCAAATAGATAAAATAATGATATGTCTTTGAAGCTCGAAATGAGATATTAGGCTAGTTATAGGCTCAAGGTTGTTGGTTTGATTGAGTTTGGTTGGAGGGAATCAGGAAAAGAAGGACCAATATAAGACAAGGACGAGCAAAGAGGAAGCTTAGGCAGAGACAGATGACTAAGAGAACATCAAAGCCATTGGGCTATGGAGTCAAGAAAGGATTTATTTGTAATCAATGTGTAAGCTTTCAATTGGGCTAGTCATCTAGAGCATTGGATCTTAAAGGAGATATTCGGAATGGGACATTAAGGACAGAAAATGAAAGGAGGAGAACTAACCAAGTCTGTCTATAGATCAGACCAGAGGTCATTTAACTCCAGGCCTGCTTGGACAAAATCAGAGGCAATTACAAGGGATCTTGGAAGGCTAGCTGGTTGCGCAAGGATCCTAGTGGATAGGGCTAACACTAATCCCCAGTGTTCCCAAACCTTCCAGCTAAATCCTACCAAGAACATCTAAACATGGACTTCATCAATTCATACATCAGAGAGCAGGAAATGTCATCCACTACACTGGTTAAATCAATTGAAATCAACATTCAGATACACATATAAGCAGAAGACATTGAGGTAGGGAGAGCAGGAAACATAGGGCACCTAACAAGGGTGAATCCTATATTATACTTCTGTTGCCTACCAGCAGAAATGAAATGAAATGCAGCATGCAATGAGAGCAATTCAATCACAAATACAGAGAAAGAGGAAACATCACCAGCTGCTTTAGATCAGGATCCAAAGAAACATGCTTGTCATATTAAGAATAACACCAATCAGGTACATCATAGCCCACATCTTGAACATTCAGTCTGAATACATCTAGTCTCAGTCTATCTTACAATATGCACAGAGAACTTATCTCAAGAGGAGAATACTTGCATTTCACTGATATCTCATCAACAACCATTACAATAATATCCTTCTGTGCTTTATAGCAAAGAGGGGCGAGAGGTAGTGGAAGAGCAGATAAACTTTGAAACGAAAGAGTCGAAGCCCATTCTGCCGTTTTTAAATTTTGCATTTATTTTCGAGATGTCTTGGGACGAAAGAATGAATCCTTCGATCTCCATTTACTCATCGCCTTGTTGTACTTTCTTGGTTCCAGACTCTCGTGGTACTTTGGTGTAGGAACAAATGGCAAATAAATCGCTCAATGACCGCCATGCCGTGAAATAAATGTTTCGATAGTATTCGGACTCCGCCGAGGAGGAAAACTTCACTTGGACACAATGCATACTGAAGCAATAATGTGTACTGTGTCCGTGCTTAGGAAGAAACATTCTGCTGATTTGAGAACCTGATTATGTGGTTTTCTGCGTGCTAGAATTTTCATGTAACCCTCGATGTCTTTGAACTGGTACCTCTGCCTTCTAAAATCCCTGAAAAGGCGCAAAAAACTTCCATTTCTTGCCTCGAGCCCTCTGCTGCTCCCGTACTGTCTTTGTTTGTGCAATCTAAGCTTTAATGGTGCCGGCGGAAGTTTGCAGAGCTCGAACTCTGTTCTTTAAATGCGAGTCCTATCGCCTAGCCGCTGTATTGAAAGTTGTGTAACCATGGCGGTGTTCACCATCTGATAACCCTGCAAAATATGGGACTTGGTGATGAAAACCATGCATAAGGGGTAGCTGTGGAAGACGGGAGGACATAAACATGGTGGTGGTGAGAACAATGTTTTTGAATGAAATGAATGTGAAAAATGCATTGATATGGAGGAAACAACGACAGATAAGGTTTGGTGTGAACATGCTTTGTGGACCGTCAGATCATGACCGAAGGACGTAGATCAATGGTGGAGACCAAACAGTTGGACAATATATGAAATGGGGTGGAATGTACAAAAGCATTAAACTTTAATGCAAATACGAAAGTTTGACTAACGGAGGAAATACAAAGGGAATGAACAAAATGCAATGAGGGGAGCCGTGGATGTGGGACCCGGGGGTCTGATCGCAAAATCGCAAATGGAGAAAGTGCGACGGCGAAAATCAGCACCAAATAGAAAACTGCGCTTTGCGCTCTGCGACGGAGTGGAAATGTAATGGGGAAAATGCGATCGGCGGAAAGTGCGACGGGCGATCGCATAGCAAATATTTGCAATGGATCGATCGAATACATATAATGAAACTGCGATATGTGATAGATGCGATTGGGCGGAGTTGCGATGCGAGGACTTGCAATCGGGGGAAAATGCGATGACGCGACCGATCGCATCGCAAATATTTGCGACGGACAATTGGAACGTTTCACATAAACATGCGCTTTTGCGATTATGCGATCATGCGATCGGCCCCTAAGGCTTTTAGCACTTGGTTTCTGGGAAAGGGTTACGTGGGGAAGTGGTTTAGCAGAAAGGGGCTAAGCCCTATTACAAGGTCGGAAAGGGGGTTTTAAACCCATTTTAGTGCGTTTTTACACCAAAGGGAGGTAACGATAGAGGGGTAAAGGGGAATTAAGGTCAAGAAAGAGTAAGGGAAGAATGTAAAGGGGAATCTTTGGGAAATTAGAGGGTTGATAGGGGGGAAATAGAGGGGAACAAAAACACTTTGACAGAAAGAGGAAAAGGGAAAAAGGGACATTTGCAGGGGTACAAGGGGTAACGCAGGTCTTAGGGAGAGGAACCAGCAGAGGGGATTTGTATATGGCAAAGCACAGAGAGACCTCAAGGATGATGTGTCTTTAGGGGAGATGCATTCCTTGAAGGTCTCCAGAAAGACACAGCCCCCAGCTTGCTTGTCAAGAATTTCATAGGGGGGCTAACAGTGGCTCCACATGGGGATGGCTTCTCCTTGGAGGAGTCAAGAAACCAGATATGATCTTTGGAGTAGGCCAGTTGCCTGCTGTCATAAGCCATCTTTCTTCTTTGATTTCAGCTGCCACAATATGAACATGTTACATCAGCAGAAACATTCTTCCCAATCAGACTACCTACCCAGCTACAATCCTAGCATTTTTTCTTCTTTGCTTAGGGTGCAGTTGAACTAGCAGACCCTTTACATTATTTACTTTAGATCTACCCTTATTACTCCATGAGGCCATATTAGACTGTTGGCCTCATCCATTTATCTACCTAATCTAATACCTGCTGGGATTATACTATCCAGCAGGTTTCTTCACCTACATTCTAAGACAGGAATTGAAACAATTAACTACATGCTCATAGACTGAGCTTTATTGAGCTTTTCCTACCTACCCTACTCTACTGAAATATTTACAAGTCTAGCTTACAAACATTGTCTTCCAATGTAACCAGTCTATCAAATGATCCCATGGCTGGTCCTTCTTGCTCAATTCCTTGAGCATGTTGGATAGGCAGGGCAGCTCCCACTCTTCTTGTTCCATAACAGCAGCTTTGAAGAATTTTCCTTTTGTTTGCAACATGCTGCTCAACAAGACCTTTGATCCTTCTTCAAATGTATGCAGGAAATGTGCATAAGGATCATGAGAAGATACCTGGCTATGAATATTTGGCAGGCTGGCTTCAACCAGGATCTCTTCTTCTTCCATTGGATCAAGAATGAGACTCTCTTGAGAAAGAGGATCTTCTTCATCTTCTGAACTTGAGGACTCGTCATATATGGCAGTGTTGTCCTCTTGGAGCTCTGATATATTCTGCTCTGGTGTGCTGAGCTCTGTGAAGAGATCCATGTATTCTTGAGCAGGGTCTTGTTCCATTTCCTCCTCTTTTTCAAGAGAAAGCTTGTTATTCACATCCTGCTCAAGAACCTCTTCTTTGTTTTCCTCTTCATCATCTAAAATGAAACGCTGCTGACCTCCAATCATGTGAAAACCATTACTGATGAGTTGTAATGGAGTGAAGCAAATATCTAGAGATCCTTCACCCTGTTCTGCACTCCTAAAGCTTTCTTCATCAGTATCATAAATAGCCTGCATTGGCTCATTACTTTCTGGAAGTAAATGGAAATGATTTCCCCCCCATAAATCCACTAACGATGACCCTGCGAGATCATCTTCCGTTTGGAGAACATCATCATCAGATAGATCAAAGACATGGGAATCAGGAATGTAAGTAATGTTACCAATTAGATACACTGGATTGTCAGCAGATTTCTCTTCATTCTGATTTACATGTGATCTTTCCAACTCTGTAAAATAAATCTCATCAGATGAATGGACAAGAATTTCTGATCTGTAAAAAATTTCAGAGGCTGGCTATCTATTGATGATTTGATCTATTTCTTCCTCTGTCAAAGGGGGGGATGTTCTTGTGTCCCTTTGTGTAGAGGTGCAGCAGCTCTCTGTTTCCTCTGAAGACTGGATTTGAGGCTGGATGTCATCTTGAACCTCAACTATAAGGAATGATGGATTAGCAACTGAGTTTTCAGGAATATCTTGAAAAAATTCCACAGTCTCTTGACTGTTTTCTTCCTCAGCCGATTCATCCATGTTCTTGTGATAGCTACGATGCATATGAAATTCTTGAATGGCTGTCAACAGATCTTCAGATTGCGTATTAACCAAATCCTCGTCAATGTCTAACAGGTACTGTATGATATTCTGAGATTGATCACAACAGTCCCATGGTAAGGATGGAGAGTTTCCTTTATAATTGTTGTAAAATACTTGGTGCATGTCCTTTAAAGAAAACAAACTTCGAGGTTCTAACCATTCATACCAGACCCTAGCTTTTCCTTCTAATGTTGCCATGAACATTTTCATTAGGCAGTCTTCATGCCATTCAACTCTAAATTTCCACACATGTATATGAAACTTGATGAGATGTAGCAAGGGGTCTTCAGTGTTTTCACCCTGAAAGGTAGGCAAGTTCTTTAACCAGTCCACTTCAGGCATTTTGTGTGGGAATCCAGGGATATGCTCCCTGCTCATTGGGGCATATCTTCTCTGTATGCGTGGAAGCATGTTTGTAAATCAGAAAGAGGTCACTGTGTCTCTTTAACCAGTTCAGAGTCTTCTACCAATGGAGTCATTAGGTCTTTGGATCATAGGGAGTGTGGAGTCGCCAGGTGGATGAATTTGACTGTTTGGAGCAGGCTGCTGTCCACCATCAGCAATTGAATGCCAATATAAAGGCAAAGTGGTCTCTCCCCAGCGGAGTCGCCATTATGTTGGTGAAAACAATGGGAAATAGACCAAATGTTAGCAATTCTTGACTCTCAGATTCTTCCCCAGTGGAGTCGCCATTATGTTGGTGACGACAATGGGAAATAGACCAAATGTTAGCAGTTCTTGACTCTCAGATTCTTCCCCAGTGGAGTCGCCATTATGTTGGAGTTCCCATGTTTTGGCCAGATTGGCAAGACCAAAAGATGAGACAACATCAGAACCACTTTTGGGCCCTAGGATCTAGCCCTCCTGGACCCGGAGAGGGATCTCTCCAAATAGATCAAAGAATGATATGTCTTTGAAGCTAGAAATGAGATATTAGGCTAGTTATAGGCTCAGGGTTGTTGGTTTGATTGAGTTTGGTTGGAGGGAATCAGGAAAAGAAGGACCAATATAAGACAAGGACGAGCAAAGAGGAAGCTTAGGCAGAGACAGATGACTCAGAGAACATCAAAGCCATTGGGCTATGGAGTCAAGAAAGGATTTATTTGTAATCAATGTGTGTTTCAATTGGGCATCTATAGCATTGGATCTGAAAGGAGATATTCTAATGATTATTAAAGACAAATGAAAGGGAGGAGGAACTAAATCAACTCTCGCTTATAGATCGGACCGCAGGTCATTTAACTCCAGGCCTGCTTGGAAAAAATTAGAGGCAATTACAAGGGATCTTAGAAAGGCTAGCTAGTCGTGCAAAGATCCTAGTGGACAAGGCTAACACTAATCCCCAGTGTTCCCAAACCTTCCAGCTAAATCCTACCAAGAACATCTAAACATGGACTTCATCAATTCATACATCAGAGAGCAGGCAATATCATCCACTACACTGGTTAAATCAATTGAAATCAACATTCAAATACACATATAAGCATAAAACATTGAGGTAGGGAGAGCAGGAAACATAGGGCACCTAACAAGGGTGAATCCTATATTATACTTCTGTTGCCTACCAGCAGAAATGAAATGAAATGCAGCATGCAATGAGAGCAAGTCAATCACAAATACAGAGAAAGAGGAAACATCACCAGCCGCTTTAGATCAGGATCCAAAGAAACATGCTTGTCATATTAAGAACAACACCAATTAGGTACATCATAGCCCACAACTTGAACATTCAGTCTGAATACATCTAATCTCAGTCTTCTTACAATATACACAGAGAACTTGTCTCAAGAGGAGAATACTTGCATTTCTCTGATATCTCAACAACAACCAATACAATATTTCCTCATGAGTTTTATAGCTGAAGAGGGGCAGAAGAGGTAGGTGAAGAGTTAAATGCAGTATTAAACTCTGAAACGAAAGAGGGCCGAAGCCCATTCTGCTTTTAAATTTTTTCATTTATTTCTGAGATGTCTTGGACGAAAGAATGAATCCTTTCGACCTCCATTTACTTCTGTCTGCCTCTTGTTGTACTTTGGTCTGCATGACTCTGTGGTACTTTTGGTGTAGGAACAAAATGGCAAATAAACGCCTGAATGGTCTACCATGCTGTGAAATAAATGTTTCTGATAGTATTCTGGATGGTCGAGAGGAGGAAAACTTCACTTGGACACAATGCATACTGAAGCAATAATGTGTACTGTGTCCGTGCTTAGGAAGAAACATTCTGCTGATTTGAGAACCTGATTATGTGGTTTTCTGCGTGCTGGACTTTTCATGTAACCCTCGATGTCTTTGAACTGGTACCTCTGCCTTCTAAAATCCCTGAAAAGGCGCAAAAAACTTCCATTTCTTGCCTCGAGCCCTCTGCTGCTCCCGTACTGTCTTTGTTTGTGCAATCTAAGCTTTAATGGTGCCGGCGGAAGTTTGCAGAGCTCGAACTCTGTTCTTTAAATGCGAGTCCTGTCGCCTAGCCGCTGTATTGAAAGTTGTGTAACCATGGCGGCATTCACCATCTGATAACCCTGCAAAATATGGGACTGGGTGATGAAAACCATGCATAAGGGGTAGCTGTGGAAGATGGGAGGACATAAACATGGCGGTGGTGAGAACAATGTTTTTGAATGAAATGAATGTGAAAAATGCATTGATATGGAGGAAACAACGACAAATAGGGTTTGGTGTTAACATGCTTTGTGGACCATCAGATCATGACCGAAGGACGTAGATCAACGGTGGAGACCAAACAGTTGGACAATATATGAAATGGGGCGGAATGTACAAAAACATTAAAATTTAATGCAAATATGAAAGTTTGACTAACGGAGGAAATATAAAGGGAATGAAAAAAATGCAATGAGGGGAGCCATGGATGTGGGACCCGGGGGTCTGATCGCAAAATCGCAAATGGAGAAAGTACGACGGCGGAAATCAGCACCAAACAGAAAACTGCGCTTTGCGCTCTGCGACGGAGCGGAAATGCGATGGGGAAAATGCGATCGGTGGAAAGTGCGATGGCGGCAAGTGCGACGGCCGATCACATCGCAAATATTTGCGATGGATCGATCGAATACATATAATGAAACTGCGATATGCGATAGATGCGATCGGGCAGAGTTGCGATGCGAGATCTTGCGACGGAGGGAAAATGTGATGACGCGACCGATCGCATCGCAAATATTTGCGACGTAGTCCATCGCATCGCAAATATTTGTGATGGACAAGTGGAACGTTTCACATAAACCTGCGCTTTTACGATTATGCGATCATGCGATCGGCCCCTAAGGCTTTTAACGCTTGGTTTCTGGGAAAGGGTTACGTGGGGAAGTGGTTAAGGTTTAGCGGAAAGGGGCTAAGCCCTATTACAAGGTCGGAAAGTGGGTTTTAAACCCATTTTAGTGCGTTTTTACACCAAAGGGAGGTAACGATAGAGGAGTAAAGGGGAATTAAGGTCAACAAAGAGTAAGGGAAGAATGTAAAGGGGAATCTTTTGGAAATTAGAAGGTTGATAGGGGGGAAATAGAGGGGAACAAAAACACTTTGACAGAAAGAGGAAAAGGGAAAAAGGGACATTTGCAGGGTACAAGGGGTAACGCAGGTCTTAGGGAGAGGAACCAGTAGAGGGGATTTGTATAAGGCAAAGCACAGAGAGACCTCAAGGATGATGTGTCTTCAGGGGAGATACATTCCTTGAAGGTCTCCAAAAAGACACAGCCCCCAGCTTGCTTGTCAAGAATTTCATAGGGGGGCTAACAGGCCCCACCTTATATTTTATGGAAGTCTCGAGCCCATTCCGACCAACCATTTTCCCAGGCCTTGAATACAGTGCACCTGTCCCTACCAATAAGACCAAAATAATATGTAAATGAGAGACATAAACAACATAATAGGTAAAAAAAAAAAAAAAAAACTCTATATTACACTGCTTTTTAAAGCCGAATTCTTCTAATAAGTTTTGAGTCTCTTGAAGCTGTGAGTGTGTCCCATACATGGGATAATTATTCTAACCTGACACATGGTACAAATCCAATCATCCTAAACTTGACTCTATTGGAACTACAATCACAACATTTGGGTCATCTAACTTTTCAATGTGACTAACCTGCATGGCTATACCAGGAATCTCATCCGCAGCATGTGCAGTGGAATGAAAATTTCCACCCTCACTTTTATGCCCATTTTGGTCAGTTTCATGAACACCATCTCCCTTGATGGCACTCTCACCATTTTTCATTCCACCCCTAGTAGAGATTGTTGTTCTCATTATTAAATTTTCCTCACCATTACCACCCAGAGTTTTTTTTTTCACATTAGTGTTTTCAATATAAGCCCTAGAACTGCCATCACTCTCCCCTATTATACTTGGTTCACTACCTTTTTCAACATATTTCTTCACTTTCAATACCTCCTCTGTATCCTCTGCACAATGAGGTCGCGGAGGGGTGCCATGAGCTATATTTTGCATCATCATCATGAAAATCACCAACTTTAGAAGCATTCTCACTATCCTCAGTCGATATTTTAGGACTTTATTCCCCTTCATCATCTCCATAAACATCATGTTCTCCTCCTGCCTCAGCTCAACACTCAACCTCCTCATCTTCACGTCTATTCCTATACTGCCCGTTTACCTCATTATCCTCCCCTCTAGGCACAACATCTGTACTAGACACTACATTTCTAGCATTGGCATACAATGTGTTTTGTCGATCCTCAGCCTCTGGTAACTCACCTTCTTCTCTTTCAACTTTTAAACTGCTATGTACAGCTCCTTCTTCAAGATATCTCAAATCCATGGTCCTATCTTCCATTCTTAAGCCAATATGTCATCTCTCAGTTTCCTGTCCAACATTTCATGACAAAGTATAGTTACACAAGTGCATATACATATACAAATTTTTAACAAGGGTTCACATATAATTTTTTTTTTTATCTCATAGGAAACAATAAAAATATTAACAAACAAAAAACAAAGTGACTTCCAAGAAAGAAATATCTTGGTATTGCACCTTTCATCTCTGAAACCAAATAAATTATAGAGAACCACAAAATTGCAAGCAAAAACAAGTATGTATTTCACTCCACATCTAGCCATAAATATGTTGTGGCATACTACAAACATATAAATGGTAATGAACTCAACTGCCATGCATTGTAAATTTATAACAATCAAGAGATCATAAAGAAATCCCACCACTAAGAGACAAATGAAATCAACACAGCAAGAGCATAACTCGTAAATTATTTCCGCTATGAATCATCGTAATTTATACATCATGTCAAATGAATGAAACATAAGATGGGAGGGAGGTATTTCACTAGCAATCAGTTGTGTTTCAGTTAAAACTAATGCAATACTTATATTTGAGTTTTGTTAAGCTTCCTAGTAGTGTATTTTAATCAATGATGTATTGCGTCCTATGTCCTCTGTTTATTTATAAATTTAAAAAAAACAACGTAGACAATTATAGAACCAAACCTCTACTAAAGGCCCCACCCTATCTTTTATGGAAGGCTTGGGCCCATTCTTACCAACCATTTTCCCAAGCCTTAAATGCAGTGCACCCGTCCCTACCAAGAAGACCACAATAATCTGAAAATGAGAGACATAAACAACATAATAGGTAAAAAAAAATTAATTCTCTATATTGCACTGCTTGTTAAAGCCAAATTCTTCTAATATGTTTTAAGTCTCTTGAAGTTATGAGTGTGTCCCATACATGGGATAATTATTCTAACTTGACACATGGTACAAATACAATCATCCTAAACTTGACTCTATTGGAACTACAATCACAGCATTTAGGTCATCTAACTTTTCAATGTGACCAACCTGCATGGACGTACCATGAATCACATCAGTAGTAGGTGCAGTGGAATGAAAATTTCCACCCTCACTTTTATGCCCATTTTGGTCAGTTTCATGAACACCATCTCCCTTGATGGCACTCTCACCATTTTTCATTCTACCCTTGGCAGAGATTGATGTTCCCATTATTAAATTTTCCTCACCATTACCACCCAGAGTTTGTTGTTTCACATTAGTGTTTGCAATATCAGCTCTAGCATTTCCATCACTCTCCCCTATTATACTTTTTGCACTACCTTTTACAACATATTTCTTCACTTTCAATACCTCCTCTATGTCCTATGCATCATGAGGTCACGGAGGGGCACCATGAGCTAGATTTGGCATCATCCTCATGAAAATCACCAGCTTTAGAAGCATTCTCACTATCCTCAGTCGATCTTTGAGGACTCTCTTCCCCCTCATCATCTACATCAACATCATGTTCTCCTCCCGCCTTAGCACCACACTCGACCTCTTCATATTCACTTCTATTCCTATATTTCCTGTTTGCACCATTATCCTCCCGTCTAGGCACAAAATCTGTACCAGACACTACATTGCTAGCATTGACATACAATGTGTTTTGCTGACACTACACCACCACACTGCTATAAAAAAACTACTCTCATGAAATCTCATCCAAACTTCCCTTACTGCACTGGATTTGCTAAGTGTGCCACATAGTATATACGATGTGTGCGTTGGAGGAGAACAATGGCCAAGAAGTCCAAGTATAAACTAACAACAATTGTAGGAATATAAAAATGATTATAGTAATAATAGTAGAAATAGCACCATGGCAATCACCCTACAAACACCCTAAAAACTAAAATGCTTATCTTTCGAAGACTAGATCCTATCTCATTCCATTGGTTTGATTTCATATACATTGAATGATTCCACTTTCACCATATGCAAACGTTACTGATAGAAGAACAATAGAACTTCACAGCTACAACTTGACCTATGGCCCAATTAGGTAACAAAAATGAAATCCTCTTTCGAACTTCTCAGAACACCTTAAACTACAATCCTAAAAAAGTGCAATTAAGTCAACCCATAAGAAACAAGATATCACTTATAGCAACTATAGTCAAATTTTCCAACATTGATACCCTTAATAAGACATATTTGGTATCATTTTTTATAATTATAGTTCCCAATCATTTATACCATTAGTAGGACATCTTTAATTTTTGTAAAATGGAGCCAAGTTTTTGAATCAGCCAAATTGTTTACAACAAGTTTAAAAAACCCATCCTTTCGCACAATCTAAAAGGCAAGAACTAGTCATCTTTGCAAATCATTTACATTCTAAAGTGTCATCAACACATAACAATGAACCTCTTCTGTCTACTGTGGAAATCAAGAATGTCAATCTGAATCAATGATCCAAAAAATGAGGCACTTTGGATTTTTCAAGTAAGGGAATTAAGGTTTTTGTATATTCTGAAAATAGAAATAAAATGCACAAGACTCCAAAAATATTTAAAATTATGTTTCTCTTATAATTCTAAAAGACTCCTAGAACATTTAAAATTTTCACTGTTTATAACTAAAAGCCCCGAAATTATGTGAGAAGGCCATACTGTAATGCAGCATTGATTGTCCCATTCATAAATATTTTAAGAAAACACAATATGCATAATCAAGGGGATACGGGAGAATATCGAGGAAGAACAAAATTTTGAATAAGGTACATACTTCTCCTAGTAAGAAGTTTAAATTTATAGAAATATAATGTGTATCAAAAAGTATAATCCTTAATGTTCTTAACTTTGTGCAAAAGGATAATAATGCACATCAAGATGTGGTCTAGTGGCAACTTGGAGCATTTGTTTTGAAAATCCTCACATGAATGCTCCTCCCTTGCATGGGGTATGCTAGATATGCCTATTAACTATGGATCTTGTGCCAATTAATGATTTTATTGTTTAGGCCTTGAAGTATATATTTGCAATAACCATTGGCGAAGTACCAACAACCCATTATTTGAAAATGCGGAAGAGTTGGAGGCTTTATCATCCGTAAACAGAGAGGTTCCCATTTAGAAAAGAAAAAAAAGGTATTATCATGGAAATTTGACCTTTTTTCCAAAAATATTTGAAAAACAAGCCTGTATATGGAGCTTCACTGTAAAGCATAGACTATGGTGCCAAGTCCGAGCAGTATCCATTTCACTAAAATGACAAGGGAATTTCACACATTCCATCCTTTTGAACTCATGCAATAATGATGGGCCAATACAAGTGGGTGAGAACAACGTAAGAAATGAACCCTTATCGATAGCTAACCATCCAAACAACATATATATTGTTATCTGTGGGTATCATCTGGTTTGGAATTGGGCATATGTAAATTTGGTTCGGGTTGTAAGGCTAAATATGTCCATAAGATCGACCATGCTATGTAGTCCCTCTATTCTTTGATTTATGAGACTGTGATAAATTTGATTACACCCATTGTAAATGCAATTATTGGTATTATCCCCTTTTTGACATAAATAAAATATTTTTCCTTCATATTCGTTTGTCCATGGAAGCTTCCCTGTAAAGGCCAGACCCGCCTATCTGTTCTATTGGACTCAGGAAGAAAACCCATCAAATCCTTCTTCAAAACAATGTTACACCTGACAGCAAATGGTAGGATTTGTTGAACTTAGAATAGTGAATTTGTGCTTGTTTTAGCATAAACATATATTATTGGTGGTTTACTAAATGACAATCTTTGTACTTGAATAATAAGGCAAGACACAGCCTATTAAGAAGACTACGAAAAACTAATTTCCTTGATAGAATCACTTATTTTGATGATAAGAAAGTGTTGTTGAGCATAGTATTGGTAAGACTGTTGGTAAAATCAGTGGAACAACAAATAGTATTGATGTTATTTCTCTTCCAGGTTGAACCCTAATTTTGGTATTTTTTTTGGAATTAGCACTTTTTTATGGCCTTTACAAGGTTAAAATGGTGCCCCTCATTTTGAAACGTTTGCTAGGATAGTTTTGCAGATATTGATATTGACACAACTTCTTTATGAGATCTATGTGTTCTATGGTGATTACAACATTTATACTCTGGAATGATTTTTTATTATGTTGTATTTCAATTATTTATGGACTTTCCAAGATGTTCAAGGAAAATTTACTAGGAACTTGTGTAGCTAGGTACTTTCCCTTGATGTTGAAATATGAGTTGAACATTGTAGTATCAATTCAACAATGTTTCAAGTTTAATGAATTGGAAATATATGTTAGAAATTTCATGTTATCTTGTTGTGTTAGCTTCCTGGAAAAGAAAGAAGATTTATTGCTTGCATTGAGGCATGTTGAAATGAGAGAAGTGAGGTGCACTCTATAACATAGGTGGGGGTGGAGTTGACCCATTGACTCTGTGTGTTCTTGTGTCTAAAAATAATTTTAATCTACATGGTGCATTGAATATTGAAGCGAACTAGATCCGACTAAACCTACATCTGATGTGAACACATGATTCATTTTGGATATCTCTAACTTGAAGTATGAATCATGAATTGAGGCTATAAAAAAATTGGAGTTTGACTCTTGGGAGTCAAGACAAAGGCTGGATTCTTTGGTTGGTGGTTACTGTTAGAATATTAAATATATTTTTGAGGGGATACAATAGAGGACTGGTGGTAGTGAGAAGAAGAAATCTTAAGGTAGTCCAAGATATGTTGGTACATGTGTTAAGGATGTTACAACATAGCCCTTATAGTGAGAAGTGTCAAGCTGGGGTGGTTACATGGAGACATTGACTAAAGGTGAAAGAAACATACAAATCAAGGGGAGCCTAAATCAGACCCTAACTTCACTTGCTTAAATTAGGAGATAGGCCAACCAAGCGCTTCTTCATAAAACTCAACTACAATGTAGTGGAACACATCAAGGCTGAAAACAAAAAAACTAAAAATAATTGATCACGTAAATATAGAGAAAGAGTTTTTTAGTCAATATAAAATAGTTTTTCAATATCAAGGATATGATGGAGAAAAGGAAGGTAGTCATGCAATTTTTTTTTTATGAAATTCCCAGAAAATCGATGTAAGAACAATAAGGAGCATGTGATTAAAATCAACATTATATGAGTTGAAAATAACCCTTAGGGAGATGCTCTATGATAAGTCCCTTGGTTAGGATGGTTATTTATGCAAATTTTACAAATCCACTTGGGGATTTCTTGGGCCAAATGTTTCTCCAAGTGTATAAAGTATTTGCATGGACACATACACAAGGTAACCACATCAACAAGTTGTTGATCAAGTTCATCTTCAAGCCGGGAGACCCATTATTAATCACAAGCTAGTACCGATAACTTTACTTAATCTACCTTATAAAATTATAGCCAAAGAGCTTTCTTTGTAGCTAAAACATATCTTTTCAAAAATCATTGTAGCAAACTAGATGGGGTTTATTAGAGGCAGATACATTTGGGATAATGTGATTGTTTTTTGGGAAGGCATTGAATGATTTATAAGCCAAGGCCTGGAGGCCCTCTTCATTAAGGTAAACTTCAAAAGCCTATGGTAGAGTGGAATGGTTGTTCAATCTCTCCATGCTGAAGGTGCATGAATTTGATACATGTTTTGTTAATGTAGTTGAAACTTTATTTTCATGGGCTGAAACTTTCCTTTGCATAAATTAGGCCAAATTTGAGGAGATAGTGTGCTTTTAAACTATCTGGAAATGGTGTTTGTTGGCCTCGATCCTCTATGAAATAGTTGTTGAAGCCCTTAGTTATCCCATTCAAAGGATAATTGTATAGGGCTTAATCAAATATACACCCCTTCCTGGTCCTAATGGTGATCAAATACTGAATAGAAACTTCGACGATTGTTCTTTCCTAACCATCATTGAAGAGAAGAAAACTTTGGAACACACTATGAATTGCCTGCAATTTAATGTGAAACCCTCAAGTCAAAATTTTGAATGGCCATAACTCAATGTTATTGATAAATGAGTTCCTTGATTGGTTGATTGGAAAAGAATAGGCTTGATTACATCTATTTAGGGGTTAAAATTCCTTGAAATCCCTTTGCCTTTGAAGCCTTCACGAGTATCTTTTAGCAGCACTCCCACTCTGATTTGTGTATCTATTAAACGGTTGATGGAGTTTTTTATCGTTATTTAGCGTGCTCCATTATGAAGAAATATAGTGTGTTGATCCCTTCGCATGGTCAACATGCAGATTTTTTAGGAGACATAAGGAGATGAGAACCCATGGAAGCAAAGCACCCATTGGCACATTCTCCAATGCCAAAGAGAACTCTAGGTTGAGGGACTTCCTTCTTTTTAGAAGAATAGTTTTATAACTTAATACTAATAGCCTACACTGTGGTTCTACATGTAGTTCTCAAGACTAAGAAACCATGGTATCTGTAGTTTATCCTTACAAAAATCATGCCCAACTTCTCTGAATTATTATATCATTCCTAATATACTGAATTTAGGTTCTCCATGTACAGGGGCATCACTAGAGATAATTACCAAAAGCATTGATTTGAGTAGAATTTCCTTTTCCATTGGAGATGTGGCAGCTTTGCAATTATATATTTATGTGTAAATGCCCAGATTGCTCCATAATCTATATTGTTGATTTCCTTTGCTATCAGATTATATTATCCTTCATTGTTCAGTCATTCTTATTTGGTAGAAAGGAGTTGGACTAGTGTAAGGGTTGAAGTTTCTCCAGTGGCTTTCAAAATCATATGAAGTTAATTCTTAGCTAACGACAATAATCACACCATGTTGCAATTCAAGTTTTTTTTCTCGATAACAATCTATTCATGCTCTCAGATCAATATATGTTCTATGTTCCTTTTCCAAAGTGCTCCCAATTATTATTTCTTCTAACATGAAAATTGATGAATACCCTTAAATAGAAGTAGGTGTTCTATACTCAAGTTCTTGATACTTCTTTATGTTCCATACTCATGAATATAATAAAGGGGATACCTTGAAAAATATCTTCACCTCCAAGATGTCCTCTGCTACCAATAAAAGTGCCCAGAATGGAAACTTTTCTAATGTATCAAACCTCTATGCTAACTGTCACAAAATTCTTAGGGAAAATTTTCTCAAAAAAGTTAGCAACATCCAAAAAGAGTGGATCCCCACGAAATATGTGCAAGAAATTCAAATATTGTCTATAATAGACTATTACAAAATGGGTCTAGAGTGAGGACAAGTGACATTGGCAAGGCATCTCTCTCTCGAACTTCCTTACCAACTAGTAGTAGATGATGTCCACTTAACCCATGGTTGTAGACAAGCCATGTACATAAATAGTGTAGTATAGGGATGTAAAGATGCAAAAAATTTGTTTCCAAGACCAGGGTATCCACCTTATGAAGAATTGCTGGCATACAATGGCATTGAAGCCATGAAATATAATTTTATTTACATAAAGGAATTGTGAAGGTAATTTAGAACACCTTGAAACAAAAATTAAGAAGAACATAGTAGTAATGGTTCTTGTCAATCCTAATAATCCTTGGGGTGTTGTTTACAACCAAAATCATTTAGCCAAGGTTGCAGAGATGGAAAACGTGTTAGGTTTGTCAATAATTTCTGAGGGAGTATATGGACTTAAACTCTGCCGAGTGGCTCGTACCTTCCCCCCAATGCAGCTTTGAAATAGAAATCATGGCTCTGCCTAGTGGCTGGTATCTTCCCCCAATGCAACTTTGAAATATAAATTATGGGTTTCCTTTGGAAATATCACATCCAACACCACAAATCCCCATAATTTATGGGAAATTTATGGCTCATAAATTTCATATTAGATGATGATATTTCTTGGAAATATAGGTGTCTCCTTTATAATGAACAATTTATTTTATTCCTCTTACAAAATGGCTTACATGTGTTTCTTAGCTTTAGCCTATTGTCTCTGTTTATGTATTTCTCCGCTTCTCAATTTCCATAATCATCTCTTATCCTTATTTTTATGTAGTGTTATTATTTGGAAATTAGTTTTGCATTTTCTATCCAAATTTGAAGAAAAATTCCATGCAAGTGTTCCTCAAGGGCTGATTATAAGCTTGATCCCTTGATATATCATATGAATTCTCTTTTTAACGAACTTGTAATGATCTACTTCCCAACATAGACTCTGTCGCATAAACCACTGGTACTTCTTGAATGTTATTTGTGGCCTGCTATAATATGCATCATGTCTTACCATTTTACTAAACACTTGTCAAGAGATTTTGCACAACTCTAGATAAAATAACATATTCATCCCAAAGTAAATATAGAATATTAGAATTGGAAAAATGATTCAGGTTCAAGTGTTTCACTTGTATAGGTTGGTTTTTGAACAATACTTGGAATTAAAGATTCCGTCATTATTGCCAAGATGGAAACAAAAATGATTTCTTCATGAGCAGCAATACTAGAGCCAAAAATATTCACCTTTTTCAGCTAAATGTTCCCCAATCCTCATGCTAAATATTGAATTATCATACTTCCAAATAACGTTTTGGCTATTCCATCCCATGGATGATCAGGAAAACTGACTCAAAAATATAAATTTATGATTTTTCATACATATTTCCATGCCTTAAAAATACAATGATTTGTACATATGAAAAGATGATAGCAAGGAAATTTTATGGATGACTGAGTTTTAGTTGAAGTGTCTCTACCTGCCTCTAGGAAATGCTGCTTGTTAGGTTCTAAGAGGAGACTCTCCATGGACAGGATATCAACTTTCTCATTCAGCTCTGGGAAGACATGAGCTATATGGAATCTTGCGAAAATAGAGTTTATCTCCATTAGGTGATATGTATTTTCCAACAAATCAATGTGTTACGTCTTAGGAATGTTGCGAACATTTCAGTCCTAATGAAGAATCTCCAAAGACGTGAAGTTCCCTTATCCCTTTATCAAAAATTTTTCTCAGTAGAGATTTTTATGCCAACAACTCTACAAGATTGTTAGTCCCCCTTCTTGATTTCCCTTTGAAAAATGATATGGTGGCTCACGGTTTGGTTGATCTTGTCAATTTTTGAAGTCATTATCAAATCTAAAGAGCTGGAAACCTCCTTCAATTTTCATTACATATTTATGCTATAGGGCTGCAACCTAGACCCTCACTAGGATAGATAACAAGAAGGGCATCTTTGGTTTTAACATCTACCCCTTGTTCCTCATGCTAACCATTGAAATTTTCTATTTATTCGTTAAGACTTTTGTCAGTTTTCATGCTTATAATTTTTGGATTGGTCTAGTCTCTTTTGAGCATATTGGTCTGCTTAAATTTTTTTGTTATTCCTATACACATTCTCTAGTATTCTATGGGATTCATATGTCTTAGTTTCATTTTAGTGGTTTATATTTGTTTAGGTTTATTTGTTTCATCTTGTTTCCACCCAAGATATTTTAACTGCTTTTAAGATGGGGAAAGTGACAAATGATAACAATGTTTACATGCACAACTCATACTCGGGTACACCATCTTACTTAGAAATAGATGACTGAACACCATCTAACTTAGAAATTTAGACGACCAACATACCTATGTACATGAAGAACTCAAAATGCGTTAGAACAGAACACATATGATAACAGAGAGCATCCAAGTATTCCCATTAGGCCTATACATTCATAGGTCTACTTATTTGTTCATCTCTTGATGTGGTCTTCCAGGTCCATTACCTTATTCATCTCCTAGTGTGGTCTTATAGTGCTACTTCCATGGGAATATTCTTAATCAAAGTTGATTCTCTTATGGGTTTCAGTTACAACAGACTCATCCCCTGCAAAAACTGTGTGCAAAATTCAAAAGACATAATAATGTTATTCACTTATCCTCCTATCTAGGAAATGTTCAAAGCATAAGATACGGTGGGCGACTTGACATAGACACTATTCTAGCCACTACTACACATCATCCCCCAACCCACCTGGCCTCAAGTTTATCTGGCAGTATACTTCCACTAGATGTGAAAACCTTAATACCATTGAAAGCAACTTTGGTGGTGGTTCCAATATACTCTACTTTTCCCTTGAGGAAACAATGTTCACCTTTCACTATAAAGAGTCTATGTTGAATGGCCACTATTATCAGTAGATCTATATGGGCAAGTAGGTTCCTTATTTCAGGGACTAGTTATTACAATTGAATAATAAGTACGACCTCAGAGAGAGTAATCTTAAATGATAATAACACATGGGGAAGGAATAGGAGGGAAATTTTGATCCAACCACCACACATGATCCTCCGCCCCATCCATATTTTTACGTTTATCTATCTAAAGGCTAGTCTGATGGTTGTTGTCAGTTGATAATTGTAACACAACTAAAAAGATTTTGCATGATGGACATAATTTTCTATATTTTTCCCACTTAATGAAACAATATACCGAAGAGTCTATACCAAAGGGTCTCTATCTTCACTTTTCCCATTGTCTAACTAAGAATGTTAGTTAACCATTCATAGCCATTGGTTCCTCGAATAGAATAAAATATACAAGCCTTGAGCAAAGGAATATTCAGCGAGAATAATGTTCGAGGAGGGATAAGGTGGTGATTTATATATAAATTTTTCCATCAACCCTTTAGTGTGCACTCTTTTATGGATATTTACCCTCACAATCTAAATCCATGGGGACAAGTCCTCTAAGAAACCATCTGCCATAAAAATGGTGTTGGACCTCCATCTGGGAAGACTTAGGTACTGCTAAGTGGATTTGAGGTAAATGTTGATCACAATATGGGAAAATAATCTAACACACCTTAATGGATGGAAAAACAAGGAGACTAGAATTGGTCGTGGATGTCTCTTCTCTAGTTTCCCCATGTCTTATCATTGTCATGGCACAATGTAATCATGGGAAATTTTCCTTTTTATCCTCACAGGGTTGTGTGCTCCCTCTAATGTTCTTAGTAAGGGATATAAACACCCACTCTATCTCTTCCATCTACTAATACTTCCCAATGAATTCATGGAAGTGGAAGGATAAATTTCTGCCTCTACCACTGTTTAGTTCTTATAAATCCTTTATCGAGATAGAGTTCCTTCATTCAGTAGTAAATAAGCCTCTCAATTTTGTTTTTTTTGTAATTTTCATTATGCTAAACCCTCAAAAGGATTATAAAAGCAACATAACCTTCATCGTCCACACACAGAGTTGTCTTACTATGGCACTTTAAAGGGTGGATACAATTGGTAGAGAATCCCACACATAATTAATCTGCATTTTTTAAAGCTTTTGGAAAAGGAAAAGCCCCTAGGATGTTTTGCGATCTTTCATGATCTTTCACGATTTTTCATGGTATTTCGTGATCCTTCGTAATTTTTCATTATCTTTCATGACATTTCATCATTTTTCAATATATTTCATAATATTTTAGGATGTTTTGTGATCTATGGTGATTTTTCGCGACCTTTCTTGGTCTTTCATGATCTTTCGTGATTTTCCATCATCTTTCGCGATGTTTCATCACATTTCAATATCTTTTATCCTCTTTTAGGGTGTTTCGTTGACTTTGTTGATGTTTCATCATCGTTCATAATATTTCGTCATCTTTCATCATTTTTTGTAATTTTTCTCTATTTTTCATGATATTTTGTGATTTTTCATCATATTTCGAATTGTTTCGTCATTTTTTGTGATATTTTAGGACGTTTTGCGGTATTTTGTTATATTTCATGGTTTCTTGTTATATTTTAGGATTTGTTGTGATATTTCTTCGTATTTCATGACTTTTTGCAGTTTTTGATGATTTTTGATGATCTTTCGTGATTTTCCATCATCTTTCGTCATATTTCATCATCTTTTAGGATTTTTTGTGATGTTTCGTGATATTTAACGATATTTTGTGGTATTCTGTGATCCTTCATGGCAGGCCATGTGTTCCCCTCAGACATTCCATAAAATATAAGTTCTTGAAGGGTATGGATAAAATGACTTCTTAGAGGGACATGAGAGATCCAAAGTCATGGGGATTTGGAGCCAATATCACATTTGCAGGCTTTAGATTCCACATATCTGACTCTCCCCATTAAAATTTGGATTTTAACAACTTTCTCTTGAGGGAAATGGAATAATCCAAGGTCTGGGGCCTTGGAGCCAATCATGAATTTGAAGTCTTTAGAGAATACAAACCTATATGTTCCTTTTAAAATTAGATTTTAATAACTCTCTTAGAGGGGAAACTGCTTGGTCTATGATTCTGTGAGTTGGTTCCATGTCATCAAAAATCAGTTTATTTATGGCTTGTTAGGTTTTCCTTTGAGTATGCATCCTTACCAAATGAATGTATTCCAGTCTGTGGTTTCCCTTCCCAAATTCATGTATGGATCCTCAATAAGTTTTCTCCTAGATTTGATAGTTAATGGAAAATTTTTAAAAATGGCTAGAGTATTCATCATCAAATCCACACACCAAAAATATTGAGGACCTCTGTAATCCCCTTTTCTACAAGATTTTTGCGGTTCGAAATTTTTGGTGTTTTGGATCCTATATATCCACCTCCTTCATATAAAAGGAGACCATCATGGCTTAGGGACAATCTCAAAGATTTCGAGAGAGTTTTCTCCGAGAGGAACATTCCATGAAAGCAAGAAGTTGAATAGGTACCAAGGGTACCTATCAGCCATGAGTACTATTGTACGATCATAACCTGCATCATTTGCATAAGTCGTAAAGTATCAAGTCTAGAAAGATGTTATGCACGAAGAATATGAGTCCATTGTGAATAATTATTTCTGTGAAGTGATCCCAAGACCGGAGGACAAATCTATTGTTACTTCGAAATGGCTCTACAAGATCAAGCATGGAGCATATGGAGGTGCTAAAAAGTACAAGGCAAGATTTGTTGCTCGAGGCTTCTCTCAAAAGGAAGGCATAGACTATGATGATATATTTGTACCTGTTTCCCATTATACCTCCATCCCATCAATCATTTCCCTTGCTGCAATGCAAGGATGGAGTCTCCATCAAATGGATGTGAAGAATGCCTTTTTACATGGCTCAATCAAGGAAGAGGTTTATGTGAAGAAACATCTGGGGTTCGAAGTCCAATATATATACACATACGTATACAGGTTGAAGAAATCCCTCTATGGGTTGAAGCAAGCCCCTAAGTCTTGGTATTAGAGGATCGATAGCTACTTGATGAAGTCGGGCTTCACTCGAAGTGATGTTTATCCAAACCTTTATTTTAAGGTTGATAAAGAAAGGCCTCTCAGTCTGGTTCTTTGTGTGGACGATATCTTCATGACAAGTGTTGACCCTCTCATTCATCAATGTAATAGGGAGCTAGCTTCCGAGTTCAAGATGAAAGACCTTGTTCTAATGCACTATTTCCTAGGCTTGGAGGTCTAGCAAAAGCTAGGTGAGATTTTCCTTTCTCAAGGAAAATATGTCGTGAAGTTGCTGAAGATATTTGGGATGGTGGACTACAAGTCCATGACGATTCCGATGGAACTCAACTTTAAGAAATTGTGAGGAAGTGTTGTTGGGGGCTTTGATGTTCTCAGTGAACTCATGTCTGGACATATTTTTTTCAATGAAGACGTTGGGTCAATATATGGTTGAACCTCATCACATTCACTGGATTGGTGCCAATAATCTCTCGATATATCTTCGGGGCACAATCAACCATGGGCTGAGATACATTTTTGGCAGTATGAGGCTCCATGGATATACCAATGTTTATTAGTTAGGCAGTATGGTGGATTTTAAGATCACATCTGTATGTTTCTTCACTATTGGTTCTGCTTCGATATCTTGGATGAGTAGGAAGCATAAATCAGTTTCTTTGAGCTCTGCTGAGGCCGAATAAATTGCAACGAATATGGCCCATTGTGAAGTTGTTTGGTTGAGAAATTTTTTCAGTAATTTGTTTGTACATGTGATAGATACCATCATTTTACTTTGTGATAACCATATTGGGATTCATATTTCTGAGAATCTTGTGTTCCACGACTGATCCAATCAAATTGATATTAGGTACCACTTTTTCCAAGACATGGTACAACAAGCCTCCGTAAGGCTCCATCACATTGGGACTGATGAGTAGGTTGCAGATATTCTCACGAAGCTCCTAGGGAAGGTAAAATTCTTAACCTTTCGAGAGAAGATTCGTATCGTGGACATACCCTATTCTGAGGGTCCCGCTTGAGTTGGACTATGAGCTCTAGGAGCTCCAGTGGGCTTGGGGATAACTGATTGGAGCTATAAGAAACCACGGGGTGAGGTTCACCAAACCTTGTTGGTGTGATTCTTCCCCTTTGTTGTGATATTGAGTTGTTTCACCCTCTCTTTGATCTATTCCCCGCATGCATCCTACCCAGGGAGTTTTAGACTCATGGGAAGTACCTCTCATTTAGCCAATGAGGTGGGAAATGTGGATAGAGGTCGATAGCATGACCGATGGACGCATCAGGTATTTCCGTACTCTCTATGTCTAGGATGGGATGTGTCCAAAACCTTGATCTAGGATCAAGTTTGATTAAGGTTTTAACCTCTAAGATGACTTCGGGTAAGTAGAGTGTGATGTCTTTGTGACTCACTCTCGTTTGTTTGCACTAAGAGCCAAAAAATCATGTTACAAAGAGATGAAACATGATTGTAGGATGATGATGATGATAGTACATGATGGTAGTATATGACAAGATAGCACAAATGGACATATGGAGTTCTCCCTAGTTGAGAGGGAGTGTTAATTTTGGGAAACTAGGTCCAAAATCCATGTTGCACTGCTCATATGATGTTGATTATATTTTTTTTGGATTCCTATTTCGGAGAGGTACAAGATTGATCTAAATATCATCTTGTTTGGATGAGAAAAACTTATATTTTGATTTTATTTTCCACACATGTGAAAATTGTCAATGTCGGAAATATTTGTAATGTAGGATCACAAGCCCAACAAATGTCTCACACATCCTCATTAATGGATATAAATAGGAGAGAGATGATGCTCACTTCATCATCATATAATGACACATTCTTCTTGTGATCTGATTGGTTCGAAGAGCCTAGGAGAGGTTTCTCTTCCTCACGTGCGTGAATATGAAGCTAGAGAAATTGCATATTGTTTTAGGGCTTTTAATGAAGCATTGACGAGTGTTGACCCTGGTTCAAATCTTGGAGTTTGACCTTCCTTTTAGGACCATAATTCATATCTCTTGAGGCCGCATTGGAGGGAAAAAAGATTGAGGTTGGACGTTGACTTTGATTGTAGACCGTTCACCACAACATTGACCAACTTTGACTTCTATGCTGACTAATTTTTGTTGATCTATTATTATGTTCTATCGAAATTTTACTTTTATGTTTATGTGATTGCTAAATTGAATTTGGCCTATAAGGAATATTGAAGTAAAGTTTCATTAAGCATAGAACATACCATGGTTATCTAAAATTAACACTTTCAAATCCACTGATGTAATTTTTGAGAAGTTGTTAAGTCAATTGCTAGTATAAGCTACTAGGGTTTCTTGTGGCATTGATGATCGATCATGGAAAAAATTGAGCATATGTTCAAGGACTCCATATTAATGTATTTCGTCTAATTTCCATTATACAATGCTCATCACTCTTCTTGATTGATTGGCATTAATAACAGTTTTTAGCTCTTGTTCAACTCTTAGTAGGGATGTATCTCGTGATCTATTCCTTCTCTCCAAAGCCTCTTCTTACTGATCTAACCCTAACCCAAGGTGTTTCAGTCCCAATTCAAAAGATGAAAACCCGATGGAAACTTGGAAGGGATTTCCAATGTCACCTCAATACTCTTCTCCCACTCTTTAATTTGGCTCTTCTCCAACTCAAAGGGGGAATCCCTAGCATTATCTAAGTCTAGCAAATGTTTATGTATGAAATGGTTACTTTGAGTTAGGTTAGATCTTATTTTTTAATATAAAATATTGAAATAAATTTTATATCTACCAAACAAAAATAAATCTAATAAGGATGGTGGACATAATTGAGTTTTCTTAGACATATCTGCAAATCTAGATTGTGATATATAAGATTATAAGTTGATTTTATGGTTTTTATGTGGCTGGGAAGTGAGATTAGAGCCTACAATTTTTATTGGGCAGATGGGGTCTATGAGTTAGTTTTTTAATGAGCTCTTTCTTATGCGATGAGGGAAAATTAAAGTCAACATGATTAAATTACAACACCACTATATAGTTGTCCTAAAATACATAAAATTGGTTTCAAGGGCCTAATTAAGGAAGAATTCCAAACACATCAAAAGGGTTATCAACCACTATGAAATCTAAATTCCAAAAACTTCAGATTAAGAAATATGGGAAGGTATATGCTAGTGGATTATTGGATGGTTCCTGTAATTATAGATAAAAGGGTAGCCTATCAGATATAGTTTTCAGTCAACTCCTAAATGGAAACTTGAATCAAACAATAATGAATTACCGTTATTTTTTTGTTGGAGTGTCTTCAGTATCTGATCTTTTGAATAGGCATGAAATGTCATAACCCGAGGTTTACCCACCAATTTTTTTTTTTTGATTTAAGGATGATATTGAATCTACTATAAAAAAATAGGATCCATCATCTCATAATTCAAATCGAAAAGCCTTCAATTAATTTAGGTAATAATAGTGTGTAGTTCCTCATAGAGCTAGACCACTCAAGAGGCATGAGATCCTTGACACACACATAACCTCACAAGGTACAACTAATGATATTCATCACGAGTGAACAAAATAATCAACTCTATCATCAAATATTTCATTACCAAAAATTCCAATATCAATCATGAAAGGCAAGCCAGGTCAGTGAAAGAAGTCATTGTTGAGAACCCCATGAAGGTTAAATCCTCAAAAGAACTGACCAATGCACCACCTGTAAAGAAAAAATTGATATACCCTAAGGATTATTTAGTCAAACCAAGTGATTGTATAGTGTATGCAACATACCTAAATAGGTGGCACATTCTTGATATTGTAGTATTAAGGAAGTATGTTTAAAAAAGTCAATATCAAAATCACCAACTACTAGCATGAGATTGAGTTGTGCTGGTGATTCTAATAGTACTTTTGAGCTGTAGCAATGTGTCATTTTTCCAGATTGAATAAAAATTATATTGCAATTCTGCAAGTTCAGTTTTCTACACTTTGTCCTATATTTTCAGTATGACGTGTTAGTAGATTACATAAATAGAATTTGTAGTTTTGATAGCCCTTAAAGTTTTATGTTTTATCTTCTCGAGTTTTCTGATTGAGACTCTGCCTACCATGGTATGCAAATTTAAACAAGGCCTACATAATATTATGTCATCCACCATGATTTCATTATCCTTGTGGTCTGAACCAACCAGATGGCATGAATCTCAAAGGAATGAGATTAGGTGAAAACCCTAGGAAAGGTGGAGGAAGTTTTATCTATATAGTGAAACCATTAACCTTGGAATGTGTTTCTTAAAGCACTTCCAACAAACCAATAAAATACGAAATTACAAAAACCTTCATCTTATGCTGGGCTGAAAATTCTAAAGCTAGGAGTCTTTTTTCCTTTACTTGGTGTTGTGATGTTATGAATAGATATTGTCTTGGAAAGATACAGTTTTTTACATGGGAAAAAACTTTAGGTTTGATATTTCTAGGAGGAAATAAAAAATATACATTATTCTTGGCCTTTTAGCCCAAAAAATGTTATTTTTGTCAATAGCATGTCCCATATACTGTTTATTGTAGTCCTCCAAAAAAGTCATTTAGATAAACATCAAAGCATAAAAAAACCTACCTCGAATACTTAGTCCTCCTAAACCATTAATGGCACTGCTAATCTAATTTTATAAGAAAAATAAATAAATTTCATTTTCTAGACTATTTAAAAAGGGAGTTCAACCAAGGGTCCATATCTAAATTCTTTAACTATGATAATTCCTTTCTGTAGAGAAAAGGAATCCTTTGAGAACTATTCCACCTTTATATTAAATTCCCAATATATGTGAAGGAAAAAGCTAGACGCAAACCTTATTTTAATCTCCACAACTCTGCTCAGGATTGAGCTCAAAACTAGCTTTGTTATCATATTTTTCTCATTAGATCAATTTATTAATAGTTTAAAATCTCCCAATATTTGAAGTTTGAGAATTACCCTATCTGCAACATATTTCATCAGAAGAAACAAGGCATAGAGCTCAGCTCAATTCTTAGTTCCATGTCCATCCTAATATTTTATATTAATTTAATGGGAAAGTGATAGAAATAAAATGCAGCCATAACCAAAATGATATGGGGCCCCTTGTCAAGCCCCATTAAAATAGCCCCAGGCCACTAATTTTTTTTGTTTCCCATAAGCACTCCTGATTTGATGGACCACTTGCTTGGATGTGTATCTATTCCCTAGAACAGTGCCTTGTCCCTTGCTAGCTAGATCCCCCACAAAACAAAGCAAGGCCAAGCCATGTGACTCACAATAGAATTGTCATGACACCAATTTTCAAAACACTTCCCCAAGAAATCATTATTTCATTGATTTTTTCACGACTAGGCAACTGTGATATTTATTTCCAAACTAAATTAAATAAATGGGAAAGGACAAAAACCAATCCATTGTTTCAATAATAGACATAAATTTTGAGATTCAACAAGATGATGATCTTAGTGAAAATTAAGCACCTTCACTAAGTGGGGCCCATAGGCTATTTTTAGGTGTATGTCTATTTGTAGACATGGTGAGCATATTCTATAAGTTGCAGGATGCTATTTGTAGATGGTTGGTCAAATGTGAAAAATAGATGAGATTCTATTTTTAGAATATTGAGCGAAGTCTATTTATAAATCGTAAATCTAAAAATAGATGCATGTCAATTATTATTAGCCCTTAATAATAATCTGACAATAAATATCAACTTATTCTCTTGGAGCACTTTATTTTAGTGAACAAATTTCGAAAATAAGTGGGCTGAAGGAATTACACAATTCCTAGGGTGGTTGGTGACTCATGCATGGAGGACTCAGTTAGAAATGAAGTGGAAAAGTTGTGACAGAGTTGGCAGAGTAGTTATGGGAGTTGTTATTCAGTTTAATTCAGTTAAGTGAGTTAAACTCAATTGTGCTAGTTGTATCTAGTTCTAACTAAAGATACACTAGTGAGAGTTTAGTGAATTAATTATTTAATTAATTCATAACTAGAGACTCACTTGCAACTTAAAAAACACAGTAGTTAACTACTTGCATGTCAGTTCCAGTGGAGACCTAGTGGAGAGATAGGTGAAAGGGTGAGATGGACTCTCTGTTGTGACTATAGTGATGCATTCAATGCATCTAACACACATTGGAGATTCCAATGAGGAATGTGCAGTCAAGGCAAGGCCAATTAGAATTCATTGAGAGGTATTTTTCAGCAAGGATTGCGCAATGGAAGCAAGCTGTCAGGAGGCAAGAAATTGGTCCATAGATATGAAAATTTCTGCATGAAAATGTGTAATGATTGTTGATTGTACTGAGAGCTTGATGTACTAATATTTGTATGATATTATTACATGATCCATTTATATACATAATATATGATAGTTGGGGTTTTTAGCTTTAATCTTTCCCGTTAAACAACTATGTTTATGTGCGATTGATTTTCTTCATATGTGTTTGAAATTGGCGATTTAATTTATGCAAAGAATTAAGTGGAAGGATTCTATATTTAACATAAGATTAATTTGTTATATCAGGAGAATCCAGTAATACTATCAGTATTAATAAATTTCTTCATGGTATTAGAGCATTGTTAATCAATGGAGATTGCAATCTTGAAGCGGTGATGAGTTTTGTGCTGGTGGACAATTTGAATTTGTTGCAGAAATTTATTGGTGCAACAATTGAGTATTCATTGAAATGGCTTTCAATGGGTTGCGGTTGGAGTATTCCCTTGAGGGTAGCTCAAACTACATAAAATGGAAGGACAGGATGGAGGCAGTGCTTGAAGATACTGGACTGAAGGAGTTCATCGATAGCGATGTTCCTAAACTGAACAAGTGTTTTACATCGCACATAATATCGTTACCAAACCTACACTGATTATCTACGATGTAAAACACTTCTCCACAAATCACTAACTCACCATAAAGATAAGCTCAGAAAAATCAAAATGGAGAAGGGCGACAGTATTCCAAAATATATCACGAAGTTTTTCCAATGTAGGGATGAGATGGGGAGTGTGGGAATTACAGTTGTGGATGATGACTTGGTGAGCCTGGCTCTCCTTGGACTTATAAAGAGTTAGCATAGCTACGAAGACTCTGTCGATGGACGGGATACATTTCCGGATTGGGAGCGACTTTGGTCAGATCTTGTGCAGGAGGAGATAAGGCGGAATACCATGGATGGCTCTTCATCAAAGAATGATGATGAAGATAATTTCTCTTTGGATGCCAAAGCAAGGAATGTGAAGGGGAAGAAATACCATCCAACATTTGAGGCTAAAGGCAAGAAGCTAGATTTGTCTAAGGTGAAGTGTTTTCACTGTCACGAACATGGGCATCTCGCCACTAACTGCCCACAAAAAAATGTTGAGATTTCTTTTATTAAATTTGGAGAAAATTTCATGAATATGACAACAATAGGATTTGTTGCTAAATTGACTCCATCTAATCTTGATGTGGAGTTATTGCATCCTATTTTGTTGTGATTGAATTTATGATTCAGTTTCTACTCCCAGCTATAAAATGTAAGCCCATAGAGGAAAATGAGCATGATGAGGGATGTGAGGTGAGTGCAAGAGAAGTGCAAATGAAAAACTCTATTGTTGTAATTCTCCAGTTGATGAATGAGATTGCCGATGCCTCTGTTTGGTAGACGTAGCCTAGATTGGTTGGGTGAACCACGTTAAATCTTCTTGTCTTATTTTTTTATGCTGTGTATCTAATTGTTTATTTAATTTTTTCCGCTGCTTAACTCAAAAATTGGTATTAGAGCCTTGGCATTGAGAGTTGCAGGTTGTTGTATTGTATTTACTGTGAAATGGTGTGGTAGAGTTTGCATGGTAGTGTAATGTATGGCGCAGATCCACGTGGTCTGATCTACATGGCCGTGGATCAATAACACTTTGTTATGAAACATACCGTGGATCGATTGCACTTAAGGCAAGTAATGCACAAAGGAACTGTCTAACCAGCGAAGAGTGCAGAGAGCCGGTGCGAAGGCACGTAATGTGTAGAGCCACTGTCTAAATAGTGAAGAGTGCAGAGAGCCGGTGCGAAGGCACGTAATGTGTAGAGCCACTGTCTAACCAGCGAAGAACGCAACAAAGCCGGCGCTGGGACGGATACGTGGCAAGTTGACCGAGAGCAGTGACCGAGCCGTGGAGCCATGGAATTTCTGTCCGCCATGAGGCCGTGAGCCGTGAGCCATGGAATTGCCATAAGCGTTGAAATCCATGAGATGTAAGCGTTGAAAGCCCAAACTGCCTCCACCTTGTGCTGAGAGACCTGGAAGACGCAACACCAAAAAAGTGGACATGTGAAAATGCTGGCGGCAGCATGTTAAGTTTTTGGAGAAATTTTGAAGCAGAGGAATTTCTGCAGGTTTAGTGCATTACTGTTTTTTTTTAAATCAATTTTTGAAATGTTGTAGATGATGCATAGACCATATATATAGATTTATATATTTTTTATATGGTGGCACTTTAATGGTGCAGTGAGTTTATAAGATGGCACTTTATAGATTTCAAAGTTCGTGCGGTGTGTTTATAAGGTGGCAGTTTATTGATTTATATGGTGCGGTGAGTTTATATGGTGGCATTTTATTAATTTAAAAGTTCTAATATATGCACTTGTGTTGGGCCTAGGGCGAAGGGCATTTTTTAAAAATAAAGAGCATTTTTAATCAAAATTAATATTTTTTGATTAAAAATAAAAATCTTCGTTATTAAGATTTGAAATTGGAGATTTTTGACACAAGATACTTAACATGGAAAAAACACAAAGTGCTCGATTTGAGATCGAGAAGTTCAATGGGAAAAACAACTTCAAGATCTGGAAAGTGAAGATGCACGATCTACTCGTAAAACAAGGTGTGGTGAAGGCACTTTTGGGAAAAGCCAAACAACCTCTTGCCATGACAGATGACGAATGGAGTGACATGGATGAAAGAGCACTGAGCGACATTCGATTGAATTTGGCGGATGATGTTTTGTTTAACATTGTGTCAGAGATAACTGTTGCTGGTTTGTGGACAAAGCTTGAAAATTCGTACATGAAAAAATCCTTAACAAATAAGATTCTTTTGAAGAGACAGTTGTACATCTTGTGCATGAAAGAAGTTAAGACGATAATTGATCATCTGAATACCTTTAATACTCTCTTGGTGCAGTTAGAAAGTATAGAAGTAAAATTTGATTGAGAAGATAAAGCTGTAACTTTATTATGCTCGTTTCCCGAGTCATGGGATCATTTTGTTACTTCTATAAGTCTTAGTTCATTAGAAACCCTTGAATTTGATGATGTTGTTGGAGCTTTGCTATCTGAAGAAACAAGGAAAAGGTCAAATTCAGAAACCTCTACATCAGAAGAAATGATGGTCAGAGGTCGTTCTAAAGAAAGACGCTTCAGTAAGCAGAACAACTCGCAGTCAAAATCGAAAGGGAAGAAGAGTAAGGTAAAGTGTTGGTTTTGCGGCAAATCAGGACATTTGAAGAAGGAATGTTGGAAGAGACAGAAACCATCCAAAGGAGAATCTTCAACAGAGAAGAAAGAAGCAAACACGACAGATACATGTTCGACATCCATTTCAGGTATGAGTGATGAAGTGATATCAGTTAGTTTGTCTAATCATGATTAACATTGGTTGTTAGATTCTGGTGCGTCAAATCACATGTGCATTCATAGAGAGTGGTTTAAATCTTATAAATCAATCAATGATGGAGTTTTTTACATGGGAAATGATGTCTCATGTAATATTGTGGGAATTGGAAGCATCCAGATTAAAATTTTTGATGGGACAAATAAAATTTTAACTGATGTAAGACACGTGCCTAAACTCAGAAAAAACCTCATTTCTCTAGGAGTACTGGACACAAACAGATATAAAACCCTTATTCAAGGTGGAGTAATGAAATTTTATAAAGGAATTTTACTAGTAATGAAAGAAAAGAAGGTTGGAAATATTTTTTAGTTAGAAGGAAGAACAGATTTAGATAATGTTTCTACAGTATCTGAAAACGATAGTAATTCTATTCGTCTATGGCATCAATGGTTGGGCCATATGAGCGAAAGAGGATTAAAAATTTTATCTGATCGTAAGTTACTTCCTAGTTTAAAATATTCTAAGTTAGATTTCTGCAAACATTGTCTATATGGGAAACAAAGCAAGCAGAAGTTTAAAACTGGTAAACATACTAGTAAGGGAAGCCTTGATTATATCCATTTTGATGTTTGGGTTCCATCTCCTACAACCTCATATGGAATATTGCCATATTTTGTATCTTTTATTGATGATTTCTGTAGAAAAGTGTGGGTCTATATGTTAAAGAAAAATTCTGATGTATTCACAATTTTCAAGCAGTTTAGAGCATTAGTTGAAAACATCACTGGAAGAACCATTAAATGTTTAAGAACTGAAAATGGTGGTGATTTTACTTCAAATGAATTTGATAATTATTGCAAGGAAGATGGGATCGAAATACATAGAACTACTGCTTATACTCCTCAGCAAAATGGAGTTGCTGAACGCATGAACATGACTATTTTAGAGAGAGAAAGAAGTATTCTTAGTAACACCAATTTGCAGAAGGAACTATGGACATAAGTGGTTTCTACGGCTTGTTACTTGATAAATTGATCACCATCAACTGCAATAGGATGAAAAATTCCTCAAGAGGTATGGAAAGGTCATCCTTGTGATTATTATAAACTGAATGTTTTTGGTTGTGATGCATATGCTCTAATTCCGAAACATCAACATTCTAAATTAGATCCTAAATCAAAAAGATATATCTTAGTTGGATATGGTGATGGTACTAAGGGATATAGGTTTTGGGATCCTACTACTCACAAGATCATCATTAACAGAGATGTTAAATTCAATGAATCTTCACTCTATAATCCAGATGTAGATGATAAATTGAAACAGGATAATGTACCTAAGTTTCAACATATTCAGTTTGAAACCAGTTCAAATACTGATGATAGTCCAGATGAAAAAGTTTAAGATGTAGATCATGAAAAATTTTCAGATGCAGATCATGAACATGTTTCAGATGTAGATCATGAAGAAGTTCCTACAGATAATAATCAGTAAATCGTGGAAGAACCAGAAACATCTTTAAGGAGGTCTACGAGAATCAGACGTCCTCCTAAAAGGTAGGATGATTATGTTACTTCAGTTTCTTTAACCACTAATGATGATGAACCTTTGTGCTATCAGGAAGCTGTAGAAGGTTCTAATAGTAATAAGTGGAAAGAAGCTATGAAGGACGAGATGAAGGCATTAGACAAGAATGCCACATGGGATCTGGTGGAACTTACTAAAGACAGAAAAACTGTGGGATGTAAATGGTTTTACAAATTGGAAAGGGGTGTTGATGATACTGAAGACAGGTACAAATCAAGACTGGTCGCAAAAGGTTTTTCTCAGAAATCAGGAATTGACTTTCATGAGATATTTTCACCAGTTGTAAAAATTGTTTCAATTCAGATTGTGTTAGCATTAGTTTCTTTACTTGATTTAGAACTACAGCAAATAGATGTTAAAACTGCATTTTTACATGGAGATTTAGATGAGGAGATTTACATGGAACAACCGGAAGGGTTTGTTCAAAATTGCAAAAAGAAATTTGTCTGCAGGCTCAAGAAATCATTGTATGGTCTGAAGCAGTCGCCTCGACAATGGTACAATAAATTTGATTCTTTCATGATGAGTCAAAATTATAGAAGAACTGAATATGATCGTTGTGTTTACTTTAAGAAAGTAAGTAATGGAATATTCATTATCTTAGTGTTGTATGTTGACGATATGCTTTTAGCAAGAAAAAGCATAACTGAGATCAATAGGTTAAAAGCTTAGATGGCTAGGAAGTTTTATATGAAAGATCTAGGAGTAGCAAGACAGATTTTGGGAATGGAGATTTTCAGAGACAGGAGAAATGATAAGCTGTGGTTATCACAAAATAAGTATATTGAGAAAATACTCTTGAGGTTTGGTATGAATAAAGTGAAGCCTGTTTCAATCCCTTTAGCTTCCCATTTTAAGCTTTCTTCAAGTTTATGTCCTAATACAAATGAAGAAAAGGAATATATGTCTCGAATTCCATATGCCAATATAGTAGGTTGTTTGATGTATGCGATGGTTTGTACACGACCAGATATTTCACATGCAATTGGAGTTGTCAGCAGGTATATGGAAAATCCAGGAAAAGAAATGATGTAGGGGCATTAGGTTCCGAAAAATACTTTGTATTTTAATAGAAATAGGAGGGTCTCATGTTTTGATTTCTCATGTAATCCTTAAATAATTAGAGTGATTTTAATTAAATATAGTGAGGAATTGTAAATGTTCTCAAATAATTGGAGAACATGAGGGGAATTCGATTAGCTAGGAATGTGAAGAGCCAATTCAGTAAATTTAGGGAGTTAGGCTACATTTAGGATTTGAGGATTTCAAGAGTTTTGTTGAGTCATTGTAGGAGCTGAATCGATTCATTACCATCCTGTATAAGTGTAAGCCTCAAAGGCATTAATTAACGGACCTGGAGAGATCTGGAGAGAAAGAGTAGTGAGGTAGAAGGCCGTCGAACTGAAAATCAGGCAAAGGAAGAATATTTTTTATGTAAGTACCATGTGTATTAATACATAATTTAATTCTCTAAGTTATGTTCCATTTTGAGTTATAAAATGTGTAAATGGATTTGAGTTTGAGAATTTAGAACTCTGTGTGATTGATATTCTATGTGACTGGGCAATTTAATATCCATCTCAGGATAGATTGATGTTATTAAATACAATTTCCATAGATTTCTAAACTAGAAGTATAGATCTACTTGATGTGGTATAGGCGTTTTATGGAATTATGCAATATTGTGTATATACATTCAATTGGTTTTGAAGTCAAAATTTGAGACTTCATCATATAGAGGTTTCGCGTAAAGAAAAGAAGAGGAGCAATTAGAGGTTAAATCTATGCGGGTTTCTTGATTTTGAATTGTGTCATTATAGAAATGATTCGGTGTGAACGAAGGAATTAAATGATTGAAAATAATTATTTGTGTTCAACTTCAAGAGAAGACCTATGAAGGAATCCCAGTTTGAAAGGGTAAATTGTAGTTTGGAATTGCCATGGTTATGAAGAATTTCTTTTAAGGATGGAAACCTGTTCGCGGTTGAAAACAAGTTAAGAGATCAAGGCAGAAGGGGGTTCGAAGAAGCGTGATTAATGATGCAGTGGAATCTTGGTCACAGCGCAACGAATAAGGAATGGTGAAGTTGCAACGTTAAGTAATCGGTGCACAATGGGATAGCAAGGGTGAAGCGGATCAATGAAGAACAATGAAATCGTGAAAGGGTTTATATGCGAAAGAATTAAGTTGAAATGAAGTTGAAATGTATAGGAGGGATTAATAACCAGTGAAGGCATTGAGAATTGGAAGAACCGCAAGTCAAAATGGAACTAGAACTATTGGAACAGTAAAGGTGGTTTTGAAAGATTAAACCGGTAGTATCGTGCAACTCTTAGAGTGGTAAGATGATTTCACTTTTAGAAATCGATTTTGGTCTTCATATGACGCATGGCAAAGAGCAGTTTTTAAAAACCAGTTTTATCGCGTGGTTTTTGAAGTCCAAAGTGTGTGCATCTTTGGAACGTGACCACCATTGATTTATTAAAATAAGCTCACAGCCGTTGGATGGATGATGCAATTTGATGTTGAATGGATAGGTATGAAACGCTGAGTCTAATTGCATTATAAAACAAACGCTATGGGTTGTTTTATGTTGGAAGTTGGAATTTGTTAATAACCTGTGGGACCCGTATTAATCCTTTAAATAGTTTGGTTTGTGAAAATGTGAGCGTAAACATATATGGGGGTAGTTGAAGTTTAATCCAAAAAATTGAATGGTAGGTAGTTTATATGGGTTAATAAGACTAAACCATAGGAGCAAAAAGGGTAAGGATATATGAAAATATTGTGGCCATATATATATATATATATATATATATATATATATATATATATATGTTGGACTTAAGGAATATAGGGTATGTTAAGAGCTTGATGGTTACGCCGTAGTCCAATATATAATGTTTAATATGAAGGCAAGTATCATATTAGAACAAGGTTAACCAGGTTTTTCGGTTGGAATAATTGAAAGGAGAAAACCTTTTGATAAAGAGATTTTCTTATGGTTTAAATCAAATTTTATAAATAGGGAACAACTTCTACGCATAAGTTTGTATTGATGGGGTTTATGACAAAAGTTAAAAGAGTGAAGAAACCTTCATATTTCGGGATTAATTGAATTATAAGCTTGCACATTTAAATTTCCAGGTAAGGGATTACAATTAGTGGTGTCCATTTTTATGCATAGTGGAGATTGTGGTTTTTATAACCATAAGAAAATTTTAAATTAATATCTCAAATCTCAGATTTGAGATATTAAAGCTTCCAGATATATTTTAAAATTTTTCCAGATTGGAAATTGGATTGAGCATTAAATTGTTTGCAGACATTTTAGTAGCATAGATAAAGGAGAATGTGGAGTTTGGCAAGGTAGCCCCGGCATCATGTGGTATCAGAGCAGGATAAGCTCTTTGAGAATTAATTTCTGAAATGCATGTGTACTAAAGCAGTGAGGAAAATTTGAAGTTTTAAATCTGTTTAAGAGTGATTGCAGATTGATTAGATGTGCAGTGGAAGTATTCAAATTTGCAGAATCTGAAGTTGAATACAAAGTGCTTTGAAGCTTTGCAAGGTGATGTGCATACAGGTAGAAAGGTGATGACAAAGTGATCAGATCTAAATCTGACAAGACAACATATAGTGCAACAGAGTATTGAAGGATTGCAAAAGTAATCGCAAATGGATGTTGAAAAACCCTTGAAGGTGAGTTATTTTTTATTTTGTTTGGAGAATTTTGTTTGCAGAATGCAGATTGTAGACAATTGAGGAGCATCTCAACAAGAAGATCACAACGTTGAAGAGCAGTGATGAGGGAAGCTAGTGAAGGTTTCTAAAGAGAAAGGGGGTGTGGCAGAACCTTGAGAATTCCCAACAGAGGTTGGATGAAAAGAGAACAGAGTTTTTCTTGAGAGGTTGCAGAAGAGTGAAGCCTGAAGGAGCGGAGAGAATGCTCAAGAGGTTCTAGACATAGTGGACCTGTACTTTCCAAAAGCCCAGATCCAGAGGAAAGGATTGGTGAGGTGAGTGACATCAGGAGAGCTTGCTGTTGTAGAGGCTTAGTGCAGCTTATGAGTGATAACTCATGAAGGAGAAGATGAATACTGATAGTCATAGCAGAAATTGCAGAGGTTCTAAGAGAAGCCACAATAAGATGAAGATGAAGAAAGAGGATGCCAAGACAGCTGGCATACAGATATAGTTAAGAAAGGAATAATATGAGAAAGAGGTAGCTGAGATCAGGGAGAAGTTAAACAAATTGCAGATGATGATAGAGGAGATCCAGAGAGTTGGTTGGCTCATGAAGAAAAAACTTGAAGTGGCATAGGCTACAGATGAAGAAAGAGCAGATGATACATGCTCAACAGAAAGAGAGATTACTCAGAATGATTGAGTATTTGGAGAAGGAATTGAAGACTAAAACTTCAAGTGAGACCAAGGGGTCAAACGAATTTACATCTGACAAATTTTGTATGTTTGTAGAAAAAACATTTGGAGGAGGGAAAACTGCTGATGTTGTCACTAAGGAAGAAAATGAAACATCCAGATATTTTTAAAATGTCCATGCACAGTTGGGGAAAGGTTTTGATTTCCATTACATTGGAAGTAGAGGAAGTCTAAATTGTGATGATGGCTAGAAGCTAGAAATTGAGGGATCAATTGGACAACTTGAAGAAACTGAAGAGAAGACCATTGAAGAATTTTTGAAATATATAGAAGGCTTGGAACAGCAGGAGGATTTGATGATAAAATCATCAAATGAGACCATGGCGTATTATGGTTTTACAATTGACAAGTTGTGTGTGAATGCAGGTATTGAAGAAGACAATTCATATGATGAAACTGTGATAAATGAAGCTGAATGTTACCAATTAAAGTATGATGATGATTATCTTCCAGATGAAGATCAGATTGAGTTACTACAACAAAAGGAATTCATAAATTCCCTGTTTTATGAAAGAGATTGTTTCAATGGGGACATGACAGTCATGTCTGATGATGATGAATTTTTCATTAATGATGATAATGACAAATTGATTTTGTTAAGTGGCCAAGTGAAAAGTGATGGAAAAATAACTGAAATTATTGCAGATATGGAAGATCAGAATTCTATTCTGATAAAATATGAAGAAGTAGTGACAGCAAGAAACTTGACTTGTGAAGGTAGTGAATATTTCACAGAGAGTTTCTCAGATGAGATGATATATTTGTGGCATGAGTTAAGTGTTCTGGAGCAGAGGATAGAAGCACAGAGAATAAGTATTCAGATTGTAAAGGCAGAGATGAATGAGAATGAGAAGGTTCATTTTCATGAACTAGAGTAGAGAGACATCCTTGAGAAGGATGATGCAGGAGAGATACCTGTTGACAGTCTCGAGAATTATTTGAAGAATTGGAATCAACATATTGATGTGCTGATGACAAAGCAACAGATTGAAGTGTTGCCAGAGAAAATGTCAGAGCAACAAATTAAAATGTTGCCAGAGGAGGAAGAGACACAAATATTTTGTAATTTTGATGTTTTTATATTGATTGCAGGTACTGATGGAAGGACTAAAGGATGTTTAGTCTAGGAGAATAAAAGAGATGATGACAGTGACTGGAAATTTAAATACTATTCCAAAAAATTGCTGAAGTCAAAGAAAGAAGAAATTTCCATAAGTGATAATCAGGAAGAGTTTTTCTATAGAAGAAAACAAGAGGGTATGGATGATTGGGTGGCATCAACCGCAGGATTTCCACAAGCTAGAGCTAGGGCTCAACGATTAAGGGCAAGAGTTGGAGTAAGAGAAGCAGTAGGGACTGAGCAAGAAAGAGTTTAGCAATCAAGAAGAAGCAGTATCCAGCAGTCAGAAGACATATTAGACAAGGAAATTGAATTAATTAGAAGGTTTATGGTGAAAGTGTCTCAGAAGAAGATAGCAGCAAGAAAATAAAGGAGCAGCAGCAGCAAAAGAAAGACATAAAGAGAATGTAAAAGTGCAGCTAATGGAGCAAGACAAAATAAGATATGGAAGCCTGGAGGAGTGTAGAAGAAGAATATTGCAGCGGATGATCAGCTACAGAACAAAGTGTGGATCCAAGAAGACAAGGATGAAAGCACATGATCAGGAGATCACGAATCATTTTAACCTTGGGAGTCTGATGCAGGGGCATTAGGTTCCGAAAAATACTTTTTATTTTAATAGACATAGGGGGGTCTCATGTTTTTTCTTTCTCATGTAATCCTTAAATAATTAGAGTGATTTTAATTAAATATAGTGAGGAATTGTAAATGTTCTAAAATCATTGGAGAACATGAGGGGAAGTCGATTAGCTAGGAATGTGAAGAGTTAGTTCAGTAAATTTAGGGGGTTAGGCTAAATTTAGGATTTGAGGATTTCAAGAGTTTTGTTGAGTCATTGTAGGAGCTGAATCAATTCATTACCATCTTGTATAAGTGTAAGCCTCAAAGGCATTAATAAACGGACCTGGAGAGATCTGGAGAGATAGAGTAGTGAGGTAGAAGGCCATCGAACTAAAAATCAGGCCAAGGAAGAAGATATTTGATGTAAGTACCATGTGTATTAATAAAAAAATTAATTCTCTGAGTTATGTTTCATTTTGAGTTATAAAATGTGTAAATAGAATTGAGTTTGAGAATTTAGAACTCTGTGTGATTGATATTCTATGTGACTGGGAAATTTAATATCGATCTCAGGATAGATCGATGTTATTAAATAAAATTGCCATAGATTTCTAAACTGGAATTATAGATCTACCTGATGTGGTATAGGCGTTTTATGGAATTATTCAATATTGTGTATATACAGTCAATTGGTTTTGAAGTCACAATTTGAGACTTCATCATATATAGGTTTCGCATAAAGAAAAGAAGAGGAGCAATTAGAGGTTAAAGCTATGCAGGTTTCTTGATTTTGAATTGTGTCATTATAGAAATGATTCGGTGTGAACGAAGGAATTAAATGATTGAAAATACTTATTTGTGTTCAACTTCAAGAGAAGACCTATGAAGGAATTCCAGTTTGAAAGGGTAAATTGTAGTTTGGAATTGCCATGGTTATGAAGAATTCATTTTAAGGATGGAAACCTGTTCGCGGTTGAAAACGAGTTAGGAGATCAAGGTAGAAGGGGGTTCAAAAGAAGCGTGAGTAATGATGCAGTGGAATCTTGGTCACAGCGCAAAAAATAAGGAATGGTGAAGTTGCAGCGTTACGTAATCGGTGCACAATGGGATAGCAAGGGTGAAGTGGATCAATGCAGAACAATGAAATCATGAAAGGGTTTATATGCGGAAGAATTAAGTTGAAATGAAGTCGAAATGTATATGAGGGATTAATAACTAATGAAGGCATTGAGAATTGGCAGAACCGCAAGTCAAAATGGAACCAGAACTATTGGAACAGTAAAAGTGGTTTTGAAAGTTTAAACCGGTAGTATCGCACAACTCTTAGAGTGGTAGGCTGATTTCACTTTTAGAATGCGATTTCGGTATTCATATGACGCATGGAAAAGAGTGGTTTTTAAAAACCAGTTTTATCGCGTGATTTTCGAAGTCCAAAGTGTGTGCATCTTTGGAACGGGATCACTGTTGATTTATTAAAAGAAGTTCACAGCCTTTAGATGGACGGTGAAATTTGATGTTGAATGGATAGGTATGAAATGCTGAGTCCAATTGCATTATAAAATAAATGCGATGGGTTGTTTTATGTTGGAAGCTGGAATTTGTTAATAACCTGTGGGACTCGTATTAATCCTTTAAATAGTTTGGTTTATGAAAATGTGAGCGTAAACATATATGGGGGTAGTTGAAGTTTAATCAACAAAATTGAATGGTAGGAAGTTTATATGGGTTAATAAGATTAAATCATAGGAGCGAAAAGGGTAAGGATATATGAAAATATTGTGGCTATATATATATATATATATGTTGGACTTAAGGAATATAGGGTATGTTAAGAGCTTGATGGTTACGCCATAGTCCAATATATAATGTTTAATATCAAGGCAAGTATCATATTTGAACAAGGTTAACCAGGTTTTCCGGTTGGAATAATTGAAAGGAGAAAACCCTTTGATTAAAAGATTTGCTTATGGTTTAAATCAGATTTTATAAATAGGGAACAACTTCTATGCATAAGTTTGTATTGATGGGGTTTATGAAAGAAGTTAAAAGAGTGAAGAAACCTTCATATTTGGGGATTAATTGAATTATAAGCTTGCACATTTAAATTTCCAGGTAAGGGATTACAATTGGTGGTGTCCATTTTTATGCATAGTGGAGATTGTGGTTTTTATAACCATAAGAGAATTTTAAATTAATATCTCAAATATTAGATTTGAGATATTAAAGCTTCGAGATATATTTTAAAATTTTTCCAGATTGGAAATTGGATTGAGCATTAAATTGTTTGTAGACATTTTAGCAGCATAGAGAAAGGAGAATGTGGGATTTGGCAGGGTAGCCCCGGCATCAAGAACACTGGTCAGCAGTGAAATGGGTGATTCGGTATCTGAGAGGCACAATTGATTATTGTATCACTTATAACAGAAGTAGTGAATTTGTTTGCGGATATGTTGATTCCGATTTTGCAGGTGATTTGGATAAGAGAAGGTCAACTTCAAGATATGTCTTTACTCTTGCAGGTGGAGCTATAAGCTGGATGTCAAAGCTACAAAACATTATTTCTTTATCCACTACAGAAGTAGAATACACAGCTGCTTCACATGCTTTCAAAGAAGCGGTTTGGTTGAAAGGTTTGTTTGGTGAGTTTGGTAGGTTGCAGGACAACATCAAGTTATTTTGTGATAGTCAAAGTGCAATTCACTTGGCTAAAAATCCGGCCTATCATAGTAAATCAAAGCATATACCTATAAAGTACCATTTTGTAAGACAGGTTATCACTGAACGGGGAGTCTCTCTTGAAAAAGTGCATACAAAGAAAAACTGTGTAGACATGTTCATGAAACTAGTTTTATTAGAGAAGCTACGATGGTTTCTGGATTCTCTTGGCTTGCAGAAAAGATAAAAAAAATAATGGAATAGGGTATCAGGCTAATTGTTGTCAAGGTGGAGATTGTTGAGATTTATTTTATTAAATTTGGAGAAAATCTCATGAATATGACAATAATAGGATTTGTTGCTAAATTGACTCCATATAATCCTGATGTGGAGTTATTGCATCCTATTTTGTTATGATTGAATTTATGATTCAGTTTCTACTCCCAGCTATAAAATGTAAGCCCGTACAGGAAAATGAGCATGATGAGGGATGTGAAGTGAGTGGAAGAGAAGTGCAGATGAAAAAATCTGTTGGTGTAATTCTCCAGTTGATGAATGAGATTACCGATGCCTTTGTTTGGTGGACATAGCCCAGATTGGTTGGGTGAACCACGATAAATATTCTTGTCTTCTTTGTTTTATGTTGTGTATCTGATTGTTTATTTAAGTTTTTCCACTTCTTAACTCAACAAAAAATAATAACAAGAAGGTTTTTGGAGCTGCAACGGGTGAGGCCTTAGCCTTGTAATTTGAACTCTATTTCTATTTGATCGCATGCTTGGTTTCAAGCGCAATGGGATCGATGTGGTATCTTGATAGTGGTGCTTCCTTCCATGTGACGAGAGGCATGAGTTGTTTAGTGACTTGGATGAGAAGGATATCCAAATGCATATAGAGATGGGTGACAATGGTAGATACAGTGCGACTAACATTGGAACCATTACCTTTGAGAGGGATTCAGGTAAACCATATATGTTGAAAGATGTTATGCATGTTCCAGGTTTGAAGAATAACTTGGTCTCGGTTGCTATGTTGGAGGACAGAGGTTATGATGTTGTTTCCAGTGAGGGAAAATATTTCCTACGACTTAAAACAACGGGTTAAACCAAGAGGATAGGGATTCGAGTTAAGAATATCTACAAGCTGGAGGTAGATGGCTGTGCTACAATGATTGGAAAATCAGAAGAAATGGTGAGCTGGGATGAGGGCGAATTATGGCACAGGAGATTTGGCCATCTTCACCATGGCGCCTTGAAGATTTTGTAGCAGATTTCTACTGGACTTCCCAAGGGTACCCTTGTATATTCAGATTAGTGCAAGGGATGTACTATGGGTAAGTTTGTAAAGACCACCTTTCATGAGAAGGAGAACCATGCTTCAGTGATCCTGGAGAGAATTCACACAGACGTGTGTGGACCTTTCTCAGTTGCTTCAACAAAAAAACACAGGTATTATGTTATATTTGTTGATGACTATTCCTGTAGATGTTGGATATTCTTCATGCAGAAGAAGAGCGAAAAATTCTCAAAGTTATTTGAGTTTAAAGCATTGGTGGATAAGGAGTCAGGGAAGCAAGTGAAGGCTCTGCGAAGCGATAATGGTGGTGAAAATATCTCGAACGAATTCAAAAACTTCTGTAGCAAAGAAGGAATTCGAAGAGAAACCATAACTCCTCATAACCCATAGTAGAATGGAATCACAGAGAGGAAGAACAAAATGATCGTGGGTGCTGCATGAGCTATGTTGCATGACCAGGGCCTACCAATGCACTTGTAGGCGGAAGCATGCAACACTGTGGTTTATGTGCAAAACCATTGTCCTCATAGAGTACTTGGCATGAGTACACCTGTAGAATATTTTACTAGTAAGAAGCCTAATATTTCTCATTTGAATATTTTTGGCTCATCTATTTACATTCATGTGACAAAGGACGCTAGGAAGAAGCTGGAGCTAGCGACAGAAGTTGGGATATTTTTGGGGTACACATAAACACCCCATAATTATCGTGTGTATTTTCCAAACAGTTGGATGACTGTGGTGTGATGGGATATAAAATTCAATGAGGTGAAAGCCATGAAGTTGTCGCTTGAGAGGGAGCTACACTTGCATGCAGAGGAGGAACTTCTTGTTCCTAAAGATGAGCCTCTATATGTGGATCAACCACAAGAGGAGATTCATGGAGTGGAGGAGTCCACTCATGCAGAAATAAACATTAGAACAGGTAGAAAGCATACCACCGAAGCTAAGAGACTGAAGCTTGATGCAGCACAGAATGTAGGAGTCCCTACATCACATCACAGACATAGACAATCACCTAACTGATTCAGTGGATACATGGCTCTCATTAGCATGTGTATCATGACAGATCCATCTTCTTTTAAAGAAGCAGTGCAAGAGACCACGTGGGTAGATGCCATGGTGGAGGAGTATGACTCCATTGTCAGAAACAATGCTTAGGAGATTATTCCAAGGCCGGCTAGTAAATCAATGGTAGGTTCAAGATGGATCTACAAGGTAAAGCAAGCTGCTGATGGGAGCATCGAGAAGTATAAGGCAATATTTGTTTCCCGTGGCTTCTCACAGATCGAGGAGTATTGATTATGAAGAAACCTGAGCACCTGTCGCACGGTATTCTTCCATAAGGAACATCCTTGCTCTCTCAACACAGATGGGTTGGCACATTCATTATATGGATGTGAAGACTGTGTTCCTTAATGGGATCATTGAGGAAGAAGTGTACATTGAGCATCCTGAAGGATTTAAGATCTTCAGCAACGAGTCACATATGTGCAGACTCAAAAGAGCATTGTATGGGCTGAAGCAAGCACCTCGTGCTTGGTACACATGGATCAATAGCTATTTCATTGGACTTGGCTTCACCAAGAGTGAGGCGGATGCAAACCTGCACCAAATTGTGGTGGAGGGTAAGCTTTTAATCATTGTTCTTTATGTTGATGATTTAATACTAACAGGTGATGAGAAGTTGATACACTCATGCAAGGTAGATCTTGCAAAGGAGTTTGAGATGAAGGATTTGGGCCTCCTTCATTATTTCCTTGGATTGGAAATATGGAAGCGAGAAGGTGAACTGTTTGTGTCTCAAGGCAAGTATGCTCAGGAGATACTTGGTAATTTCACATGGAGGACTACAATCCCATGGATACCCCTCTTCCAAAAAATTGGAGGAAAGAGGATGCTACGTCGGCAGAGGTAGTGGATGCTACTGTCTATCGACATTTGGTTGGTTCGCCCATGTATTTAGTTAATACAATACCAGACATATGCTATGCGGTGAACCAACTTAGTCAAGTGATGGTTAAGCCTACCAAGCTCTTTTGGAAGGAAGGAAAGCATGTCCTGAGATATCTCAGGGGCACATCTGAGTATGGTTTATGGTACAGACAGACGGATGAGGTGAAGTTGCATGGCTTTACAGATGTAGATTGGGAAGGCAACCCAATGGACAGAAAGAGAACATCAATAGGGGTTTTCAATATCAGATCTACAACAGTTTCTTGGTACAAAAGGAAACAAAGATCCGTGGCACTCAGTTCAGCAAAAGCAGAATAAATGGCAGCAAGTCAAGCTGCATGTGAGGCTATCTAGATGAGGAAGATCTTAGTCGATTTGTTCGGTTCTCATTTAGATCCTACAGTGATACATTTTGATAATCAGAAAAGAAATTAAAATCTCGATTAATCTTGTGTTTCATGATAGATCTAAGAATATAGATATCTAGTATCATCATATTAGATATTGTGTGCAGTGGAAGATCATGTTGCTTCAGTACATTCCTATGGAATATCAGGATGCAGATATTCGAACGAAGGCGCTCAGCAGGAGAAAATTAGAATACCATAGAGGCAGGATCGAGGTGAAGGATAATCCCTATCTTGTTGAGAGGGAGTGTTGATATTCAACAAGATGATGAGCTTAGTGAAAATTAAGCACGTTCACTAAATGGGGCCCATAGGCTATTTTTAGGTGTATGTCTATTTTTAGACATGGTGAGCATATTCTATAAGTTGCAAGATGCTATTTGTAGATGTTTGGTCAAATGTGAAAAATAGATGAGATTCTATTTTTATAATATTGGGCGAAGTCTATTTATAGATCCTCAATCTAAAAATAGATGCATGTCGATTATTATTAGCCCTTAATAATAATCTGACAATAAATATCAACTTATTCTCTTGGAGCACTTTATTTCAGTGAACAGATTTGGAAAATCAGTGGGCTGAAGGAATTACACAATTCCTAGGGTGGTTGGTGACTCATGCATGGAGGACTCAGTTAGAAATGAAGTGGAAAAGTTGTGACCGAGTTGGAAGATTAGTTGTGGGAGTTGTTATTCAGTTTAACTCAGTTAAGTGAGTTAAACTCAGTTGTGCTAGTTGTATCTAGTTCTAAATGAAGATACACTAGTGAGAGTTTAGTTAATTGATTATTTAATTAATTCATAACTAGAGACTCACTTGCAACTGAAGAAATACAACGGTTAACTATTTTCATGTCAGTTCCAGTGGAGACCTAGTGAAGAGATAGGTGAAAGGGTGAGATGGAATATTTGTTGTGACTATAGTGATGCAGTCAATGCATCTGACACAAATTGGAGATTCCAATGAGGATTGCACAGTCAAGGCAAGGCCAATTCTAAATCATTCAGAGGTCTTCTTCAGCAGGGATTTTGCAGTGGAGGTAGGCTATTAGGAGGCAAGAAATTGGTGCATAGATATGCAAATTTCTGCATGACATTGTGTAATGATTGTTGATTGTACTGAGAGCTTGATGTACTAAGCTTTGTATGAGATTGTTACATGATCCATTGATATACATAATATATGATATTTGGGGTTTTTAGCTTTAATATTTCCCCTTAAACAATTGTGTTTGTGTGCGATTGATTTTCTTCATATGTGTTTTCAATTGGCGATTTAATTTCCACAAAGAATTAAGTGGAAGGATTCTGTATTTAACGTAAAATTAATTTGTTAGATCAAGAGAATCTAATAATACTATCAATATTAATAAATTTCTGCAACCCTTGGAAAATATACTTCATGTGATTCCAAGCTATCAAAACATAGCTCAACACAGATGCTAAAATAAGCGACTTTTAAAGGCATTGAGTAATTTTAGTAGATTAATTGATGCATTTATAGCTGATATCAGGTCAATATACATATAAATAGAAGTATACAAATGACAAGGAGGAATTACTTAAATTTGAGAAATAGGCTTCAACCTTATTTTGTGAAGTCATGTAAAATAACCCATAGTTTGTGAATCAGAAAATTTCCAACAATATTAACCAAATTAAATCTATAATAAACATTTTCTGAGATAATTGGATCTAATGTTTTTTTATCTATAAATTCGAAATTTTTTGAACATTTAGAGAATGGAGATTTAAGAATTAAGCTTTGTTAGGTCCCTATATTACTAGTACAATCCCTTATTGTTGTTAGTGTAACCCCCTTATTGTTATTATTGTACCCTTGTAACCCCCATTTTGTTATTATTGTGCCCTTAAATTATTATTGTTAGGTCGGCTACGATTACTTTGTGGCCCACCAGGATTACATTATGGCCCCATGGACTCCTATATATAGAAAGGAGGTTTTGTAAATTGTATCATCCAAGAATTGTTCATTTATGTAATGTATTGGAGGTTGCCCCCTCGAAGTGGCTTATTTCTAAGGCGTTGATATCTCTTTTCTTCTATTTTTGGAGTTAGTTACACAACATTTGGTACTTCCAGCTGGATTCTATTGTTTCCTATTGCCTCCAAACAAAGTCATCGTGTCATTTTCATTATAAATTTTTTTCACGTGCTCGTAATATTTAAATTCTAGGTGCGTGTCGAAATCCCGAGGAATATTTTCAGTGCTTTCGTAGGCTTGTTCACATTGCGAGATATGATTCAGTTAGGTTTGCTCTCAAAAAAGTCTAAACAGGTCATCGTGGAATTTGCACTATAACTTTTTTTCTACGAAGGTTCAAAATCTAAAATTATTATGGTACGAATTTGAAATCCTGAAGAAATTCGTCAAAAAATTTCAGAGCTTGGTTCGTAATATTTTTGGAGATATGATCTATGGAAGGTAGTGCTTTTTCAAGCTTCTGAATTTCATCTCAAAGTGGTGATCGTGGTAAAAGTTCAATAACTCTCTCTCTGGGCATCGGATTGGAGTTCCGTAAAAAGTGGTTGCAATTAAATGGACTCTAGTTTCTTGGATATCAATTTCAGAGACAAATTATGAAACAGTGACACGTGGCAAGTCGTACAAGTTCGCTCTACTGAACCAGTCCATAATTAGGTCATTGTGGGAGATTGGACACAACTTTGTCTTGGAGAATCCAAATTAGGTCAGACCTGTGGCATTCGAAAGATAATTCAGAGGGATATGTTGGTACCAAAAATAAAATATTGAAGTGCTGCAATCACAAAGATAATCCAATTTCAATATCAAGTTCCTCAAAAGCAAGAAAAAGGTGTGTATTTTTTTTTCCGAATTGCATAAGCCTTGTTTGAAGAATCAAATTGAATTGATTCCAAGGGCATATTGTAGAATAGATATCAGTATTGGGTTCTAAAATATGCCCCGTAAAAATAATTCAACACCCATTAAGCCTTCAGAAGGCTCTACTATGACTCATGAAGATGAAGAATTGCAACATGATCTATCAAAATTACAAGAGCAAGTGCAACAAATTTCACTCTCGCAAAGAGCAACAAAAATGAAATGGAAGTTATGAAGAAAGGTGTGGAAGCTAAGATGGATGGCGTGGAAGCTAAGATGGATGGCATGGAAGCTAGAATTGAAGCTAAGATGCATGACATGAAATACAAGATGGAAAACATGAAGAATGATCTAAAATCAAAAATCGAAGGTTTGACAAAGTTGATACAAGAAATGTTTCCTAATGGTGAAAAGATAGTAGAAGAACCTCATGATGAGAAAAAAATCAATGTTAATCATGATTTCATAAACTCTAATGTTGGCGGGAAGAACCACCATATTCCAAAAATGGCTATGAGGAAGTTTGATGGAAAGGATCCTGTAACATGGATACTACAGATGGAGCAATATTTTGATCTCCATAACGTGCAAAACACACAAAAGGTACGCATTGTAACTTTACATTTAGAACAAAATACATTTGTATGGTATCAATGGCTTTGCTCCCGTAAAAAAATTGTCACTTGGTCAATTTTTACGGAGGAAATGATAGCACATTATGAGGATACAAAGAGCAACACCTTCTTTACCCAATTGATAAATCTCAAACAAAAGGGTTTAGTGGGCAGCACATTGAGGACTTCCAAAAATTGAATATAAGGGTAACTGATCTTACAGAGGAACACAGGATTGATCTCTTCCTAGGCACTTTAAAGGATAACATCCAACATGAAGTTCGCGTTTTGGAACCTGATTCATTGGAGAAGGCATTCAGGTTAGCAAGAAAAGTTGAATGTAAAATTATGGCGACAAGGAAGCCTACCACTCAATTCTATAAAGAAGGAAGTGTTGCTACGCCTAGATTTCCACAACCTACAAGGTTGACACCACAACAATTGGAATAAAAAAGAGCAAAAGGGCTTTGCTACAGTTGTGATAGCAAATACACTAAAGGTCATAAGTGTGCTGAGAAGAAATCATTTTACATAGATTGTGAAGAGGAAGAAGAAAATGAATAAGAAGAGGATATACACCAGGAACCAGCCCTAGAAGAGGAAGAAATGAATCTGACCATATCGTGTAATGCACTAGCAGGAATTACCACTCCTCAAACTCTCAAGATAGAAGGAAAAATCAAGAAGAAAAAGGTAATAGTGTTGATTGATTCAGGTAGCACCCATAATTTTATTCATCGTAAGGTAGCCAAGGAATTAAATTGTTTCCTATACCCAGCACCAGAATGTCAAGTGATGGTTGCAAATGGAGGAACTATAAATTGCTCTGGAAAATGCCATAATATTAAGCTAACCATGGGGGAATATGCATTGACTAGTCCAATGCTTTCCATTCCTATGGGAGGTGCTGATGTTGTACTAGGAGTACAATGGTTACAATCTTTGGGGACGGTAGCTTTTAATTTTCAAGAACTTTTCTTGAAATTTTTTCAGAAGGAAAGGAAGTCGAATTACGGGGTATTGAAGGGAAGCCGGGAAGGATAATAAGCTCTAATGTCATGACAAAGCTTCTAAAGAAAGAACAATGAGGCGTAATTGCACAATTATGCTCACTAGAAGTTCCGACATCAAAATAATCTATTTCTGTAGATCTCCAACAAGTCTTGGACAATCATTCCAAGGTGTTTGAAACTCCCAAAGGACTCCCACCTATTCGTGATCATGATCATGCTATTCATTTGATTCCAGGAAGTGTTCCTCCAAACATCAGGCCTTATAGATATCCTACTTCCAAAAGAGCGAAATTGAACGTATGATTGCAGAAATGTTAGAGGCGGGTATAATTCAACCCAGTCAAAGTTCTTTCTCTGCTCCTGTAGTATTGGTACACAAGAAGGATGGATCATGGCGAATGTGTCCGGATTATAGGGAGTTCAATAAGCTCACCATTAAAGACAAATTTCCCATTCCTGTGATTGATGAATTATTGGATGAATTACATGGAGCAATTTATTTTACCAAGTTGGATCTTCGTTCAGGATATCATCAAATTAGAATGAAGACTCAAGATATTCCAAAAACAGCATTTCGAACTCATGAGGGTCATTATGAATTTTTGGTCATGCCTTTTGGCCTTACCAATGCACCTTCTACATTTCAAGGGTTGATGAATTCCATTTTCAAACCCTTCCTTAGAAAATTTGTGCTAGTATTTTGATGATATACTAATCTACAACAAGTCTTGGAAGGATCATGTTGAACATGTTGACAGGGTGCTCAAACTATTGCAGGAGAAACAATTATATGCAAAAAAATCCAAATGTTTCTTTGGAGTACAAGAAGTGGAATATCTGGGTCATATTGTATCTCACGAGGGTGTTAAAGTAGACCCTAACAAAATTAAAGCCATTAAGGAATGGAAAGTCCCCACAACCATAAAGAAGTTGCGAGGATTTCTCGGGTTAACCGGGTATTATCGCAAGTTTGTTAAGAATTATGGGAGAATAGCAGCACCTCTAACAACATTATTGAAGAAAGATGCATTTTCATGGACTCCTGAAGCAACTAAGGCCTTTGAATATCTTAAAGAGGCAATGTGCCTAGCACCGGTCTTAGCTACGCCAGACTTCACAAAAACCTTTATTGTGGAATGTGATGCCTCGTGAAATGGAATTGGTGCAGTTTTAATGCAGGAAGGAAGACCCATTGCTTTTGAAAGTCGTCCAATCAAAGGAAAGTATTTACAAAAACCTATTTATGAGAAGGAAATGTTAGCAATACTGCATGCACTAAAGAAATGGCGAACCTACCTAATGGGAAGACACTTCAAGGTAAAAACTGATCATGATAGTCTTAAACACTTTTTGGAACAAAGACTATCTTCAGAAGAGCAGCAAAAAAGGGTCACAAAGATGTTGGGTTATGACTTTGAAATAATATACAAAAAAGGGAAGCTAAATGTTGTTGCAGATGCACTCTCAAGAAAGAATGAAGAGGTGGAAGCATTGCTTTGTGCCATTTCTATTATCCAACCAGATTGGATAACCGAAGAAAGAGATGAATGGAAGAAGGACAAAGATGTATGGAAACTCATTCAAAAGTTGCAGCAAGATCCTAGTACATCTGATACATTTAGTTGGAAAAATGATTCCTTATGGTACAGAGATCACTTATATCTTTGTAAGAATTCCCAACTAAAACAAAATATTCTTTTGGAATTGCACACTTCTCCTTTAGGAGGACACTCAGGATTTTTAAAAACTTAACACAGGGTGAAGAAAGAATTTTTTTGGGATGGCCTTAAATCTGATATTCAAAAGTTTGTGGCAGAATGTTTGGTTTGCCAGCAGAATAAAGTGGAGACAATTAAGACCCCTGGACTTCTACAACCTTTATCCATTCCAAGTCAACATTGGGAGGAGATTTCAATGGATTTTATCACAGGTTTACCTAAGTCCGAAGGAAAGAATGTCATCATGGTGGTAGTTGATAGACTTACCAAGTATGCACACTTTTGTGCATTATTTCATCCATTTAAAGCAAGTACAGTTGCTACTACATTTATGGACAGAATTCAAAAGCTACATGGAAGCCCAAGGGTTATTGTGAGCGACAGAGATCCCATTTTTACTCGAAATTTTTGGACGGAGTTATTTTCTTGTTTGGGTACTCAATTAGCTCATAGCTCATCTTATCATCCTCAATCTGATGGTCAAACTGAGATAGTAAATAAATGTTGGGAAGGATATCTTCGTTGTTTTGTATCTGATAAACAAACACAATGGGTCAAGTGGTTACCTCTCGCTGAATGGTGGTATAACACTTCCTTCCATACTGCAGCAAAAATGACCCCATTTATGGCACTTTATGGATATCATCCACCATGGATCACATCATCTTTAAGGGAAAATTCGAAGGTTCAAGCAGTGGAAGATCACGTCGAGCATCAGCAAGAAGTTCTCCAACTCTTAAAGGATAACCTGAATTTGGCACAAAATCTAATGAAACAATAGGCAGATCAACATCGCAGCGAGAGAAGTTTTGATGTAGGAGATTGGGTATTTTTACGGCTACAACCATATAAACAAATGTCCCTCAAGCAAGCTAAGAAGGATAATAAATTATCACCAAAGTACTATGGTCCTTACAAGGTGTTGAAAAAGATTGGTACTATGGCATACAAATTGGAGCTTCCTGCTTCTTCGCGAGTGCATCTAGTTTTCCATGTTTCATGCTTAAAGAAGGTTATAGGTGAAAATCTTCCATTTCAAACAATATTTCCAGAACTTGATGAGGAAGGAAAAATAATATTGGAACCTGAAGTGGTCATGGAAACAAGAACTCGACAGCTACGGAATCGATCAATTTCAGAGTATCTCATCAAGTGCAAGAACTTACCCACTGAAGATTCTACATGGGAGGATGAGAATTTTATACAGAAGCACCCAGAGTTACTCAAGCGTTGAGGACAACACTTTTTTGAAGGAGAGGGGAATGTTAGGTCCCTATATTACTAGTATAGTCCCTTATTGTTGTTAGTGTAACCCCCTTATTGTTATTATTGTACCCTTGTAACCCCCATTTTGTTATTATTGTGCCCTTAAATTATTATTGTTAGGTCGGCTAGGATTACATTGTGGCCCACTAGGATTACATAATGGCCCCATGGACTCCTATATATAGAAAGGAGGTTTTGTAAATTGTATCATCCAAGAATTGTTCATTTATGTAATGTATTGGAGGTTGCCCCCTCGAAGTGGCTCATTTCTAAGGTGTTTATATCTCTTTTCTTCTATTTTTGGAGCTGGTTACACAACAAGCTCTTACGTAGTTCCAGGAGGTTCATTCCATACTGCTGGCTTGCAGTTGAGATAACAAATGATTGCATATTCAACCCATGGATGATTCTAGAAGTCAGACCTGCCACCTGTTGTACGGTACAACAACCCTCCCCATTTGAAAATTTTAGAATAAAATTTATTTTAGAAATAGGTCCCCTTTCTTTTAGATAGAAATAAAAAACTTTGAGGAAATCCGATTATCATAAAATAGAACAATAAAAAGATTCATTGTTTAAAAGTCATGCATCGCATATCGCATATATCAAATGCAAATGAACGTAAGTGACATTGAATTTATTCCAATCCAATCAACTATAAGTCTTATATTGCATCGGCACAAAGTATAAAAGTATTCATGTTAAAAATTCTGATGCGATAAATTAAATCGCAATCGCAAATCGGTAGCCTTAAGGTTTCACATTTTTTTTTACAAAACTCTGATGAGATTTAACTTATCGCAATCGCATTTTGAAAAGGTTATCCTTCATTCGGTCTATTTTATAAACTCCGATGCAATGAAACATATTGCAATCGCATTTTGAAAAAGCAAAGATTACTTGTTTTATAAAAGTTCCGATGCGATGGATCCCACCATCATCGCAATCGCATTTTGGTGAAATTCATGAACAACTCAATCCCTTTGGAAATATCCGATGCGATATACCTTTATCGCTAATCGCAAATTGGCAGAAAATATGAGATGTCTTTCAATTCCCTTTCAAAACCTCCGATGCGATGAATAGTCAGTATTTATTTATCGCTATTTGCGTTGAGCATATATTATTTATTAATCGCAATCAGAAAATTCAAAAGGATAGTTTTACATTAACATTTCAATATCATCGATCTCCAATTGTACGAGCATCATTAATTGAAAAATCAAACGAATTATGGTAATTGATTCTCATATCAACGCGTGAACATGACTTTTCTTTAAGGCATTCATTTTTAATACGTGGTTAATCAATTTTGGATCATTAATAAAAATATTTTCACATATTTTTTCTCCTAACTTAATTTCTTCTCATGTCTAAAAGGTTTGTCTCGTTTGTAGAGCTATAGAACATCCAACCCTTTTGTTTGTCGAACTAGTGAAACGATAGCAGATGAAGAAGATATCTAAGAAGCTTAAGAAATCAAGAATTGCTGCTGCCTCAAACACTGCTGCCACTACCATAATGGCAAAAGAAAAACCAACTAAAATCAAGCTGGTTACAAATACTGCATGCCAGGGTCTCGGGAAACTTTCCTGGGAAGAATTTTATAACTTTATTGAAAAATAAGATCCTACAGTTACAGAGGTAAAGGAAACAGTGCCAGATGAAGAATCAGATTTAGATGACAATCCCCTTAAAGAACTCGCAAATTCTTTTCTTCATAGAATTGCAGCTCGGGCAAATGTATTCCCATATTATGACATAATACGATGGGTGATAGACAACACCACCATCACAAACAGAACATTCATGATAGTTGGGGGAAATATGTTTGGGTCCTTTAGAGAAAAAGACATCAAAGCAATGTACCATCTGCCAGATCCTCAAAAAACCTACAACAAAGCCTTCATAGCAGATTTTACCTCAAGAAATGAAATTGAATCAGACCCAATTAAAGAAGGGAGACGAGCTCCAAAAAAGCATAAGCATGAGACCTCAGGTATGTGTTCTGTAGAGTCTCTCGCACCTCTGTATTGTTATGCTGCTGCCATGATGTGCAGACCTTTTGGATACGATAATTCTGCAAGGTTTTCAATTCAAATGGTACCCCTAATTCATGCTGCTATAAATTTTGAGATCATGGATCGGTTGGTTATTCTTTCTGATAAGATAGCTAACAGAATTCTGGACTATAGAAAGAATAAAAATACTAGAACTACAACCCCATTTCATTCCTGTGCCTATATCTTAGATGCTTTGTGTTTTAATTCTGAATTCCCTATTCTGGGTTGGAAATGGACTTCACAGGAACTTGTCCCGATTCACATTTACCATAAACATTTGTGGAAGGCTCATTTCAAGAACCAAGTGTATATAATTTTCCATGGCTTCATGTTACCTATTTACCAGACCATTTTTAACCAATTTCCTCCTCGGCTCTCTGAAAAAGCAAAGCTTGATATATCCCTAATTGGCAATTGGTTTGGAGAAGAAAATTTTACCTATATTAGAGTTTTTGGAATCATTGTTGAACCTCATGTCTTGCTCCTATATGTCCCTGATAAACTTTTAGCTCAAGAGATTTCTTACCAGTTGACAAAAAAAGGGATGTCCAGGTGTTTAAAGAATTCCAAAAAATTGATGTGGCCTACTTTTCCTTTCCATTTGGAACCTATACTCTTAATGATTTTAAGAATGCTGAAAAAGAAACCCTTAAGATAAGAAATATTAAGCTTGCAAACATTCCAGGAAGATAATATGATCCAAATAAAGTGGCTTTTGATTTCACAAATTTGGTCCAAATTGCTAAGTTTGAGCATGAGCCTGATGTATTTGATGATTTATTTGTCTCAATTGAGAAATTTTCCCGAGTTTATGATCTAGCTAAATCCAAGTTTCAAGCAGAAGATATGAACAAATTTATGCAGTTCAGAAGCCAGAGATTACATAAAGTTCCCCTTGACCAGCTAAGGATTCATTTAAAGGAAAATGAAAGTATTGAAATAGAATAGAAGAAAAAGGAAGATACAGCCAACAAAACAGAAAAAGAAGTTACTACCAGCAAAATGAATGTGCAAACAGAAAAGGAGAATACTGGCAGCAAGTCTAATGTGCAGTCTGAAAAAGAAGATACAGGTAATAAGCCCAATGATCAACTTGAAAGAGAAAATATCACGCAGAAAGAGGGAAATTATGTTGAAGTGATTATTACTCCCCATTTTCTACAACAGTATGAACAATTCGCTCAGCAAATAAGTGGACAAAATAATCCTCAAGTTGATAATCTAAATAATCAGGATATGGAGATCATTCCTGAACATCCATCAAAATAAATTGTGTTGAGAATTGAAGACATCCCTCCTCTAGATATCTTTTATAGTCCTAAGCATAGGGTTGTTGTCAGAAAACAAAGCAAAAGAAGGAGGATAGATCAAGGACCACTTGCAACTCCACAAGTTGAATTAATGAATATTGTATGGAAGAATAATGAGGTAAATCCTTTAGAGGATCTTACCAAACTATCACAATATGCAGGTGCCTTTAGTGCAGCCACTATAGATAAAGCTACTGAAGTCACTCAAATGATAAAGAAAAAATACTTACAGATAGCATTTATAGAGGAGAAAACAACAGGTGATCAGCAAAAGATATTGCAGTTGGAGCAGCAGTTGGAAGAAGAAAGACTCAGAGCCAAAAAATTGGAAGAAAAACTGAGTATTGAAAAGAAGAAGCTTGATCAACAAGCTTTGAATAAACAACAACAGTTGTCTCAAGAGGTATCCAAATTACAGACCTTGCTGCAAAATGAGAAAACTTCCAAAGAAGAGCAAGAAAAATATTTCAAGAAAGACTGGATAAATTTAAGGATTATCCTAAAATTGACCAATTTAAAACAGAAGCTCTGGAAACAAGTAAGCTATTGTCTAAGCAGTTGGATGATCTGTGTAAAAAAATTGCACAAGATGAACCTTTATGTGAAATAACATCATCTCTCATCGATGAAGCAGTCAGCATCCTAACTGAATTTGAAAATGCAGATGATAAGATTTCATAATTTATTTCATGGCAGGACTCAGAACAAGGAAAGAGTGAAAATATTCCCAGGATCGAAGAAAGGCATAAAGAAATTTTATTTTCTAAATGGGAAACATAGTTGATTAAAGAAGAACATGCTACATCAAGGGCTAGAGCCATGATGAACAATCTGACACAATTAGTTAATGATATTTTATATGCTACTAATTTAATTTCAGATTGTACTCTAGGTAAATTTCCAAAGGTGAAAGAAACTGATACCAGGTGGAAGCAAGAATTAATCGACAAGAATCAAAAGATCAAAAAAATACAGGAAATTACATGGGATGTCCTATGGACATATTTGATCAAACCACACAGTCATCAGATGGCAATAAAATGCCTTTCTAATGCCATCAATTACATCGTTCCAGAGCTATTTGATGCCACATACACTAGTAAGTTGCATTCAAGGCCAAGTCATCCAACCAAAGTTAAATATATGCTTAAAATCTGCCACCTCCGCACATTGAATATGGAAGAAATTCAATGAATCTGTTTTATTTGATATCGCAAGTCTTTTCCTGGATCTCCGATGATAGTTTCTAGCATAAGTTATGGTTAATTTGTTTTGTTAATTTCGTATTTAAATCCCTTTCAAGCATTTATAAAGGGGTCCTGAATTGTAATATTTTGGCTTTGGATAATACATTTCTATACTCCATTGACTATCTTATTTTTATAAAGTCTCACTTTCTGTGATTTCATGGTGAATTATTTTTGAGAGTTGCATTTTTGTACCTTGAATATTTTTCTAAGTTAAAGCGCAGGATCTGGATATCGAATTGCATCAAGAAAATATCTTAATGAATCTGGTATTTCTATCGATTTACTGTTATTTTCTTTATGTAATGAAGTATTCTCTTTGAAATTTTCTATCATTTATATATGCTTTTTTCTCAAATATTTCTTTATCATATCATTTCTGAAGATATAGAAATATTCATCTATCATAGTATGTGCAAATGATATATAGAATATTGAATGCGATGTGCTATTCTAACTCTGTTTAATCTCTTAAACAGAGTTATCATTATATGATACTGCATCTTTCTATTGAATAATAATACATTTTCATCGTTATTTGTTTAATTGAAACAATCTTTAAGTCGTATTCATATTTAATACCCGGGTTAGTTTTAGAATTATTTGCAAGCTATAGATTAAGTTAGATAGATTAGCTCAGTTAGTTAGTTCCATTTATCCACTTGCACAAACACTCCATCACCAATCCATTTATTATTAGGAAACTGGTCCTATAAATCCAGTTGGAGCCACCACACCAAACGGAAAAGGATTTGTCATAAGGTCCGGATTGGGTGGTTTTCCCCCAATGTTTGAAGAAACGATTTTTGAGGCTTCAACATTTTTGGCGCTAGAAGGAGGGCCTAAGCTATGAATGGAAAGTAAATCCAAATCTACAGGCCATTCCTAGAGAAATTCACCCTCATCACCTTCTTCAATTTCCTCTACATCTCAAATCTCTAGGGAAGAAATTGAGAAGAACATCAATACACCCACTACCAAAGCTTTAGATCTGTTAGAAAATCAACTTCATGAGTCCCCTGAAATACAAGATTTAGTTCATAAACTCAAAGGATTCTCATTATCTTTAGAAGAGTCTGAATTATCCGAAGGTAGTGTTACGTCAAAATTCATATCTTCAAAACCTCTCACTAGGTCACAAAGTGAAAAACTTGGTATTCCTCCAAAGGAATTTCCCTTACCTAGTCTAGCTAAAACCAAAAAAACATCGTCGGAATCAGGTAGTGATATTATTTCTTCATTACAAACTCACTCATATGCTTCCCGAACTCAACCCAGAAGAGTACAGTTATTCCAACAACCTCTACTCAAACACCAGTTGTCTCTTCAAGTCCCTCAACCGTTATCACAACAATGGCACAAAGACCATGGACTAATCTAGGAGCTGTTGAAATGCCTGCATCTTTGCATGATTTTCCAGATCATCCTGAAAAATGGCTGCCAAAATTTAGTCCTCACCTTGGTATACAAGCAGAAGAACACATTAATAACTTTATGTTATCTGTAAATTTAAATGCAGTACAACATGAAGATGTTGTGGTTAGGTTATTCCATTATACTTTACAAGGGGCAGAAAGAACTTGGTTTTTTTCATTACCATCAGGGTCTATCACAAGTTGGGATATTTTCCAGGAACATTTCTCAACCAAATTTGGAGATGATAGATCAATAGCAACTCTAATTAATGATCTCTCCAATTTGAGAGTAGAATCCAAAGAACCCATGAAAGATTTTAATTCCCGATTCAACAAAATTTTGAATAAAATTCCTACAACCTCAAAACCCAGTGAGCAAGTTCGAAGTGAATGGTATATAGCAGCTTTGCCTTCAAATATAGCCATTTTTGTAGATAGAGCTGCTAAACCCACTTTAGCTGAAAATATGAAAGAAGAAATTGTAGTAGAACGATGTATCATTGCTTTGGATAAAAGGAATGCTAATGAGGAAAGAAAATCCAAAAAAGTTAGTTTTAAGGATGATTCGAAGAAGAAAACACCTAGGGATCCCTATGACATGGAAGGCTTACAGAAAGTTTTGAAGACTTTTTCCAATGAAATGATCGAAATAAAAAAAAAAAGCAGCAGAAACTTCCACCAATAGATATTTTAGGAACTTCAAAAGTAATCATAAAACTAAATCTAAACCACCTAATTCAATATCCAATGTAGAGTCAGATCTAGAAGAAGATGAAGAAGAAGATACACCTCTATTATCAGAAGAAGATGAAGAAGAAGAAATAGCTGAATTACACAGGATGTGGGATTTCATTTTTCCTAATTCAGACAATGAAAAAGAATAAGAAGCCATGCCAGTAAGTACAAGAAGTAAATCTATAGTAGAGCCTGTCCAAACAGTTCCCAAGAAGAAAAGTTCAAATTCGACTACGAAAAACAAATCCCGTGTAAAGAAAACTTCCTCTTTTCCGACTCAAAATCAACCATCATCTTCTAATCCTCCTACAACAAAATCTAAGACTCTGGTGGTATCATATCCTATGGATTATAACATTGTTGAAGACATGAAGAAAACTAGAGTGAATATCTCTCTACATGAACTCAGCAAACTTAAGAATCAATAGAAGTTTTTATTGAAATAATTAAATGCAACACCTATTTCTCCTCTACCAAGTGGTGTAGTTTCCAAATTAGCCAAAGGATCAGGTAAGCCACCAGATAACGTAGATGCTACTGATACAGTTCTTATTCGAGAAAGATTAAATTCTTAGACACCTCCTTTTCTTTTGACTTATGAAATATATAACAAGAATTTTCATAACTGCTTGATATATTCAGGAGCATCATCTAACATAATTCCTACTTCAGTCTGCTCAAAATTAAACATCGAACCCCATAAATCTACAGTTCATATTGTTCAATTAGATCGGACTAAAGTGCAAGTTGTGGGAGAAATTAATTCAGTCACCATTAGGTTAGCCTCTGATCCCAGGATAGTCTAGAGAATTGATATACTGATTGCAGATATTCCTGAGTTTTATGGATTAGTATTGAGCAGGGATTGGTCTGCAAAGCTTAATGGTTACATCGCCACTGATTATTCTCACATGTGGCTTCCTCACAAAGGGAAACCAAATCAAATCAACGTTGAGCGAGAAAAACACATGATGCATACTGTAATAGAATTTGAACAAGAAAATGAACCTGTAGCTTTTAATAACAACATTCTCGGAGGTTATTCTACTGAATCATTTCTTGGAAATTTCACAGCACCACAATCACCTTTTTCTGTAAATACTTTTCTTTCGCAAATTGAAATTTTTTCTCAAACTGATTCTTCAAGAATTGTTAATGTTTCTGATCAATCTATAGATAAACCTGTATATAAGTCTTTATTTTGGTCTTTGTATTTTGATGGATCAAAATCCAATGATGGTGTAGGAGCAGGATGCATTTTAGTTGATCCAGATGGGGAGAAAACTATGTTCTTATGTGGATTAGAATTTGAGTGTACAAATAACACTGCATAATATGAAGCCTTGATCCAAGGGCTTTATAAAGCAATAGGGTTGAATGTTAAGTACCTGAAAGTGTATGGTGATTCCGAAATTGTTATCAGACAAGTAATAAACACTATCCATTGTCTTTCAGATCATCTTATACATTATAAATCCCTTGTTCAAGATCTTACCACTCAATTTTTATCATTCAACATCTTTTCTATCCCTAGAACTCAGAATTCAATAGCTGATTTGTTAGCTAATGTTGCTTCGAAGCTCCTCCCAGCTGAATATTATACTCTAGATAGGTTTTTAGTTGAATTAATCTTTAGACCTTCTGTGCCGGATAATGTCACCAATTGGAGAGTATTTTATCGTGATGAAGATATCTTAAATTTCTTGACTTCAGAAAAATCTTATTATGGCCAAATAATTGATGAAAGTGATCATGATCTTCAAAACACATCAAGAGACAATGAAAATACTATTCCCAAATCTGTATTCAAACTTGAAGACTTATATGATATCAAATATAGATTCAAAAAGGTTACTAATGCTAAAATTCAAAGTTCTACTTTGAAGTTTGAATTAGTAAATCTTGGTACTGAGTCTAAACCACAAAATTTTAGTTTAGGACTCGAGTTAACATCAGAGGAAAGGACAGCTTTCATCAAACTTCTGAATAAGTACAAAAATTTCTTTGTTTGGAATTATGAGGATTTGAAAACTTATGATACTTCTGTTATCCAACATACTATTCCAATGCTTTCTGATGTAAAGCCAGTGCAACAGAATTTAAGAAAAATTCATCCCAATCTGGAAGGACAAATCAAGTCAGAATTGAACAAACTTTTGAAGGCAAAAATTATTTTTCCTGTAAGACATTCTAGTTGGGTCTCAAACATGGTTCCTATAAGGAAAAATAATGGAGATATCAGAATTTGTATCGATTTTAGAAATCTGAATAAGGCATGTCAAAAGGATAACTTCCCATTGCCAACGATGGAACAAATACTTCAAAAGGTAGTTGGTTCTGAACTCATGTCTTTTCTTGATGGTTTTTCAGGCTATAACCAAATATTGGTACATCCAGATGATAGGCTGAAAACTACTTTCAGAACCAAATGGGGAACTTATGCCTACCAAAAAATGCCTTTTGATTTAATAAATGCAGGAGCTACTTTCCAGAGAGCCATGGATATAGCATTCAAGGGTTTGATTAATAGATCAATTGTTATCTATCTTGATGACATAACCGTATTTTCAAAGAAAAGAGCTAATCATCTGCATGATTTGAAACAAATATTTGAATGATGTAGAAGATTTGGCATTTCTTTAAATCCAAATAAATCCTTCTTTGCTCTCAATGAAGGAAAACTCCTAGGATTTGTTGTGTCTAAAGATGGCATATATATTGATCCTAATAGAGTAAAAGAAATTTCTGATATTTCTTTACCACATAACAAGAAATCCATGCAATCCTTCTTAGGGCAGATCAATTTTGTCAAGAGATTTATTCTTGATTTTTCTCAAATAGTTTTACCTTTGCAGAATATGATTAAGAAAAATTCAGTTTTCAAATGGTTACATAAAGAAAAAGAAGCCTTTGATTCAATCAAACAGTAAATCATTAATACACCTACATTGAATACTCCTAATTTTTCTGAAGATTTTATTCTGTATACTTTGGCTACTGAAACATCCTATGTTGTTGTTTTGACACAACCCAATGATCAACAAGAGGAAGCACCAATCTCTTTCTTTAGCTCAAATCTGCAAGGAGATGAACTTAACTACTCAAATGTAGAAAAACAAGCCTTTGCTATATTTAAATCAATCAAACATTTTAGACCTTTTCTCCTAAAAACACATACAAATATTATTGTCCCATTCTCTGCAGTGAGACAATTGTTAATACAAAAGGAAGTAGGAGAAAAGAGAGCTAATTGGGTAACATCTCTACAAGAGTATGATATTGATATTAAGCCAGCTAAAATTGTTAGGGGACAAGGTTTTTTCAGATTGTTAGCTGGGGCTTCCGACATACCAGAGCATCAAGATCATGATAATGTTGTTCAAGTAAATCAGATAAGTGTTATAGATTTTGAATCTCAATATGTTGATCTGATCTTTTACTTGAAAAATGGGTATGCTCCTTCTAATATCAGCTATAAGAACAGACGTGCTTTAAGATTAAAATCCAAACACCTCGAAATCATTGATGATGTGTTATTCAGAAGAAATTATGATTCAATTTTATAAGATGTCTTGAAAAAACTGAAGCACACAAGGTGTTGCAGGAATTACATGATGGACCAGTAGGTGGACATTTTAGAGGTGATACCACGGCTCACAAAAAAATCCATGCTGGTTACTATTGGCCTACCTTGTTCATAGATGCACATGATTATGTAAGGAAATGCGAGATTTGTCAAGCTGCTAATGGAAGACAAAGGAAACTAGCCTTTCCTTTACAACCAGTAAACATTGAGAAACCATTTGAACAATGGGGACTTGATATTATTGGAGAAACTGTTCCACATTCTTCCAAGCAACACAGATACATTCTTACAACAATAGATTACTTTACAAAGTGGGTAGAACAAATTCCTTTAAAGGTAGCCAATTCTGATGCAATCATTGAATTCATTGATCAATTCATCATTACCAGGTTTGGTGTACCTAATGCTCTTGTTTTTGACAATGCATCTTATTTTTTTGGGAATAGTATAATGGAATTTGCAATCAAAAGAGGTTTCAAATTGAAATATTCAGCAAGTTATTATCCACAAGGCAATGGTTTAGCTGAATCAACAAATAAAAATATTATCAAAATCATCAAAAGAACAATTGATCAAAGTCAAAAGAACTGACATAAATCTTTAATTTTTGCATTATGGGCTGATCGCATAACTCATAAGGTTTCAATAGGTACTTCACCCTTTAATCTAGTCTATGGAAAAGAAGCTATAATACCATCAAACATCAAACCTAATACTTCCATCTCTAGCCCTAGTTCAATTCCTTGAAGAGAATCCTTCATAATCTATTCAATTGAGATTTGATCAAATTCTTGGGGCAGATCAATTTTGTCAAGAGATTTATTCTTGATTTTTCTCAAATAGTTTTACCTTTGTAGAATATGATTAAGAAAAATTCAGTTTTCAAATGGTTACATAAAGAAAAATAAGCCTTTGATTCAATCAAACAGTAAATCATTAATACACCTACATTGAATACTCCTAATTTTTCTAAAGATTTTATTCTGTATACTTTGGCTACTGAAACATCCTATGCTGTTGTTTTGACACAACCCAATGATCAACAAGAGGAAGCACCAATCTCTTTCTTTAGCTCAAATCTGCAAGGAGACAAACTTAACTACTCCAATGTAGAAAAACAAGCCTTTGCTATATTTAAATCAATCAAACATTTTAGACCTTTTCTCCTAAAAACACATACAAATATTATTGTCCCATTCTCTGTAGTGAGACAATTTTTAATACAAAAGGACGTAGGAGAAAAGAGAGCTAATTGGGTAACATCTCTACAAGAGTATGATATTGATATTAAGCCAGCTAAAATTGTTAGGGGACAAGGTTTTTTCAGATTGTTAGCTGGAGCTTCCAACATACCAGAGCATCAAGATCATGATAATGTTGTTCAAGTAAATCAGATAAGTGTTATAGATTTTGAATCTCAATATGTTGATCTGATCTTTTACTTGAAAAATGGGTATGCTCCTTCTAATCTCAGCTATAAGAACAGACGTGCTTTAAGATTAAAATCCAAACACCTCGAAATCATTGATGATGTGTTATTCAGAAGAAATTATGATTCAATTTTATAAGATTTCTTGAAAAAACTGAAGCACACAAGGTGTTGCAGGAATTACATGATGGACCAGTAGGTGGACATTTTAGAGGTGATACCACGGCTCACAAAATAATCCATGCTGGTTACTATTGGCCTACCTTGTTCAGAGATGCACATGATTATGTAAGGAAATGCGAGATTTGTCAAGCTGCTAATGGAAGACAAAGGAAACCACCCTTTCCTTTACAACCAGTAAACATTGAGAAACCATTTGAACAATGGGGACTTGATATTATTGGAGAAATTGTTCCACATTCTTCCAAGCAACACAGATACACTCTTACAACAATGGATTACTTTAAAAAGTGGGTAGAAGAAATTCCTTTAAAGGTAGCCAATTCTGATGCAATCATTGAATTCATTGATCAATTCATCATTACCAGGTTTGGTGTACCTAATGCTCTTGTTTTTGACAATGCATCTTATTTTTCTGGGAATAGTATAATGGAATTTGCAATCAAAAGAGGTTTCAAATTGAAATATTCAGCAAGTTATTATCCACAAGGTAATGGTTTAGCTGAATCAACAAATAAAAATCTTATCAAAATCATCAAAATAACAATTTATCAAAGTCAAAAGAACTGACATAAATATTTAATTTTTGCATTATGGGTTGATCGCATAACTCATAAGGTTTCAATAGGTACTTCACCCTTTAATCTATTCTATGGAAAAGAAGTTGTAATACCATCAAACATCAAACCTAATACTTCCATCTCTAGCCCTAGTTCAATTCCTTGAAGAGAATCCTTCATCATCTATTCAATTGAGATTTGATCAAATTCTTAAATTAGAAGAAGATAGAAAGAAAGAAAAAAGTATTCATGCCAAACATCAACAACTCATAAAATCTTCTTTTGATTCAAATTCTACCAGATCCAAAACTTTGAAAACTGGTGATCTTGTTCTGAAATGGGACAAAGCACATGAAGATAAGGGTAAGCATACCAACTTTCAAAAAATGTGGCTTGGACCATTTCATATTGCTGAAAAGATAGGCTCATCAAAATTCATATTGCAAGATTTAACAGGAAAGAGAGAATCTCTTCTTGTGAATGGGCTTGGCTTGAAAAAATTCTTTTCTTAAGAAGGTAACCCCTTCTTACTTGTACATATTCCATTATGCAAGTGTGTTTATTTTATAAGGTTGTTAATATTCTTTAATTGGATTTTTACTATTTGAAAATATCTTCGAGAAAATATTATAAATACTTATTTTATGTAAATAAGAATTTTTAAGGAAATGATTACAATTTTGAGTAGTTAAAAAATAAAATATAAAACTTTGAAAATATGTTTAAACATTTGCAGGATCTTTTGAAATCTTGAGAAAATTGTAAATCATTATAAGTTTATTGAGCAGAGAAAGGTTATCCATAAAAAGTAAAGACTTTTCCAAACTTTGGCATTCAAAACTCTAAAAATTGTCATCCATTGACTCTTAAAAAAAAAAAATCATTTCACCCCCTCTATTAAGGTTGTGATTTTTTAGAATGTAATTATAAGAAATTATTTTTAAAAAAAGTAAGAGATAAGAGGTCTCATCACGAGCCTGCTTATCATGATCATAAGAAGTAATAAAACTAACATTACCAACATTGCATACCAAAATAGGGTAATGGCTTATAATTATAAGACAAGGGGTCTCATCACGAGCCAACTTGTTCAATTCAATTACAACTAGTGAGTGGCATTGTTATTAACTGGCTACCAAACCAGAACAATGGCTTTTAAATTAAAAGAAAAGAGAAAAAACACAAGATGGTATATCTTATGAATTTATTTTTTAAAGAGTCATGCTCTTAGATAGATGGGACAATGAATGATTGATGGTTAAAAGGTAACCCTGTCGAAACTATGAACATTTGCGGGTAGCAGAGGCAATACCTATGACAATAGAGTAAATCACAAAAGATAAAATTGGAGAGATCCCCTACTTTATTATTATCAACCAATCAAAGCTTGAGAGAGCCCAAAAATGTTTTTATTCTTGAGAAATTAGAAAGAAATTGTAAGTGATTTTTATTCTTTTTTCAGAGTTAAATTTTATTTAAATTTCTCTAAGATAGTTTTCATTATCTTTAAAACTTTTTACTTACTAAAAGTATAGTGTTCATTTTATTTTTTCAGAGATACCTGTTTCTTCCAGTGAATCGCCAATTGTTGTACAGTACAACAACCCTCCCCATTTGAAAATTTTAGAATAAAATTTATTTTAGAAATAGGTCCCCTTTCTTTTAGATAGAAATAAAAACTTTGGGGAAATCCGATTATCATAAAATAGAACAATAAAAAGATTCATTGTTTAAAAGTCATGCATCGCATATTGCATATATCAAATGCGAATGAACAAAATTGACATTGAATTTATTCCGATCCAATCAACTATAAGTCTTATATCGCATCGGCACAAAGTATAAAAGTATTCATGTTAAAAAGTCCAATGTGATAAAGTAAATTGCAATCGCAAATTGGTAGAGTCTTAAGGTTTCACATTTCGTTTTAAAAAACTCTGATGCGATGTAACTTATCGCAATCGCATTTCGAAAAGGTTATCCTTCATTCAGTCTATTTTATAAACTCCGATGCGATACAACATATCGCAATCGCATTTTGAAAAAGCAAAGATTACTTGTTTTATAAAAGTTCTGATGCAATGGATCCCACCATCATCGCAATCGCATTTCGGTGAAAATCATGAACAACTCAATCCCTTTGGAAATATCCGATGCGATATACCTTTATCGCTAATCGCAAATTGGCAGAAAATATGAGATGTCTTTCGATTTCCTTTCAAAACCTCTGATGCGATGAATAGTCAATCCTTATTTATCGCTGTTTGCGTTGTGCATATATTATTTATTAATCACAATCGGAAAATTCAAAAGGACAGTTTTACATTAACATTTCAATATCACCGATCTCCGATTGTACAAGCATCATTAATTGAAAAATAAAACGAATTATGGTAATTGATTCTCATATCAACGCGTGAATGTGACTTTTATTTAAGGCATCAATTTTTAATACGTGGTTAATCAATTTGGGACCATTAATAAAAATCTTTTTGCATAGTTTTTCTTCTAACTTCATTTTTTCCCACGTCTAAAAGCTTTGTCTCATTTACAGAGCTATAGAACATCCAACCCTTTTGTTCGCCGAACTAGCGAAACAATACCAGACGAAGAAGATGTCTAAGAAGCTTAAGAAATCAAGAATTGCTTCTGCCTCAAAGACCGCTGCCACTACCACAATGCCAAAAGAAAAACCAGCTAAAATCAAGCTGGTTACAGATACTGCATGCCAGGGTCTCGAGAAGCTTTCCTGGGAAGAATTTTATAGCTTGCTTGAAAAATAAGATCCTATAATTACAGAGGTAAAGGCAATAGTGACAGATGAAGAATCAGATTTAGATGAAAATCCCCTTAAAGAACTCGCAAATTCTTTTCTTCATAGTATTGCAGCTCAGGCAAATGTATTCCTATATTATGACATAATACAATGGGTGATAGACAACACTACCATCACAAACAGAACATTCATGACAGTTGGGGGAAAGATGTTTGGGTCCTTTAGAGCAGAAGACATCAAAGCAATGTACCATCTGCCAGAACCGACCTACAACAAAGCCTTCATAGCAAATTTTACCTCAAGTAATGAAATTGAATCAGACCCAATTAAAGAATGGATATGAGCTCCAGAAAATCATAAGCATGAGACCTCAAGTATGTATTATGTAGAGTCTCTCGCACCTCCGTATTGTTATGCTGCTGCCATGATGTGCAAAATTTTTGGATACGATAATTCTACAAGGTTTTCAATTCAGATGGTACACCTAATTCATGCTGCTATAAATTCTGAGATTATGGATTGGTCGGTTATTATTTCTGACAAGATAGCTAACAAAATTCTGGACTATAGAAAGAATAAAAATACTGGAAATACAACCTCGTTTCATTTCTATGCCTATATCTTGGATTCTTTGTGTTTTAATTCTGAATTCCCTATTCTGGGTTGGAAATAGACTTCACAGGAACCTGTCCTGATTCACATTTACCATAAACATTTGTGGAAGGCTCATTTCAAGAACTAGGTATATATAATTTTCGATGGCTTCATGTTACCTATTTACCAGACCATTTTTAACCAATTTCCTCCTCGGCTCTATGAAAAATAAAAGCTTGATATATCCCTAATTGAAAATTGGTTTGGAGAAGAAAATTTTACCTATATTAGAGTTTTTGGAAGCATTGTTGAATCTCATGTCTTGCCCCTATATGTCCCTGATAAAATTTTAGCTCAAGATATTTCTTACCAGTTGACAGAAAAAGGGATGTCCAAGTGTTTAAAGAATTCCAAAAAATTGATGTGGCCTACTTTTCCTTTCCATTGTGGAACCTATACTCTTAATGATTTTAATCATGCTGAAAAAGAAACCCTTAAGATAAGAAATCTTAAGCTTGCAAATGTTCCAAGAAGACAATATGATCCAAATAAAGTGGCTTTTGATTTCACAACTTTGGTCCGAATTTCTAAGTTTGAGCATGAGCCTGATGTCTTTGATGATTTATTTGTCTCAATTGAGAAATTTTCCCGAGTTTATGATCTAGCTGAATCCAAGTTTCAAGCAGAAGATATGAAAAAATTTATGCAGTTCAGAAGCCAGAGATTACTTAAAGTTCCCCTTGACCAGCTCAGGATTCCTTTACAGGCAAATGAAAGTATTGAAATAAAACAAAAGAAAAAGGAAGATACAACCAGTAAAATAGAAAAATAAGTTAATACCAGCAAAATGAATGTGCAAACAGAAAAGGAGAATACTGGCAGCAAGGCCAATGTGTAATCTGAAAAAGAAGATACAGGTAATAAGCCCAATGATCAACTTGAAAGAGAAAATACCATGCAGAAAGAGGGAAATTCTGCTGAAGTGATTATTACTCCCCATTTGCTACAACGGTATGAACAATTCGCTCAGCAAATAAGTGGACAAAATAATCCTCAAGTTGATAATCTGAATAATCAAGATATGGAGATCATTCTTGAACATCCATTAGAATAAATTGTGTTGAGAATTGAAGACATCCTTCCTCTGGATATCTTTTATAGTCCTAAGCATAGGGCTATTGTCAGAAAACAAAGGAAAACAAGGAGGATAGATCAAGGACCACTTGCAACTCCACAAGTTGAATTAATGAATATTGTATGGAAGAATACTGAGGTAAATCCTTCAAAGGATCTTACCAAACTATCATAATATGCAGGTGCCTATAGTGCAGCCACTATAGATAAAGCTACTGAAGTCACTCAAATGATAAAGAAAAAATACTTACAGATAGCATTGCTAGAGGAGAAAACAACAGGTGATCAGGAAAAGATATTGCAGCTGGAGCAGCAGTTGGAAGAAGAAAGAATTAGAGCCAAATAATTGGAAGAACAAATGAGTATTGAAAAGAAGAAGCTTGATCAGAAATATTTGAATAAACAACAACAGTTGTCTCAAGAGGTATCCAAATTACAGACCTTGCTGCAAAATCAGAAAACTGACAAAGAAGAACAAGAAAAATTATTTCAAGCAATATTGGATAAATTTAAGGATTGTCCTAAAATTGACCAATTTAAAATAGAAGCTCTGGAAACAAGTAAGCTATTGTCTCAGCAGTTGGATGATCTGTGTCAAAAAATTGCACAAGCTAAACCTTTATGTGAAATAACATCATCTCTCATCGATGAAGCAGTCAGCATCAGAACTGAATTTGAAAATGCAAATGATAAGATTTCAGAATTTATTTCATTGCAGGACTCAGAACAAGGAAAGAGTGCAAATCTTTCCAGGATCGAAGAAAGGCATAAAAAAAAATTATTTGCTGAATGGGAAACACAGTTGATTAAAGAGGAACGTGCTACATCAAGGGCCATAGCCATGATGAACAATCTGACACAATTAGTTAATGATATTTTATATGCTACTAATTTAATTTCAGATTGTACTCCAGGTAAATTGCCAAAGGTGAAAGAAAATGATACCAGGTGGAAGCAGGAATTAATCAACGATAATAAAAAGATCAGCAAAATACAGGAAATTACATGGGATGTCCTATGGACATATTTGATCAAACCACACAGTTAGCAGATGGAAATAAAATTCCTTTCTAATGCCATCAATTACATCATTCTAGAGCTATCCGATGCCACATACACTAGTCAGTTGCATTCGAGGCTGAGTCATCCAACCGAATTTAAAGATATGCTTAAAATCTGCCACCTCAGCACATTGAATATGGAAGAAATTCAATGAATCTATTTTATTTGATATCGTAAGTCTTTTCCCGGATCTCCGATGATAGTTTCTAGCATAAGTTATAGTTAATTTGTTTTGTTAATTTCATATTTAAACCCATTTCAAGCATTTATAAGGGGGTCCTGAATTTGTAACATTTTGGCTTTGGATAATACATTTCTGTACTCCATTGAATATCTTATTTTTGTAAAGGATCACATTCTGTGATTTCATGGTGAATTATTTTTGAGAGTTTCATTTCTGTACCTTGAAGATTTTTCTAAGTTAAAGCACAGGATCTGGATATCGAATTGCATCAAGAAAGTATCTTAATGAATCTGGTATTTCTTTCGATTTATTGTTATTTTCTTTATGTAATGAAGTATTCTCTTTGAAATTTGATATCATTTATATATTCTTGTTTCTCAAATATTTCTTTATCATATCATTTCTGAAGATATAGAAATATTCATCTATCATAGTATGTGAAAATGATATATAGAATTATGAATGCGATGTGCTATTCTAACTCTGTTTAATCTCTTAAACAAAGTTATCATTATATAATACTACATCTTTCTATTGAATAATAATACATTTTCATGGTTATTTGTTTAATTGAAACAATCTTTAAGTCTTATTCATATTTAATACCCGGGTTGGTTTTAGAATTATTTTCAAGTTATAGATTAAGTTAGATAGATTAGCTCAGTTAGTTAGTTCCATTTATCCACTTGCACAAACACTCCATCACCAATCCATTTATTATTAGGAAACTGGTCCTATAAATCCATTCGGAGCCACCACACCAAACGGAAGAGGAGTTGTCCTAAGGTCCGGACCGGGTCGTTTTTGCCCAATGTTTCAAGAAATGATTTTCGAGGCTTCAACACCACCCTTCTCAGCATTCCAAATTTCTTCCCCAACAACATGCTTTAAATCCCTAATTTGTGAGGCTATCAAATAATTTATATACTCCAATGGAAATTGACTAAAGCCCATATAAAATTATCTTATGTGATTGTTGGAGAGGTAAATCCCCTCTACGGACAGAGGTGATCCCTACTAGGACATATCGGGTCTAGCAACAACCGCGTCACGCTAAGACGCAAGTTCCTAATTGCAAAAGACCAAGATGCGACAAGAGGCCTACCTTAAGTCCTACGCTGTTGTCGTTTGCAGAGAAGATAGCGCTTCCGTCCCTCGCTTTGGCAGATCACAATTCTCTCGCTCAATGAGATCGAACACCTGCACGTACATGAAGAAACAACAAAAAACAAGCGTAAAACCTAATACATGCAATTATGTCTCAGTTAGAGAAGATACAACTCATAACATAAAACATGAACATCTGAGTGGAACCATAATCGCAGTCATTTATTATTATTCAGAACAAAGAAAGATACAACCTGAGCTCTGATGCTGGATCTTCCTTCAGCGGGTTAATAGGGGAGTACGTCTCAGTAAAGCTCGTCAGGAAAAGGAAAATTCTCTCTCTCTTCGGCTATCTGAAGATAATCTCCTTACAATTGATTCAGCTTTATTGAGGCTACCAAGACTACTTTTCTCAACCATTCAGCCCCTTCATCAATGGAAGATGGATATATTTATAGAGGAGAGGAAGAGGTTGGGATCCCTACAATAGTGGAAGGGAGGCCTTATCCCTTGGGAGGTTCCCCATAAGGTGGAAACAAGAGGCCAAAGGAGGAAGGCCGTGGTTATTCAGTCGAAACCACTCCTCTTGACTCATCCACGAAGTTGTTGTAATCGAAACTTTGCCTCTTTTTTTTAAAAACTTTCCATAAGAAGATTGGCGTGGGCGCTTAACTAGGAATGAGCGCCAACTGGCATGGGCTCAATGTTAGTTTTCCTCGTTGGCGTGAGAACATAACGGGCTACCAGCGCCAAGGCAAAAACAGGTGTTTTTAGGGGTTTGCTCAGGAAATGATCAACAAAAGGAATGTTGTCCTCATGGCAAGGGATGCAATGATGGTATTTGTAACACATGACACTACTTATTGGTCACAGAAATGACCCTCCAATGGGTGAGATGGGGATTGTAGGGACGGTGACAAATTACTGTGTAACAGAGGCCCGAGAGAGAGAGAGGGGTGAAATGCTTTACGAGAACGTGTCCAACTGAAAACACTGCCGTCGGAAAACCTGCATAGAAAAGTACAACTGATATCTCAAATACATGATACGTATATGGTATGGGCGCAGCCATCTATAACAGAGTAAACAATAATCAAGATCCAAGGCATGGACGCATCCATCCAGTAAGGATTGATAAATAGACTCAGGCATGGTCGCAGCCATCCAATCAATGAGTCATGTAACCAATCATAATAATCCACAAAATCACAGCCTGGATTCCAACAGACAAAATCCAGGGTCTTGGGCTCCATCTCAACCTGAACAGAGTACAAGTCCAAGCATGTGAATATGTGAGCTGAAGTCGAACATGCAAGAACATCGTCTGATTACCAGCCAATGACGAAAGCTGTTAATAGACGCGAGAGGAACCACCAATAATGACAATGGCCCTTAAGGTACTATAGGTACAATCCATGGAATGTGAACAGTGAGATGGAGTTGACAGGAAGTGACCTTGATCGAAGGTGGGCCATAGTTTTTCCCACATCATCGATGCGAGACAGAGGAACATAATGTTGTGAATCAGGATCATATGAGAATTAGAGGAAGGTTGAAACTATAGAGGTCAAATTATTTTGAACATATTGGCGACACGACAGTGGATTTGGAAGTATTTGACATCAAAAGATCAGAGGTCATGATGACGAGGAAAAGAGCAGATGAGAGGTCAAAGGGATTATCCAAACCCATGGAGGAAAACAGAGAGTGAGATGAGATGTCCCCAACCCGACACGAATGCGGACAAGTGCCATGTTCAAGAACGACATACTGCCGACACGACGACGATACTGGTTCCATTTTCCCCCACCATTTCTGGTGAGTACCTCTTTATTTTTACACAAGCTTGAAGAGGATACCATATGCTTGTCATATAAGTTCGTCCTTCGGACAAATCCATCCTAGTACATTTAACGAGCCCTAGGTAGGAGGAACTCGAATATCATCATTACGACTGAATCCAATGTCATTATGGTTTAACAAGTTCTGACAAAGGAAGAACTCAACATCTTTTCATGTTTAGAGAGTTTGAAAAGACAGCAGAAAAGTAAACTCCAACAATCTCTTTTCGTAAATAGTTCCTCAGATCCGAAAAGGTAGAAAACTATGTCTGTGAAAACCTCCTAGTCACGATAGGCTAGGGTATTCCTTTTTCGTAAATAATCTATCCCAGCCCGAAAAAGGGATAAACGTTGACTGGGTAGATGTCATTTCACAACCATTTAACGAGTTCAAAACGATAAGAATCTCGGCAATCTTTTCAATTTTAGAGAGTCAGAAAAGAGCTGAAAGGTGACTCCTCTTGGAGGAACGAGTGGTATAAAGGGTAGCAACTAGTTTCGGTAATGGTGGAACTGATCAGAACAAGTAAAGGTTAAGAGGTTGGCTAACAAGACCACTCATCGCAGCAGTTCCTCGGGAACATGTAAAACAACCAAGTGAAGGCATATGATCGGCCAAGAAGATAGTGACGATGGAGTGAGAAAAATAAGGCTCATCTGGAAAAAACAGGCTGATAAAATGGAAATCACAAGAGGCAAAATGGGAATGGTTTCATTTTTACACAAGCTTGAAAGCATGGGAAACTTTGCTTGAAGTTGGTTTCATTTTTACACAAGCTTGAAACAAAGATAAACTATGCTTGAAACCAGTTTCATTTTTACACAAGCTTGAAATGGAAACAAACTATGCTTGAAATGTTAAGCATGCCCCCAGCATGGTGACTCAATTCGAGGTACATGCCCCCCAAGCTTCAATCCATATGAAAGGTAGATGGAGTGAAGGTTCAAGTTACCAGATCAAGAGAAATACTCGACTGGTATTTTACGAGATCTAAACAAAGACTCGAATTGAACATGAAAGTGTTTCATTGTTTTAACGAGGTTGACACATGAAAAGAGCTATCCTCATAACACCTTGTTTAATTTTTTAACGAGCTTGACACAAGAAAATGAACTATGCTCCGACCAGCTTGTTTCATTTTTTAAGGAGCTTGACACAAGGAAAAGAACCCTGCTCTGACCAGCTTTTTTCATTTTTTGAGGAGCTTGACACAAGGAAAAGAACTATTCTCCGACAAACCTCATCATAATGAACAAGAAGTCATCGCTTCCAAGAGTTCCACTCCCGATGGAAGGAAAACATCTTGGAAGTCAGGACCCAATGCCCCCAGCACCTGATGCACAATGGCACTATCACTGGGTACAGGCACGGGGTAGGTAGCCACATAGTTGACTTGCGGTGGGGCAGATACAACAGGTGGATAAAAACCAGGAAGGGATGATGGTGGGCCAGCTGCCATATCAGGACCAAAGAAAGAAAGCTAATCAATGGTCATGATCCATCCTTCATGTGGAAAACAGACCACACGAAAAAGGGAGGAGACAAGCGCTCCCATGGCATAGGTGTAATCGCGCCCCAAAAGCAGATTGAAATCCAAGGGGCCTGGAACAACCATCATGTCCATATGGACGGTTTTACCTCCCAAAGTAACAGGTAACCTTGGAAGGATCCCTAACGGTTGACTAGTTCTTCTGTTAAATGCCAATAGATTCTGCGTAACAGGCACAAGTGGCGGCAAAATGAAATCTTGCCAAGTAGTTGAGGATAAAATACTAACATATGTGCCTTCATCTATAATGGTGTTGGGTACAACCAGACCATAGGCATGTATCATAATCTCTAAAGGCACATAAGACAAAAGGCGATATCTCGCAAATAAATTCCAATCAAAGGAAGCGACCAAACTACTCGGAGGGGTTACCATCGAACCGAGATGGTATTCCACTGGTGTTACGGAAGAAGAAGGAGCATCCTCCACGACCTCCATCTCGAAGGCGGGAGGAGTATCCTTCGGGACCTCCATCACGGGAGGTGGAGAAGCAGCTTCTTGAGGTATAGGGATAGGAGAATCCTTCTCCAAGTTTGAATAATCTGAAGAAACAAGAAGAACCTGAGGGATGTGAGGCCCACTCTCAATGGAAAAGACCTGGTGCATCGTAGACGGGGCCAGCTTAACCGATCCCATGACTAATGGTTGGTCGGGAATGGATTCTTGAATTTGAATTTCCGAGGGAGTGGGATCGACCAATGACCCTTGACCAATCGTAGGATCAACTAGTGGAGGACTCAAAGAAAGCTTCTTGTAACCAACCGGAAGGCATGGTGCAGAAGCAGTTAAGTTGTCCAAAACTCACTTGGATTCATCCATATACGGACAAAGGTGAATGGCATGGTTCCCTTCACACAACCTATAGGGATTGGTGAGCTTACCCTGCTTCTTAGGAGCCTTACTAGCACCAGTTGAAGACATGCCCCCAACTTGACTCCCAGAAGCCAAAGGCAATAGTGGATGACCATTGGACCATACTTCGAGCACCTTGGGAATGTCGGGGCAATCTCAAAGAAGATGGTTTCCCTGGCACAACATGCAAGGGAACTTGACTTTCTGTAGAGGGTTGGAATGTTTATCGATGGATGGTTTCTTAGGCGCAATAGCTGCAGAGCTAGCCTCTCCTTTATCTAACTTATTCTTCTTTGTCTTCTTCTTCTTCTTCTTAGCCACCTAGTTACTCGAATCTAGAATTTCACCAGGTGAAGTAGAAGAGGAGGACACAGAAAAAGGCAAAGAAGGGGAGAGGTCCACCTTGGAATCAACATGATTTTTCTCAGGCGGAGGAACTGATTGAACAGTATCCGGGACATTCGGAACCACAGAGGTTGAAAACAACCAAACGGGAAACCCAACAGTTAACCTAGGAAGGGAAAACATTGCCATATAAGGAGTGCCAATATTTCCAAAAGGAGGAAAAGGACTAGGATTCCCTTCGAAGTGGATTCCTTTGTTGGTGAACTCCGGAAAAGTTGCCATCAGAAACAATTTAAGAAGAACACCTTAAGGAAACTAAATTTAACCAAGAATATTTCGTGGGAAGTTAATTTTTAAAACATTGAAACAAAACTCTACCGTTTCATCTTTTAAGAGTGGAGAAGCAGCCAAAAGGTGACTCT